>OX244039.2:6809200-7229200 GCA_945859785.2 Tridacna gigas
CAATAAGCCTATATCATGCTCACTTTATACTACCTGATAGTGCCTTTTTGCGTTTAGTAATGGTTGTTTCGAGAACACCTGGGAAGCCATGTCACATAATCTGTGTCTAGTCAGCAGAAAAAAAGTCTGCCCGTTTTTTCTTTAGACAAGATTCCTTGCAGCCGAAATAAAAAGGAATGTATATAATAATTAGTCTTTGTTCTACTTTTTCGTCCAATCAGAAGGTTATATTTGAAAAAAAAAAAAAAAAAAAAGAAACCGACTGTCTATTTCCTTTAGACTGCCTCAAGCAGCGTTTATTTTGACCATTTAATCAGTTAAACGTCGCGTTTATTTGGGCTTCCCGCGCTGCGCGCATAAAACCCGCCTCCCTCATTAATATTCATCTACCATTTAAATTTACACATACAAGTACCGTAAACTCGACAAACGCTGTGGAAAGAAGAAAATTGGAAAACATAACAATGTTTTTTTAAACTCTTTCACTGCCACTGTCCCATTGGAAAGACTTTGCGGACGGCGTAGATCAAGATCAGACTGCACAAGACGGGTAGTCTGATCTTTGATGTACACCGTCCGCTATCTTGTGTTAGTCTTCAACCAAAAACAGATTCAGTTCAAACGAGAAGGATACTTATCACGGGTAGGAAACTTCATATTGGCTCCGAAGAGAAAATCTTGTGTTGGTCTTCCGGTTCTGAAATTGTCGACTCAAAAACAACTAAAAAATGGGTAAACTTGTCATTCTTTGTAATTTTGTATTCTTATGTCTTTGAAATTCCATAAAAGGAGAATGTCATGCAATGCTCAAGTCTTTCAACATGTTTTCTGCACTACGGAAAGCCGTGGAATGTGTACAGTATTGTTTGAATCATTTGTGCCGTGGGTTGGCCGTAGCCGAAATAATACGTCAAGAACCTAGATTCAGTCGGTTATTGCCATTAAAGTAACAAATAAGGGAGAGATTTTCTGTCCTAAAAGCGTGAATCAGTATTTAGAACTGCTATAACCGCTGCTGGTAAAGAATTGAAAAGAAACAGCGAAAAATTATAAAAAGCAAAGAAGGGCTCCGATTATGTGAACTGGCTCTGAATATGTAAGATGGCAACGATTGACGAGGGCTTCCTTTTACAAATTTAGTTTTCTGTCAAAATTACCTAATTCACAAACTCTGTTTTTCGGGAAATAACCTCAGTCCGAAATTTGATAAATTTGTTCGCGGGGACGTGACTGAATTTATGACAATACAAAGGACTGATATTGTCACAATTGAAAAATACTAACAGCAGTCTAAATTTTTAAAATTCTTATGTGTAGCTTTTGATTAACCGAATGGTCTATATGTTACATTAGTAATGCTTTCGCCGTAAGTGCAGCCAACACATAAACACATATAATGAAAAATATTTGGCATCTTCGGAACGCTGTGTGATCTTCTTGTGTCTGAATCTTCTCGACTTGTTGCACGGGGCCGAATCGTCTTGGTTCCTAATCTTTTTCCACTCGGAATAACCGAATTTCACTTCGAATCGTATTTCACCGAATTTCGACTCTTAATAACAGTATTTCAACTCTTACGACCATATTTCACATCAAATAATAAATTTTTCGCCATGGCGATTCTCATTTAGCTAATTTATTATGTAAATATAGCTTACATGTCAAAAAATATTTTCAAATGGAATTAAAAGAAACCCTAACAAATTATTGTTAGAAAAATATATTTTCCAGAAAATTATCATACAATAATGCTAATCATAAATATGTTTCATTTCAGGTCAAACTTTATCACTACGGCATTAAAATTTGTCATTTTGGGGTGAAATACGGTCATCAAGAGTTGAAATTCGGTTCGAAGTGAAATTTAGTTTTTCTATGGACCGATTATTGTCGATGTCAATGTGAAAGTTCAGTGTTCGTGTAATCTAGTCCAGTACACAGTTATTTCAAATATTTATGAATTTGAATACTTGAGCTGTGAGGGGCGTCTTCGATATATCAGAAAATTTAGCGAATGAAAATTATTTACGGTAGAAGCATTTAGGATAATGCAGCATTACAAATGAACTACGCAACGTCTCGCAAACCGGAAGTTTGGACAGGAAGCAGTACAAGGCCGGAGGTATGCTTACGTCATTCCATGAATCAGGATGATAACAATGAGGTGTCACACCACTGGTCTGTGGCCACATTGAATTAAGAGCGAATTTCACCATCCGCAAGCAGTCTCGCAGTGGTGCGACACCATGAGAGCCTGGTTGCTACGCAACTAGGCGACTCAAAGATCTTATAATCTGAGCTACATTTTATCTCTTTACCAAAACGATTTAATTTTGGGCTAGGTCAAATTGAGAGCATTTGCAGACTACAAATTAAAAGTTGCTAAAGTGATGCGTTCTCTTTTTGATAAGGTAGAAAACATTGTAGGAAAAGGAGAAAATGTTGGTTACCAGCATTTTCTCCTTTCCCTCAGTGTTTTTAAAAGCTCTCTTCCTTAGAGTCATTAAAAGTCGGGATTGTGTGGTACAGAGTTTAGCCATATTACATTTACTAATCCACTTCATTCCTGAGCTCCACAAGTATTAGGCTTGGGTTCTGCATTGCCTTGCCTAAGGACAATAGTAGATATCAATACGCTCGATCTGGCTCACCCCTCCCTTATTACCCTTATGCAACGCAATATGTCTTACACAATACGATATAGGTTAACAAATCCAATCACGCTTATATTTTATAACCCACTTTAACAAATCAACCCACGCTTAAACGCACACACTCTCATTATCAATTTCATGTAACATTAAACATGCTCATAAAATTACCAAGTTCATCTAACTTACGCAAAACCAATTGACTAGCCTTCATAAATAAAATTGGTTAACCTCTTTCTTAATCGTTTTCACTTAAATTCAATTTACTAAAAAAAAAAAAAAAAAAAATTTGGTTAAGAAAAAAAACCAATGCATCAGCTAACCGGTTAACAAGGTGCATCAGCTAACCAACTAACACATCAACACATCAACCAACGCATCAGCTAACCGGCTAACACATCAGCCAGACAAACCCTTACATCAAACAATTGCTTAACCTTTTTTTCCAACCCATCAACCAACGCATCATACAAAGGCTAACCGGTTTATGAGTTAGTGGGTGGATTGGGATATTGATGAAAAAAAAAAAAAAAAAAAAAATATATATATATATATATATTTTATAACCTTTTCTCTAATCATCCAACATTAAAATTTTATTTTTTATTTATTTTTATAGTATTAAAACCAATTTAACTTACTTAACCTATCTATTATTAGTTCAACTATATGAAAATCAAGTTTATCAACAAGGCTATCAACAATACTTTCTTTTTCAAATTCTATTTTCCATAAAGGTTTGTCATTTATTTTTTCTTGTTCATCTATAGGTTCATATGTATTACTCATCTTCCTATATATTAGTTTGCTGGATTTTTTACTTTCAAATCAATTTTTAAATAATCATTATTATATTAAAAAAATTTTTTTTATATATATAAAAAAAAAAAAAAAAAAAAAAAAAAATGGAGAATATAACACAAGAAGAAAGAACATTAAAGGTACTTGATGAAGTAGATGAACGTATGTTTAATAAGTTTGATGAAAAGGTTTTTTATTCAGTTGATACAATAATAAGAAGAGAAATGGATAGACTTACACATCGAGCAAGAAAAGACTTACATGCCCGTCTTTTAGATATTTCAGAGAATACCGATGGTGAACCCTTATGGAAAGTTGAGCAAGAAAAAAGAAAAGAAACAAAAAGATTTATAAAAAATTTTTTAGATCTATTACCACAAAGAAGAGTACAAATATTTTCTAAATTAGATAATAAATATAACATACTTTTAAAAAAAGATATAAATAAACAGGAAGAATAAATAATTTTTTTTTTATTTTCTTTGTGATGATAAAAAATTTGAATTTTACTTTAATAAATACCTAAAACCTTATAGGTAAATAAGACGACTATGATTGATAAACAAGTATTTAAATTTATAACAGCTAACTTTAGAGAGAAACTAGAAGATTATGTAATAAAAAGACAAAATATATATCATCCTGCTTATGATGATAAAAGACAAGTATATTTTCCAAACTACTATGAGATAGGGAAACCACCCTATGTTCCTAATTTTACTAGTGATTCATATAGCAATGCTCCACTATATTATGAATATAGTCGTATGAAATCAGAGCACCCCGGGGAAAGGTGGTTTATGCATGTAGGAGAAAAAGACCTCGCCTATGATGAATTGTCCTATACAAGTTTATTTATTTTAGATATTGATTTTTCCAATAATGAAACAGAGTTTTTAAGGAAAATTCAGGATGATTTGTATTATTTTAATATATATTTATTTAATTCATTAAGGGAACATCACCTTGATGCCGAATTTTTTATTCACTTTGAAAATGATAGGCGTTTACTTGATCGCTTTTTTCCTAGATTTGACTCACTCTTAATTCAAGAATTAGGCAAGCTTCAATATTTTTTACCTTATAATTATTTTGCTGATGAAGATATGGTAGAAGAAGAACTTACTGAAATTTGGGAAATGTATAGGGAAAATTATGGTAATGTTAGCATAAATAAAACCTATAAATCGGATATATGCGTTTTATGCTTAGATGAAAACACAAAACCAAACATTTTGTTTTGCAGCTGTGGTCATTTTTGTGCTTGTGAATCATGTTTTACCATTTACAACAAAAAAGATTGCCCTGTTTGTAGAGTAAAAAGTGATATCATTAGTAAAATATAAATATTTAACCCTTTTACCAGGTTAAATATTTTTACAAGTCCAACTCTATCAATATTGTTAAATATGCATTTTTAGCATTTGGATTGTTTCTCTTTGTTATAAAGTTTATAACATCACATTGTTCTAATTCTAAAGGTTGTGGAAAAACTATACAACCACAACCTTCTCCTTTCTTTTTTACTATGGAGTAGTCAGGCTGTTCAACTCCATTTATGACTATATTGACTTTTGCCTCTTCTTTTAGAATACCGGTCCCCTTAACAACCATTAAAGTTCTTCTTAAAATTCTACCAGGAGCAGCCATACAATAACCTCCTAACCCATGGCTTTCTCCTGAGCTTCCATTACCAAAAGCAAACTCATAATTACCATTTTTTAAATCTCCTTGTTCCTCGGCACACACGCTTATAATAGGTTTAGGACCTATGAGAGAAGGAAGTGATACTTTTCCATCCACATAGGATTTTGTTGCTAAATCTCTTTCTTCTACAGGTGTCACAGCATTTTTTATAGTAAAGCCTTGTAGGTCTACATCAGATATTGCTGTAAAACTTCCATCAGGATTTTTTACAATAGCTCCTCCATTATCAACATAATTTTTATTAGCAGCAGCATCACGATCTGTAGGATTTGGTAATCCACTAAGTGGGTGAGTGTTCATATCTATTTTACCAGTTGCTAAGAAAGTTCCATATCGGTTTTTTGTTAAAGCATTATTACCTGCGGATATTGTCTTAACAGCGGTATCCACATAAAACTTATTTGCTACTTGTTGGCTATCTATAGGTGATCCAACATTGTTAATCCTAAATCCATCCATAGAAATGTCTCCACTTGCCGTATAACCATTAGCTCCCAAAACAAAAGCACTATTAGCAGCATCTACATATTTTTTATTAGCAGCTTCACTCGGTTCCTCAGGGTCAGCTATATTTTTTATTTTATTAAAACCCATGTTTAAATACCCTGTCATATGGTATCCTCCATTTTCATCTAACAGCCCTGAGTTTGCATCAACATAACTCTTAGTGGCAACATCTTGTGGATTTACTGGATTACTAACCCTCGTTAGTGTGTTTCCATTCATATTTATAGAGCCAGCAACGGGTGTTGTTCCATCTTTACGTAAAAAATTATTACTTATGTAAGCAAGCGACACACCATCGCCGCTCGTTTTAACCTCATCCATTCTTCCAAATTTATCAACAGGCATTTTTTAATATTACTAAAAAAGTTTATTTAAAATATTTTGAAATTTATTACCTAAACCCAACTCTTTAAGAATGTACAAACATAAATGTCCACAAAATACTTCACCTGCTTGTTGTAATTGATCTGTATTGTAGTGTATTGGACTTTTTAAATAATCTATAATTTCAAGAGGAGGATGAATACCATAACTATCAAAATAAATTTTAGTTTTACCATCTTTATACCAGGCAACCCAATGAGTGCCAGGTCCACCAGTGTCATCAAGATTTAATATACCACATTCTTTATTTCTTACTTTTTTAGGTAAGGTATCTCTTAGAAATATACCTTTAAAATTTTTTATTTTTATTTTTTTTGCGGCGTCCTCAAGTTCAAAATTACTTAAAGGTTTATTTGGTAAAGTTATATTATCAATTAAAATATTTTTCATTTTTATATATTTAAATATTTATAATAGCACTATTATCAACCCATGAATTAAACTCATCAGAATAACCTTTCCACTTTACGTGAGATTTCTTTTTTCCCTTTTTAATAACCTTTTCTATCCTATACACCTCTTGTCTTGTTTTTTTGTAGTTCAGGTTCATAAAAAGAACCTTTTATTTCTTCACCATTTAACTCTTTAATTTTATATGTTATAGGTGATGTATGTTTTACTTCTGAAACTGTAAAAACCTCTTCAGTCCATCTTGTTGTATAACCTTTTTCAAAAGTCTTTTTCATTTTACTTATCCTTACTTTATCTCCAACAGAAAACTTTGGTTTGATATCCTCCCTTACTTGATTATAATCAGGATACAATGTTATCCAAACTTTATTTTCATTCTTCTTCTTATTTGCTTCAGTTGGTGTCATCTTAATAGAAGAATGCATTGTGTTGTTATATTCTTTAACAAGTTCTTGTAATACACCAATATAAACATTTGTTGAGTGAGCAGAGAAATACTTCCACATTTTTTCTTTCATTGTTCTAATCCATCTCTCAACAACGCTTGATTTTTCCTCGTTTTCAGTGGAATATAATTCAATCAAGTCTTTAACATCTTTGTTATAAAACTCTTTACCTTTATCTACCCACATTTTTTCAGGTTTTCTTTCCTTAAAAATACTCTTCAATGCAACAGAAACAGATTTTCCTGTTTTATCCTTTAATGGTATCAGCCATCCATATTTTGAAAAGATATCAATGACAGCAAGAAGAAATTTTACTCCACGATTAAATTTAGAAAATGCTTGCATATCTACTAAATCTGCAGCCCATATTCTATCAATACCATTTACTCTAACTCTCCTTTTCTTAAATTTTCTTTTTACAGGTTTATGTAATTCTTCTGCTAACGTTATATTTTCTGAATTTTTTTTTAATTCCCATACCAAATCTTTTCTTTGTACCAATTAATGAAGAAACTAATCCTCTTTCCATTCTTTCCTTAATTGTTGGATTATAGATACCTTTTAACTCTTTAAGCATATTAGCATCACAAACAGCATTTCTTGTTGCTGTATCATTATGCTTAAGATAACATATATCATGATGATATGCTGATTTGTCAACACGATTAACAGTTTTTGACCATTCTTTAGGTGTTAAATCTGGATTTAATCTTTTCTTTAACTTAGTACCAGGACCAGTAAAGTTATGCCCAGGTAAATGCATTTCAACAGGTAAGTTATTGATTGCTTTGTTTAACAACGATCCACCTTCTTTTTGTTTAATAAATTGTGTTTTACTTGTACCACAATTAACACATTTTCCTCGCATCATATTTTTACCATTTTTACTTACTACACATTCTATATCAGTAGTATCAGTTTTCTTTTTACATTTAACGCAATACATTTTTTTTATATTAAAATAAAAATGTTAATATAAAATATGGATATTGTTAATTTATCATGGAATGAAGCTCTAGCAAAAAGATTTAACCACCCCCTTTTACCAAGAAGTATTAGAGGATTAATAGTAGGTAAATCAGGATGTGGTAAAACTACACTTTTACTTAACCTTTTGTTAAGACCTGATTGGTTAGATTATAACAACTTATGCGTTTTTGGTAAAAGTTTGTTTCAACCAGAATATCGCATACTTAAAAAGTTTTTGAAGAAAAAATACCAAAAGAATATATATTAAGGTTGTTTTCACTTAAAGATGAAGTTCAAAACCGTGATATTTCACCTACAGCATTAGTTGAAGAATGGGCAAAAACAATTAAGGAAAAATCTGATATCAATTGTGAATTTTTTGAATATGCTAGTGATGTTCCTGACCCAAGAGATTTAAATGTATCAAATAAAAACTTAATGATATTTGATGACTTACTTTTAGAAAGGCAAAACAAGTGTGAAAACTATTATGTAAGGGGAAGACATAGTAATGCCGATTGTTTTTATCTGGCACAAAATTATTTTAGATTACCCCGTCAAACTATTAGAGAAAATGCTAACTTAATATGCTTGTTTAGACAAGACTTAAAAAATCTTAATCATATTTATAGCGATCATGTAGGGGATGATATGACTAAAACAGAGTTTATCAATTTTTGTAAAAACTGTTGGGAAAAACCGCACGGTTTTGTTGTGATTGATTTAACTAAGAACCATAATGACGGAAAATATAGATGTGGTTTTGACAACTTTTATATACCACGAGATTACAGAGATTACTATTAAAAAAAAATTTTTTTTTTTGTTTTAAAATATATTTTTACCAAATATAAAAAATGGAAGCAGAATTACTTGAAAAGATAGTAAAAAATACTGACCATAAAACATCATTTCAAATTATCGTAAGCGACAACAAAACAGAGTTTAAAACAAGATTTACTCCTCCACTTCTATTAGAAAAGGATAAAGAATATGAAATAGCATTGGTTAATCTTGAAACTTATTATTCATTTCCTAATATTGATGCAAGCAATAACATTTTTGTTTATTCAACAGACAATGGTACAACATGGATAAAAATAAAAATACCTGAAGGAAGTTATGATTTAGTTGATATTAATGATTTTATTCAACAAGAAATGAGGAAAAAAGGTCATTATGATGCAGTTAATGAAGAATATTATATTAACATCTCAGCAAATACTAATACTTTAAAGTCTGTTCTTTTTTTAGAAAATGGTTATCGGGTAGATTTTAACCAACAAAATTCTATTGCAAAAGTATTAGGATTCACTCGTGCGAAATATATACAAGGATTTCATGAATCAGAAAATGTAGTAAATATTCTTAGTATTAATAGCTTACTAGTTAATATAGATTTAATTTCAGGTAGTTATGTTAATGGTTCACAAAGAAATACAATTTACAGTTTTTTTCCTAATGTATCACCAGGCTATAAAATAATAGAAAATCCAGTAAATCTAGTTTACCTTCCATTAACATTAAATGAAATACATACTCTTAATGTATCAATTACAGATCAAGATGGAACATTACTAAATCTTAGAGGGGAAAATTTAACAATTAGATTTCATATAAGAGAAGCAAGATAAATATAAAAAAATGACAAACTATATTAACGCTAAGATAAATATATCAGACGGGCAAAAGGAAAAAAAATTACATTCTTTTAAAAACAAAAGCCCAGCAAGTATTCGTTTAAAACATGAAGATTTACATGGTAATGATGTAATAGCATTAACCAAATCACAAGTAAATAAACTTACAAAAGCTTACAAAGATGGAAAGGGGCCACGTTTAGAATGTCAACTAAACAACTTAAGCATAACATGAAAGTAGAAGGTGGTTTTCTTAGTATGTTAGCAGGATTAGCTTCATCAGTTCTACCCACATTAGCAAGGACTGTTTTACCTGCTTTAGGTGTGGGTGCACTATCTGGGTTAGCCTCTTCAGGTGTTCAAAAAGCAATGGGTAATGGTTTGTATCTTAAGAAAGGTGAATGTGTCTGTCAAGTTGAAACAGATGGTGAAGGTTTATATCTTGGTCCAGCAAAAGGTAAAGGATTAGGTTCAGTTGGTGATGGATTGTATTTAAAAAAAAGGTGGAAAAATTTATGATGGAAAAGGTGTTCTTTTTGGGCCTAATAGCCCATTTGCTAATATTCCTATATTAGGAGCAATATTATAAATTAAAAAATATGAATGTGCATAAATTTGGAAATGGAAATGGAAAACATAAAATGTTTCAACCAAAAACTATTTTTTGGAAACCTGTAGAAGTTAAATACCCAGCTAAAAAAGTTAATCCTGTTTCATGGGATATTTTTACTCAACAACCGTTAGTATTAGAAGGAGGACAAACAAGAACGATAGCTTTAGGTATGGGTTTTAATATGAGTAAAGGTTTTGTTTTAGTTTCTCTATCTTATAATCTAAAACTTAATCAAATATCTATAACAAATGAAGTTTCATTAGAAGAAGTGGATGACATGGTTACAACAATTACAAACAACTCAAAAAAGTTAGTAAAAATTAAAGAAAATGAATTTTTGTGTCGTCTTTATTATTCAATTTAAAAAAATAGTTATAATTAATAAAATGGAGCTAAAAGAAAAAAAATTATCCAGATTTACCAGAAGCACGAAATATACCAAATGCACCAATAATATCAGTAGGAGACAATGGTCAATCCTTTATACTTAAGAAGATATCAGAGATTCAGGATTTTCTTGAAAATGAAGTAAGAATTAGAGAACAGTTAAGTAAAAAGTATTTAAAGATTAGTAAAACAGTAGATAATGTTGAAGCTGGATGAACTGTTATAGCATTAGGTGCAGGTGCAGGCGGAATTGCTTTACTCTCAAATGTGGTAGCGATACCTGCAACGATAGCCTTAGAAGGATGTGCTTTAGCTGTTGGTTTAGTAGCATTAGTAGGTAAGTTTTTGGTTAGAAGAAGCAGAACAAAATCAGAAAAACATCTTCAGATTAAAATGTTAGCAGATTCAAAGTTAAATACACTACTTACACATATATCAAAAGCAATAACAGATAATGAAATTGACCATTCAGAATTTACTTTAATTATGGATGAATTGGAAAAATACAAGTCAATGAAGGAAGAAATTAGGAGTAAGTCGAAGAAAAAAAGCAAGCTAGAGGAACAGGAGAGTTTAATAGAGAAGGGGAGAATAGAAGCACGGGAGGAATTCAGGAGACTGGTAGAAAGAAACAATGGAAGCCATTAAGAATAAAACTAAAACCACCCAAGTTTAAATGTTCTTGTGCACGTGAGATAGATAATACTAATTAAAAAAAAAATTTACTTAAAAAAAAATGTCATTTTTAAAGATAAAAGACCCTTTAAAAAGGGAACAAACAGTAAAAGATTATCTTGCAACAATGAAAAGAATTCGTGATAATCAGCTTGCAGAAAAAACAGGAGACATTGAATTACAAACAGATCTTTCAAAGTTTTTTAGACCTATTACAGAAACACAAAAAGCTGCAACAAAGGAGATTACAGAAGGGCTTAAACCTATTAAAGAGGGGATTGAACAATTACCTAAAGAGTTTCCTCAACCAGCATCATCAAATTCTGAAGAGGAACGATTGGGATATTCATTATTAGATGAAAAATATAGAGTCTTAAAAGAAGAATATGAAGAAAATTTAGATAAAACATTTGGTATTAAAAGGAAAGGTATAAATTATTATATAGGAGATAAATTATTTGATTACGATGGTGATGAAATTCGGGTTGGTGCGGAAAGATATGAATCAACGGACGGATTATGGGAACTTATTATGTCAAAAAATCCAACTAGAAAACATAACTTTACTAATGAAGATCTAAAAAGTTATGAAAAAATATTAATAGATTCCAATGTTATTTTTCATGATAATGACCCCAGTAGACGACCCAAAAGCAGTAGTGGAGTCAAATACAATATTTTTATTAAACCTATTTATGAAAAAATTAAAGCAAGAAAAGGAAAAGGAATTACCATTATCCCATCTGACCCTAACGCACTATTAGAAAGATTTGACCTCTTAATGGCAAGTAAAGGAGCTGGTCATACAGGTGTAAGAAATGGGCTTGTAAGTATTTGTGATGAATTAAAAAGACAACATATATTAGATACAAAAACTTATAAAAAATTAATGGCTTTACTATAAAATGATTACATCACAACAGAGAGGATTTAAAAGAAATTATTCTTATGGAGGAGCAGGGATATTTGATACTTTTGCTAAATTTCTTGCAAGACTATTTTCAAGCAGCGCAGCTAAACACATTGCATCTTCAGCAGTTGATGTTGGTAAGAGTGTGGCTAAGGAAGGAGCAAAGAAAGCATTAGAGGTTGGAAAGACGGCAGCAATTGATGCAGGTAAAAAGTTAGTTCAAAAGGCTTTAACACCAAAATCTAAAAAGATTTTAGAAAAATATACACAAAAGCCTACTACAAAAACACAACCTGCAATACAAAATGTTAATACCTTAATAGATGGTAGTGCAATTGCTATTCAAGATTTAGTTAAGAAGTTAAATAGTAATAAGGGTTCCGGAGTTAAAGTAATATGAAAAAAACAAATTTAAATTAAGCAAATTATGTACATTAAATAAAAAAGAATGTCAAAGCTAAAATTTAAAATAACAAATTATGAAAAATACGATACAAAAAGGGTTAGTATCCTTTTTGCAAATTTTAAACTTGATGAAGATTGTGAAATTCTTGAAGTTAATGATACAAATTATGGTTATAAAAAGGTTGTTTTAAAATTGTCTCCTGAAAAAGCTGATATCATTAAGGAATTTGAAGAAGAAGTAAATCATTATTTAGAAGAAAATGATATACCTAAGATAGTTATTCATTATGGAAATAGAATTTATCCTAAAATGAGAAAAAAGCTTTCTGCTGAAAAACTTAAAAATATTAAACTTAATGGCGTGTATGTAAATGATGAAAACAAATCATTCCCCCAACTATGGTTAGAATAATAAAACAATTATAATTTTGACTTAAAAATTATAATTGTATATAATAAATGGATATTTTAAATGTTAAAGCACCAATTTTAAAAGATAATAGTATTGATGAATATGAATATTATGAATATTTACCTATTACAGGAACCAATCTAAACAACCCTGGAGGAAATATTAGGATTGATATTGAAACTCAAGATATTTTTTATCATCCTTCGGAGTCATATCTTGAGATTTCTGGCGGATTATTAAAAACAGACGGAACTGCATTTAATTCAGCTAATGATGGTGATATGGTTACCTTAACAAATAATGGTATAATGTATTTATTTAAAAGTATTAGATATCAACTTAGTAGACAAGAGATAGAAAGCATTAATTATCCTGGTCAAACTACTACAATGCTAGGGCTGCTAAAATACCCAGATGACTTTTCTAAATCACAGGGGCTAAATCAACTGTGGTATAAAGATACTAGTACAACTGCTGAGGCTACAAATACAGGTTTTAAAATTAGAAGAGATTATATTTTAGGTGCAGGTGATGCAAATATAACAGATAGAAATAAAGGATTATTTAGTTTTAGGATACCACTGAAACATATATTTGGTTTTTGTGAAGATTACAACAAAGTTTTATATGGTATGAAACAAACACTAACCTTAACAAGAAATAATGATAATGATGCAATTTATAGACCAGTTACTGTTGCAGCTGCTGGTGGTAATCCTGCTAGACATGAAGAAGGTAGAGTTAGATTAGATAAAGTATCTTGGTTTATACCACATGTAATACCGGAAGATGGTAATAAGTTGGAACTTTATAAATTTATCGAGAAGAAAGAAAAATTTCCAGTTGGTTATAGAATGATACAAAGCGACTCTATTGCAGTTCCACAAGCAATAGGTTTTACTTGGAGGTTATCATCTAAATCATCTCCTGAGGTACCTCGTTTCTCAGTTGTAGGTTTTCAATAAGGTAAAAGTAATAACCAAGAACAAAACCCGGCTATATTTGATAATATACTTGTTGAAAATATTTATGTAATGCTAGGTTAAAAAAAATATCCTGCTTATGATTATTTTATAAATTTTAGTACTAATCTATTTAGTAGAATATATAGTGAAGCTGCTTTGTTTAGAAAAAAAAATTTTAGCATGGATGAATTGGTATCAAACCCTAATATTACTCCTTCAGATTATAAAACTCTCTTTCCTTTGTATGTGTTTGATTTATCTAAACAAAGTGAAAGGCTTAAGTATTCTGTAACTGATATTCACGTTAAAGCAATATTTGCAGCAAGAACCCCAGCCGGTAATCAAAATCCTCCAGCAAATACTGAAGCATTTGCTGTTTTACTTAGTGATAGATTAATTAACTTTCAGAGTGATGGAAATAAGATGAGTGTAGTATATTAAGTAAATTTTTACTTAAATAAAAATGAAAAAGGTTGCTGATTTTAAAAAGATATTAACAAATAACAATATTAAGTGGTATTCCTATTGGAACAAGAAAAAGTATATTGATGTTTTAAAAGAGCATGGGTTATATCCCGAAGAGGAAGAAAATAAAAACTATTTTAAAAAAATTCCTAATTATGATAGATTAAAGGATATTGCAAAAAACCCAGAGAGAGTTACCTTAAAGGATGTTGAAACTGAAGAGGTGATTGAATTTCCATCAATTTACAAGGCGAGTAAATTTATTGACCGATGCCCACAAACGATTGAAAATTGGAATGGTAGAGTTTGGAATAGTAAATATAGAATTGACCTTCTTTAATTTTATTATTTTTAAAAAAATAATAAAATTTGACTTAATGAAATATTTTTTAAATTAAAAAAATCATGAATCGACAATTTGATAGATATACAGTTAGAGGATTAAGAAATCTAGCGAGGGAAAGGGGATTGAGAAGATACTCAAGACTAAGACGTGATGAATTAATAACTCTTCTGATTAATACAGGCCCTTCAATATTAGATAGAGACCTGGTAACTATTGATGCTCCAATATTACAACCAACAATTGCATCTGCTACCCCCTCTACATCAAGACAAAGACCTACTACTACATCGATTGATGATTTGTTAAGGAGCTTAGAAAATGTTAGAGTTAATCAACCAAGTATATCACCAGAACTTAATGCTTTAAAAAGGAAGATAAAAGATATATATGATAAAGTGGATAAAATAAAAGTAATAAAAAATAAATCTGCCTTAAAATATTATGCAACTGAACATAAAATAAATGGATTACCTGTTGATACACCACAAGAGTTTTTAGAGCTAACACAACCAGCAATTGTAAAACTTTTAAAAAGCATGCATAGTCATAAAGTAAAATTAAATCTTCAATGTTTAATGGAAAGAGGAGAGGGTGACAATAAACAAATAGTAGAGGCTAATTTTTCTTCTTCTTCTGAAGATGGTTATGAGATTATTTTACAAGGAACAAATGTATTAGAAGTATACTATGAAATGATAAATAGAATTATAGAAAATTTTATTAATTTTGTTTCAAGTGGTAGTGGTTGGGTGTTTAATAGTGTGGTTCATTTAAAGTTACATAGTGTTGTTTATGAACCATTAAGAGCAGGTGGATGGATACCTTTACCTAAGTGGATTGAAAACAAAAAGACATGTATTAATATGAAAAATAAGGATGAGAAATGCTTTTTATGGTGTAATTTGAGACAATTAAATCCAAAAAATGATAATAAAGAAAGAAACAGTGATTTAAAATCTAAGGAAAATAGCTTAAATATGAAAGGAATTAAATATCCCGTTTCTTTACTTGATATAGATAAGTTTGAAAGACAAAATCCAACAATTAGTGTTAATGTTTTTGGTATAGTAGAAGGTAAGGAAAAAATCAAACGTATTAGAGCTATAAAAAGTTTAAAAGAAAATCATGTAAATTTGTTATATATTGAAGATGAAAATGGTGAAAAATCTCATTATGTTTTAATAAAAAATATTAATGCTTTACTGAGAACTCAAACAGCCTCTAATCATAATGTTGAGTATTGTGAAGATCATGATGGGGTTGATTTAGTAATGCCTAAGTTTGATCCTGAAAATCCTGAAAAAATTTTAATAAAGTTTGAAAACTATTGTAGAAAAACTATGGTACCATTTGTTGTTATTGCTGATTTTGAATGTATATTACAAAAAATAGAACCAGATACACAACAAACAAGTAATACCATTGAAACACAAAAGCATATACCTGTTAGTTATAACTATTTAATTCATTGTTTTGATAAAAATGTTTTAAAACCAGTATTAAGAGGATATGTTGGTAAAGATGCTGAAAAACATCTTATAGATACTTTAACTGAGGATACCAAAAAACTTTATAAATAATTTTATGAAAAACCAGTAAAAATTAAAATAACAGAAGATGAAGTTAGAAAACATAAAAATTAAGTGAAATGTTGGATATGTGATGGTAAATTTACTCATGAAAATTATAAAGTAAAGAGATCATTGTCATTTTACTGGCAAATATAGAGGAGCCGCACATAATGAATGTAATCTTAAAGCAAAAGTTCCAAATTTTATACCTGTTATCTTTCATAATTTATCTGGTTATGATGCACATATTTTTATTAAGTATCTTGGTAAAACAAATGGTAAAATTGATTGTATTCCTATCAATGAAGAAAAATATATTAGTTTTACAAAACATCTAAAGGTAGGAAATAATAATATTAATTTAAGATTTCTTGATAGTTTTAAGTTTTTAGCTAGTAGTTTAGAAAAAAATTGTAGTAAATTTAAATGATGGTGATTTTAAAAATTTAAAAGATTATTTAGAAAATCATCGCGGTGGATATACAGAAGAAAAATTAAAATTGTTATGTAAAAAGGGTATCTTTCCTTATGAATGGATGGATAGTTTTGAAAAATTAGAAGAAACACAACTACCGCCTATAGAAGAATTTTATTCAAGCTTAAATGGAGAAGGAATTTCAGAAAAAGATTATGAACATGCTTTAAAGGTATTTGATTTTTTTGAATGTAAAAATATTAAGGATTATTTACAACTATACAATGAAACAGATGTTGTACTTTTAGCTGATGTTATGGAAAACTTTAGATTTTCTATGCATAAAGAATTTGGTTTAGATCCTGCTTGGTATTATACTTTACCTGGATATGGATGGGATGCAATGCTTAAGGTAAGCGAAATAAAATTAGAAAAACTTACTGATATTAATATGCTTAACTTTTTTGAAGCATCAAAAAGGGGTGATGTTTGCATGACAAGTATTAGATATGCAGAGGCAAACAATAAATATATGGGTGATAAGTATGATTCAACAAAACCTAGTAAATATTTGTTTTATATTGATAAAAACAGTCTTTATCCTTAGGCTATGAGTAAGCCTTTACCTGTAGGTGGTTTTAAATGGATGACTAATGAACAATTAATTAACTGGGAAAAATATCCGTGTACCCTGGAGGTTGATTTGGAGTATCCTAAAGATTTACATGATTTGCATAATGAAATACCTTTAGCGACAGAAAAATTAAAAGTTAGTAAAGTAGAAAAGTTAATACCAAACTTAAATGATAAGGAAAAATATATACTTCATTATGAAGCTTTAAAAACTTACCTAAGATTAGGATTAAAGATTAAAAAAATACATCGTGGAATTAAATATCAAGAGAGTACCGCTATTAAAATATATGCTGATAAGTGTGTAAAATTAAGAACACAAGCAAAGAAGGATAAAAATAAATTTTTAGATCAGTTATGGAAGTTAGCAATGAATTCTGTTTTTGGTAAAACCATGGAAAACATAAGAAATAGAGTAAATTTAGAATTAGTTAATGGTGAAAATAGTGAACGATTTAAAAAGTTAACTGCAAAACATAACTTTCATAATCATACTATATTTGATGAAAATTTGTTTGCGGTACATATGAAAAAAAACATGGATTAAATATGATAAACCAATTTATGTAGGAGTAAGCATACTTGATATTAGCAAAACAACAATGCTAGAAGATTATTATAACTATTTTAAAAATAAATTTGGTGAAGATAAAGTATTTATGTGCTATACTGATACTGATAGTTTTGTTTTAACAATAGAAACTGAAGACTTGTATGAAGATTTAAAAGAGGATGCAGATGCAATGTTTGATTTTAGTAATTATCCATCTAATCATCCATTGTATAGTGAAGAAAATAGAAATGTACTAGGTTTTTTTAAGGATGAAATGGAGGGGGATCTTTTAACTAAATTTGTAAGTCCTGGAGCAAAAACTTATGCTATGAAAAAAATAATTTTAAGAAAAGATAAAAAAGGTAACGCACTAACCAATGAAGAAGGTAGATTTATTTATGATGAGCCTGTTAAAAAAGATGAAAATGGTAGGATGATATATGATGATAAAGCAGAAACTAAAAAATGTAAAGGTGTTAAAAAGTCTGTGATTAAAACTGACCTAAAATTTAAAACTTATAAAGATAGTTTAGATACAGGAAAAGATTTTTGTGTAAATATGGGAGGAATAAAAAGTAAACTTCATGAATTATCCACTATAAAAATGAATAAAATAGCATTAAGCTTTGAGGATGATAAAAAGGGTTTGATACTCTTGGATGGTAGTTATAGAACATTATCACATCGACATTATAGGCTGACTGATGAAGCACAGGAAACAAGACCAAAAACAAAGTAAAATATTTAATCTAGTAAAAAAGATTAAATATTTATCTAATTGGAAAAGAAATGTTTTTTTTTACATTTCTAGTAGGTCATCTATTAACATATCTTTTATAATAAATAGGATGTCAATTGAGTTTAATATTTCTCTTCTTAATAAAATTCTTCGTTTTGCTGTTTTATATCTCTGTACTTTTTTTATCAACTTGCTCGTGTATTGTTTCAGCATGAGCATTAATTATTTGCTTCATTTTCTCATTTTTGTTTTCACCTTTAACTTTCCTTTCACCTATGAAATTAAGAACTCTGTCTAGAATACTGTTACTCACATAATTCTCATTAAGTTTTTTAGTTATCTTTTCAAGAAGACATTTAGAAAGTTCAGATAAATTTTCTGTTTCTATTTGTCTTACCATGGTATTATCCCTTTGATAACTTACTTGTGCTCTTTTATTATCTCCAATGGCTTTTCCTCTGTTCATCTTACTTCTATAATGCTTCTACTAATATTTAAAAGTTAAATCAATTTTTATTTCTTGACAATAGAAATAAAAAATTATTTTTTAATTTTTTTTTTTTTTTTAATAATATGATCCGTTACCCTTTTTTGATATTTTAATGCTCCATATTGCATTAATAGAAAATATTTGCTCAGCTAGGGGTATCATGTCTCTTTTTTTATTTGTTTTCATAATTTCTCTATACTTTTCTAAAACATAAGTAATAATAATTTTTTTCATTTCTTCATTTCTATTTTCTCCTTTAACTTTCTTTTTATCAATACAAATTAAATTTTTTTCTAAAGTATTATTACTAATTTCTCTTTCATTAATCTTTTTAATTATATCATTAACAATATTATGAATATTACTTTTTATTTCATCTATAGAAAAAGAAGTTAAGGCGACGCTTCTTTTAGCAAAGTCTTTTTTATATGATCTAATTACTCCTGTAAATTTTCCTTTAGTCATTCTTATAATATATCAGTGAATGAAATTGACTTAAATTCAATTTTTTTTTGTTAAGCATAAAAATATTTAACCTTTTACTAGGTTAAGTATTAAACTATGACTGATGGGCTAAGATAGTATACAACCTAGATGTTATTTGGGAAATATAACTATTAGTTATTTAGTTATATTTCTCTAATTATAGAATTTTCTGTTTTACACATGGGGCAAGCATTTTTTGTATATAATGCAAAACATGTAGCACAACAACATAGATGACCACAGTTAGCAAATAAAACATTAACCTTTGCTTTTTCATCTAAACATAGCACACATGTTTCTGATTTAAATGTTTTATATCTATTTATTTTTGTAGTTGTTTGTTCCTCGGTTACCCTTTCTATCTTTTCTATACCTAACCATCCATATGTTATATTATAAGTTCCATCTAAAAAGTTTTCTTTATTTTCTTTCCAGAACCTTTCAAAATCACTTTCTGTAAATTCAAAGGCTGAACGTTGATTGATTTCTTCTACTGTTTCTAATGATTGTTGATGTTCTCTTCTAAAACGAGCTACTCTTTCTTCTTCATCTTCACTTTCTTCTTCGACAGACATTTCTCTTTGTGGTAGTTCACATAACTCTATAAAAGGAGGATAGTTTATTTCACCTTCTTCTTCAAAGTAGATAAAAAGAGTTGTTTCTTTGGTTTCATCAAACTGACAGTAAATTTTATCTGCTTCATCACCTATTTTATTAAATGATTCCTGTAACATAGATAAAAAAGTTGTTTCATTTTCGTTAAAGTCTAAAAGTATTTTTGTTAGATTAAGGCGTTGAGGGTTAAGAAATTCACCTTCTTGTCCTGGTATTTCTCCTTCATGAAACAATATGTTTAAGTTTAAGTATGTTTTCATGTTAGGGTTTTCATATTTCATTCTACTATATTCATAGTAAATATTAGAGTTAGTGTAGACACCTTCAAAAGGTAGGATATTGTCTGTATAGAAAAAATACACTTCTCTTAAACCATGTACATGTTTATTATAGAAGCTATCTATATGTTTACTTTTTATGGTTAAGACAATTTTTCTTAGTGACTCAGGTATAACATGAGGATAACGGTTGATATCTCTTATTAACTCACACATTATGTATATATGTTATACAAATGCTTTAAGTTAAATTCATTTTTTATTTTGTTTGAAATTAATACAATTTTTTTTTTTTTTTTTTTTCATCAATATCCCAATCCACCCACTAACTCATAAACCGGTTAGCCTTTGTATGATGCGTTGGTTGATGGGTTGGAAAAAAAGGTTAAGCAATTGTTTGATGTAAGGGTTTGTCTGGCTGATGTGTTAGCCGGTTAGCTGATGCGTTGGTTGATGTGTTGATGTGTTAGTTGGTTAGCTGATGCACCTTGTTAACCGGTTAGCTGATGCATTGGCTTTTTTTTCTTAATCAAAATTTTTTTTTTATTTTTTAGTAAATTGAATTTAAGTGAAAACGATTAAGAAAGAGGTTAACCAATTTTATTTATGAAGGCTAGTCAATTGGTTTTGCGTAAGTTAGATGAACTTGGTAATTTTATGAGCATGTTTAATGTTACATGAAATTGATAATGAGAGTGTGTGCGTTTAAGCGTGGGTTGATTTGTTAAAGTGGGTTATAAAATATAAGCGTGATTGGATTTGTTAATCTATATCGTATTGTGTAAGACATATTGCGCTGCATAAGGGTAATAAGGGAGGGGTGAGCCAGATCGAGCGTATTGATATCTACTGACAATCCCACATGACCAACACCACTTGCAAGGATGGTTACAGGAT
The DNA here is from genome assembly GCA_945859785.2 of Tridacna gigas. Taxonomy (NCBI): domain Eukaryota; kingdom Metazoa; phylum Mollusca; class Bivalvia; order Cardiida; family Cardiidae; genus Tridacna; species Tridacna gigas. The sequence goes on from OX244039.2 coordinate 6,830,572, forward strand.
TTCCTGATGATAAATCCATCTTTACTAGACAACAAAACACTTTATAAGGTGACAAAAATCTAGATTTATCCATACCAATAACATTTGCAAATGACACATCAACCCTTTACAACACGACAATGATTGATTGATTGATTGTATGGTGTTTAACGCCGTTTTCCACATTATTTCAGTTATATCACGGCGGCCAGTGCACCTATCCATGCTTTCCTGGAGCTCCTTTTACCAGTACTCCGCATAATATTCTTTCCAAGCCACTGGCTGCTTTCCCACATAACCATCGTCGAAACAATGGTCAGGGGTGAGAGAGGAATGAATCCTGTCGCGATGACTATCATCAGTCTTCGAAAAGAAATTGGCCAAGCCGGGGATCGAACCAGCGACCTCCTGTTCTCAAGTCCTGTACGCTACCGACTGAGCTACGGGGGCTTGGCGCCATGCGGCAACATTTTAGCCTTGTCCAAATTGAAAGCTATTGTAGCCGACAATTATAATGTGGCTCAAATGGTGCACTTTTTCTTCGATAGGGAAGAAATCATTGTTAAAAATGGAGAAAATGCTGGTTACAAGCACTTTCCCCTTTTCCCACAATGTTTTCAAAAGGCATCTTTCCGGGGGTTGTTAAAAGGCGGCATTGTGCGGTAAGGGTTAACTCTTTAACACACAGTCCCGTCTTGTAACGACCCCGTGATAGAGGCCTTTTGAAAACATTGTGGGAAAAGGAGAAAATGCAGTTAACCAGCACTTTCACCTTTTCCCTCAACGTTTTCTACCCAGTCATAGAAAGAAATGAACATGTGAGCTATGTTTAATGTGTTGTCTGCAAATGCTGTCAATTTGGACCGGTCCAGAATTTTGTCATTTGGTAAAGAGTTAATCTGCATATCGCGATTCATCGACCTTTTGCGGACAGTGCAGATCAAGATCAGACTGCACAGAACGTGCAGTCTGATGTTTGATCTACACTGTCCGATACGGTATTTTTTCCCGGTGAAATAAACTTTGAAACTACAATGTTTTGGCTTTGAGTAGGCTATTGAGTAGAAATTTGCGTTTCATTAATTCAGCAGCTTAAGTGTGAAATGTTGCTCGCTGGATTGGATCTGTCATTAAAAGATTAGAAAACTTTGTGGATAAAGGTGGAAATGTTGAATATTAGCATTTTTTCCTTTTATGACAATGTTTTCAAAAGCCTTTTCATCAGGGACATTAAAGCAAAGGGTTGTTTGATAATTGCTTAACCACTTAGCTAGGTTGGACCACCATTTATTCCCCCTTTAATAATCAATCCCAAGTTTTAATGACCCTGTGAGAGACAGCTTTTGAAAACATTGTGGGAAAAGGAGAAAATGCTGGATAACAATCATTTTTTCCTCTTCCCTAAATGTTTTCTGCCCCATCTATCCAGATAGCTTAAGTTCGGTTGTGCCAGGTTTGTATTTATCATCTGCAGATTTATTTGAATTTAGAAGTCTAAAAAGTTGTGGTGAGGAAAGGGTTAAAGACACATCTTTACTCGGTTTCAGCCATTTTTTAACCCATTTCATCTTTATTTTATGAAACTATAATCTATCTTGTATCTTCGTGCCAAATGTTGCCCCTGACGGTTGCAAGGTTGCATAGATTATGACGGATAAAAATGAATTTCATTTTTGAGTCTACGCAACCAGGCTTTCATTGTTATCATTCTGATTCATTGGGTTACGTAAGCATGCCTCCGGCCTTGTACCGCTTCCTGTCCAGACTTCCGGTTTGCGAGACGTTGTGTAGTTCATTTGTAATAATGCATTATCCTCAATGCTTCTATCGTATATAATTTTCAGTTGCTAAATCTTCTGATATATCGAAGACGTCCCTTACAGCTCAAGTATTCAAATTCGTAAATATTTGAAATAATTGTGTTCTGCTCTAGGATACACGAACACTGCACTTTCACATGAATGTCGAGAATAATCGGTCCATGGAAAAACCGAATTTCCCTTCGAACCGGATTTCACCGAATTACACCTCTTGATGTCCGTATTTCATCTAAGTATGACAAATTTTAATTCCGTAGTGATAACTTGTGACCTGAAATGAAATATATTTAAGAACAGCATAGTTTTATGCTAATTTTCTGGAAGATATCTTATTATAACAATAATTTGTTAGGGTTTCTTAGAACTACATGTAACTCCTTTTGAAAGGATTTTTTTTTTACATGTAAGCTATAATTACATAATAAATTAGCTAAATGTGAATCGCCATGGCGATGAATTCATTATCTGATGTGAAATACGGTCATAAGAAGTGAAATACGGTTATGAAGAGATGAAATTCGGTGATACGGTTCGAAGTAAATTCGGTTTTTCCATGCACCCGAGAATAATTTGCATATCTGGATGTCGTCTGGCGTGTGTACTTACGAAGCCCCGCTACATACGGCAACAGTTATTGATAAAACTAAGGACGATTCTTTTTCATTGGCCAAATTACTCGCTTAAAGTGCATTAATTACGTTCCAGCCCTCATACCCTTTTCTGATTTAAAATCGATCAATGACAGAAGCGAAAGGCAATGTCGAACGGCATGGGTGCTCGGTCATGGAGGGAAATTGTGTCGTAGGCTAAATTGTTCAACTGTGAGGGTTTGCTCTTCTAGGAAATTTGAACCGATAAAACTTGTCCCAAAACATATTAAGTATACAATAGATAAGGCTGTCTTTTTCTCAAAGTATTTTCAAGCCATAACCTCTTTATATGCATTTCAAAATGTGCTGAGATTCATTACGGATGTCTATTTATCAGCGACAAGATAATTCCCCGACAGATCTGTACAACGTTCCCCAACAGTTTCACACAACAATTATCAAGGCATGTATATGCAATTTCTCTTGAGCTGCAGGTGGTGTTGTGACGTTTGCGATTTCAGATTGAAGATTTCCGATATATGTATTCATCCCTCACTATACTTTTCACAGCTTATTCTGAACCATTTTACAGTCAGTGTAAAATTTCAACTTTTTTTTTGTCATTAGGTGTAAGGATGTATCTTTAAATGACATGAAGGTGGGATCCTATTTGATGGCATTAGAGGGTATAACACTTTACTTGTTAATCTGTATATCTATGACATGTTATCAGCTGACTGCTTCCTCTGTTCACTATAATTGAAACAAAAAAAAAAAAAGTTTTAAACCCTTTGTTATCCTAGATGATATCATTAACCCTTTCCCAAATAACAAATTTCAGACTCTACGATGTTAAAACCATCTGCAGATGACAAATTAGATATTGGCCAAAATCAATGGAAGTTCCACCAAAGGATAGAAAACATTGAAGAAAAAGAGAAAATGCTGTTTTCAAGCAATTTTTCCTTTTCCCACAATGTTTTCAAAAGGCTTGTTCCTCAGGATTGTGAAAACGTGGGAGAGGGAAGTGTGTTGTTAACCCCTTGTCACACAATCCTGACTTTTAATGACCCTGAAAAAGGAAGCTTCTGAAAACATCATGGAAAAAAGAAAAACTTGAAATGCTTTCAACTTGGAGTAGTCTAAATTTTTTTCGTTTGGTAAAGAGTTAAATGGTTAAAGATTACTTGATGCCTATAGTAAGCTGTGTTAGAAAACAATTAAGATAAAGGAGCAATTGCTTGTTGCAATAATTTGCCCAATTTTTTGTACGTTTTTTATTAATAAAATGAATAAAACTTTCAATTCGTGTATCTTAACCTGGTAACTAACATTTTCCCCGTTTCCGAAAATGTTTTCTTTACCCCCTCTGGGATAAATTCTGTCATTTGAGCCATAATGCATTAATTGTCTGCAAATCCTTTAATCTGGCCTAGTTTAACCCTTTACCAAACAATGCAGTGTTTCAAGGTCCCTGAAAAGAAAAAACATAATTGAAATTATTTAAAAAAAAAAAAAAAAAAAAAAAAAGAATTCTGGTAACTAGCAATTTCCCCATTTTTACCATGTTCTCTTGCTTTTCCAGGACTTATCTCATCATTTGAGCCACATTGGAATTATAGTCTGCAAATGCGTACAATTTGGACACATCTAAAATTTTGTCGTTTTGTAAAGGGTAAACTCTTTATCAGACAACACCATTTTAGACTTATCCAAATCCAAAGCATTTGCAGACTACAAATTAAATAGCACTCAAATGGTAAGATTTGCTTTTGTAAATGGAGAAAACTTTGTGGAAAAAGGAGAAAAATCTACTCTTTCAATTTATTGGTGTTTTTTAGTTTATATCAGAGAGAGAGAGAGAGACAGAGAGACAGAGAGACAGAGAGATAGATTGATTTGTGTTATTTAGAAGTGTGCGCTATCTCTATGAACCCCAAGATTTACAAGATACTCATTTTACTCCCGATATGTATAAAAACATCTATTCTGAATGAGGGTCTGAAATATACTTGTGCTATAACACATCTAAAAGCAGAGGGGTAGCTATTTTGTTTTCAAATCTAAATTCGAAATTTACGAATCAATGATCGACAACGAAAATGGTAACTTCATTATTCTGGATTTAAGCGTTAACAATTTTCGGTTTACCCTTACCTCTATCTATGGTCCCAACACTGATCAACCTTATTTCTATGAGAAAAAAATAGACAAATGGAAAATACCTCTCTAAGGAATCTGAAAGTATTGAAAGTAGAACTACTGAAAAGAAGCATCTCATACCGTAAAAATATGAAAAATAATAAACGTACCGGTACATCAGGTTTTAATGCTGATTTCTACGAAGTCTTTTGGAGTAAATTGGAAGATTATGTTGTAAGAGCACTGAACGAGGCAAATACCGTAAATTCACTATCTGAAACCCAAACACAAGGTTTAATAACGTGCATTCCAAAGGGAAATTAGCCCAATCAGTATTTAAAAAAATTGGCGACCAATTAACCAAACGACAGACGATAGATCGCTCCTCCCACTGATGTCACGTGACCCGCGAATCTAAAAACCTAGACAAACATTACCCAGACACGAGGCCTTAGCTAGGAGACATATGCAAGTTACCAGAAGATACTTTAACACGAAATAATTGTTCAAGATAAAATAAGCATGGGAACAATTTGAGAAAAGGTAGTTACATCTTTTGGATTTAGGTTTTTCGAAGTTTTATAGGTGAAAATTGAAATAGAGACTGTTTATTTCGAAGTCAGTTGACTTACACCTCTTACGCCACTTACGTTTGATAATGTAGGTACAATACGTGTACATGTAACTCGTGCTTCCTAAATATTTCTTGAAGTCATTGGTCTTCAAATGCAATTCATCTTTTACCTGGACAAAAATAAGCTCTTTCAAAGTTACAGAGATTTTTCCATTACTTAGTCCGTGATATATGCTTCAATAATTTAACCACAAATTGCAAGACTTTTACATTACCAAATGAAATATACATGTTTTTAACAGGGCAATATGATTACAAGATGTTTGAATTGAAATTAGAAGATACGTTAACAAATGATAGGTTTACCAAATTGATTTTTTCAAGTTTGAGGGAAAAACACGAGAAGAATAAAAAGAATGAAAACATGAATATATTTCTAAGCATTCGCCGGTAAATACTATGCTGTAAAAGTAATAGAAAAATAAATTGACTTACACATTGAAGATGTATAATCCAAATTTCAAACACTAATAATCGTTGAAAGGGGTTATAGACGGTCACAAAGAGTCAGACTGATATGACACGTGTGTGTAATTTTACAAGTAGGTCAGTACCAGACGCTTTTGGGGTGGTGTACCGATATCAAAGGAATACCGCATAAACCCTTGCTCCACGTTTTGCGTAAAAAGTGGCAACAAATCAAACGAAAACGGCTTGATTGGTACCTAATTGATTTTCGATAAATAAATAATAGTTTAAGGGAGATTAAAATATTGAAAATAAAGGGAGGGGAAAGATGGTTAAATATATAGGGTGGCATATCGTCTTTAATTTAACAGGCTTTAAATTTGCATTCATAGATATGGTAAAATACAGAGACCAATGGGAACAACGTTTTTAATGGTTTACTGATGGAGGAAGATGGCATTTATTTTTAATTTAAACAAATGTCAAAACTGTGCCTACATTGCATTTACTTTAAAAGCGGGGGGGGGGGGGGCTCTGTTTAGGTTTGACTTCTATGAAGACTATATGAAAAGCATTTTTACCCGAATTTCGTCTACTCAAATTATATTTAAGGATAATTTGCGAGGGGAGAAAAGATTCAACAAAAGAGATGTAACCAGCATTCAAAATAACAAGTTAACTCAATTTGGTAAGAAAATGAATTACCGAGTATATATTTAAATGAAAAATAAGGTAAAGGAAATAAATAACTGAACATGATAAAATCCAATCAGTTGTCTAAAATATTATCTATACATTTCTTTTAGTAAAGAAACAGGAATCTGTTTCAAAAGATTGAAATTCTGGAAAATTTATGACAATAAAAAAGCATGTTAACAAGAAGTATTCATTTACTTTTCTCCTTTTAAATCTGAATTTGTCTTCTGCAACAGTAGTTTTAGCTGGTGTAACTCTGCATCTTGAAATTGCAGTCGTAAGGATTAATAATGGATATCAAGTTTAAAGTTATTCATCAGTTTTTTCTCATAAATATACTATACATTTATATATAGTTATAATTCCTAATGATTCAGAATGTCTAGGTTTTATAATGGCAAGACGGCTTCCGCTCTGGATAGAAAAATACTGATCGCTGATTGGCTTATTGATTTTTTTGATTGACAGCTGGTGTTTGGTTAATTACTTCGTTGAATACAGTTTACAAAATTGGAACAGGGTGTATTGCAAACAGAATCAAGCCATTCCTCCCAAAGCTTATCCATACTGACCAATCTGGATTTATAAAAGACAGATACATCGGAGAAAATATACGAGTGGTGTACGATCTATTAAATTGCACGGAAGAGAACGATATTCCTGGAATTTTACTTTTAATTAACTTTGAGAAAGCCTTCGACTCCCTTTCTTGGTCTTTTGTTAACAAAACTCTTGAAACGTTCCAATTTGGACCGTCAATTAAGAGACGATTTAACATTTTTTATAAGGATGCAGAATCAGCAGTTTCCCAGTGTGGATTTTGATCCAACTTCTTCCAAATCGAAATAGAATGTCGTCAAGGGGACCCCTTGTTTAACTATATTTTCATTTTATGTGCCGAAATATTATCTATTAACATTAGAAGTAATAAACATATAAAAGGAATAAAACTCAACCAAACAGAATTTAAACTATCGCAATATGCTGATGATACAAGTATAATATTTGACGGATCTGAAAGATCCTTAAACGAAACATTAAGTGTTCTATTGACATTTTCGAAACTTTCCAGTTTAAACATTAATTTTGATAAGACAAAGGTTATCTGGATTGGAAAGAAAGAATACAGTTCTGACACCATCAAAACAAAGTGGAAACTACCACGATAAATAAATTTGAATTTTTGGGTATAATTTTTCATGTAGATTTAAACAGAATGATTGATTTAAATTTTTTACCAAAACTAAACGAAATAGAGAACATAGTAAAAAATGGAATTGTCGTGTCTTTACACCAATAGGTAAAAATATAGTTTTAAAGAGTCTACTGGTTTCGTAGATTTGTTTCTTGCTCTACCTAATCCTTCTGAAAAACTACCTTTGAAATTAAACCAGGTTTTGCACACAAATATTTGGGAAGCTTGTCATAAAGTAATGAAACCAGTCACCACAAAAGATTATGTAGTCGGTGGAATAAAAATGCTACATATTAAAGTTTATATTAGTGCACTTAAAGCCACTTTGATAAGGCGCCTGATCAAAGATAATGATGGATGGGCAAATATTATTATGGAATTGACCGAATTTGAAAAAAATGTGTTTATGCAGAAAAGATTATATAAAGAAGCCAACTGAAAAAAAAAAAAAAAAAAAAAAACCTCGTTTTGGATAGACACACTAAACGCACTTAGCCAAGTATTCTATAACATCAAAAAGAACAGTACTAAAGTTGCATATTTTCCTATTTTCTACAATAACAATATCCTCATTTCTGCTAAAAGCTTTTACTTTAAGAAGTTGTACATTACCGGTATCTACTGTATAGGAGATATACTCGATTCTAATAGTTCTTTCCTTACTCTAGATCACTTAAACACAAAATATAGAATATCAGTGAATTATTTAAATTACATACAGTTAGAATGTGCAACCAACAACTATTTAAAAAAAAAGTGTCGATAAAACCTCAATACGTATATTTACATTAAAAAAAAAACATTTTTACCACCATACCTTCAATTCATTCTTAAGGAGTAAGGACAAAACCCCACCAGTACAAAACCCCATCAGACAAAACCCCACCACCAAAATTGGCAAGGTGGACAAAACCTCACCAGTTCAATTATGACTTGTTGTTTTTTTTTTCTTTTTTTTTTTTTTTTTTGTTTTATTTTTTTTATTTGTTTATTTTTGAATTATAAAGTGATTTAAAAAAAAAAGAAGAATTTATCTGTATATATGGTATGTAGGCCTATTCATATTCAATAAATTTCAATATTTAATTCATTTTAATTAATATTTTATTTATCTATATATTTATCATAATTATTTAGAAAGATAGTAACATTAACTGTGTCTCCTGCAACTCTTTTCAATTGTGTCAAGTCTAAAATTTTGTCATCTTGTAAAGGGTTAAAACTGTTTCTATCTCTTAAATAAGCTGCTATGGCAATGATAAATAACAAAATAGGAAAAGGGGAAAAATACATATTTAACACAACGTTTGCCATTTGCCTACAAATACATGAAATTGGAAACTTATTTGAAAATATAATATAAAATTTAGAAAAAAAAAAAAAAAAAAAAAAAAAAAAAAAAAAAAATTACAAGATGAATAAAAAATATCATAAAGTAACTTTCGTCCATCAGATATTCTCTTTATGTCACATTTCTGACCATACTGTATATACTATATTCTATATATTGGTGGGGTTTTGTCCTGGTGGGGTTTTGTCCGGTGGGGTTTTGTCCTGGTGGGGCTTTGTTCTACACTCCATTCTTAAAGATTCGCGAGGCTCAAAACGTATATACCAATGTCTAAACAAGAACACAGATGATCTCGTTTTTTTAAATAAAAAAAAAAAAAAAAAAAAAAAAAAAAAACCTCGTCACATAGACATAGTTATTGATAAGAATGAGTGGAACCAATTTTTTTTTTCGATATATTTTTAGTGACAAGGGACACATGCATACAGTGGTTTCGATTTTGTATAAATCATTCTTGGAAGAAATTATTTCGTGTATAAAATAAAATATATTGATTCCGCAAATTGCACACTTTGTTACATTGATCAAGAAACAATCAAACATTTATTTTAGAACTGCCCCAAAGTCCAACAATTAATCACAAAGTACTTGAAACCTTATAATGCCATTTATAAGGACCTTGACATCACCAAAAAACTCAAACAGCGCTAAAAACATTTTCCTCATTTCTTTTTAAAATGTATATTTATAAGTGCCGAGCATCAAAAAACATACCCACTCTTACCGGTGTCAGAAACTTTATATCTTGTAAATACAAAGTTCTAAAACAAATGCAAGTGAAACAAGAAACCTAAAAGAATTCGATAAAAAGTTGGAAAATTTTAGGTTTTTTTTTCTAAACAAATAACATGATAAATATCATTTGCATTACTATTCTAACTTGTTTTCAAATGCTGGGAAGATTCGAACATTTTAACTATTTTTGTCCTTACACAATTCATGTTCTTTTTTGTTTTGTTTTTGTTTTTTGTAAATAAAAACCTAGTTTTTGTCCTTTGTTGCATGTAGACCTACCTGTCAAACAAAATGTCAATGATTGTAAGATGTGGACAGGGATCGATCCCCGACCCTCACATATCAATGCACGGGGACAACAAAGATAAAAAGAAGGAGGAAATATTGGTTACCAGCATTTTCTCCTTTTCCCGCGATGTTTTCTGAAGACATATTTCACAGGGTCGTTGAATCTTGGGATTGTGTGGTAAAGGGTTAAAATGTTGTTGTCTTGGGGAAAAAAAAAAACCTTTTTACCAAATAAAAGCTTTTAGATTTTTCCAACTTGAATAGATTTGCATTCAAAATACATGTGTATCAGATAATTGGATTTGTCTTAAAAAGGGTAGAAGACTTTGCTGGGAGAGGAGAAAATGTTGGTTATAATGGTTTTGTCCTTTTACGACAGTCTTTTGAAAAGCCTTTTTCTTCAGGGTTGTTATAATTTGGGATTCTTTGGCAAATTTGGTTAAATTTTTAGCTTACCTGAGTATGAAATCTCAAGGCGAGCTTTTGTGATCTTGCTTTGTCGGTTTGTCGATCGTCCATTGTGCGTCGTACGTCTCTTCCGTCAAGGTCATTGTGACAATCTTAGAAAAACCTTGTGTACAACCTAGAGGCCACATTTCCAGTTCAGTACTCATGAATATTTGTGTAATTGGTGTTGATGATATGTTAAATAAGTTTGAAAATGGATTACATTAGGTTAAAAAAAGGGACAAGTATATGATTGATAAACTCTTGTGTACATCCTAGACGCCAAATTTTCAGTCCAGTGCTCATGAAAGTATATCAAAATATTTGTCTCAATATCTCTGATTAGATCGAAAGTGGGTCATGTTGGGTCAAAAAGTAGTTCACTGGGACAAATATTTAAAAAAAAAAAAAAAAAAAAAAAAAAAACTGTGTACACCATAGAAACATCGTACTCATGAAAAGCGGTCAGAAAGTATCTCTGATTAGTTTGAAAATGGGTCATGTTGAGCCAAAAAGTAAGTCACTGGGATAAATATTACAAAAACCCTGTGTACACTCTAGAGGCCACAGTTATAGTCTAATACTCATTAAAAGATGGTCACTAGGTTTGTCTTGATGGGATTTTGGATGACTTTGAAAATGGGTCTCATCAAGTCAAAAAGTGGTTCACTGGGAAAAATTTTAGAAAAACATTGTGCACACCATTGAGACCACATTTTCAGTCAGAGGTCCTGGTGGTAAAGTGTAACACTCTTAGCGTAGAAACTTTAGGTTTGAGCCTCAATGGAAATATTTAGTTTTTCGAGGGAGTGTCCTTGGGCGAGACACTTCAGAGCCCAAACTTAGTAATGGTGAAACCTAGGAAATACATAAGTATATGACCTATGAACATGATTTGACTGAAATAATGTTGAAAGCGGTTTTAAACTCATTTCATTCAATCAAATAACATTTTCCGTCCAATGCTTATGTAAGTTGGGCTTAAGGTTTGTCTTGATATTTCGGAAGAGTTCGAAAATGAGTTGTGTCTGGTCAAAAAGGCTAAGATGTGCAACTCAGGGCCATCATGACCCTCTTGTTTAGATTTGTAATACTTAAAAAAATGTTTGGTTGCTACTTAAGATTGTTTACTGTTGTGCGAGAAAAGATTACAGTAACTCTTTACCGGACAACAAAATTTTACATGTGTCCGCATTTACATATGACAAATCAAATGTGGCGGGAATAGGTACCAGGCAAATGTTATTTAGTAATACTTATTTTTTCCTTTCCTGCAATGTTTTCTACTCTTTCAAAGACAAATCCCATCATTTGAGCCACGCTGAATTTGCCGTCTACAAAACTTTGTAGTATGAAAATGTCTGAAACTTTCTTGTTTGTAAAGGATTAAATAAGGAAAAGGGTGGGCTTGCTTGGATGCTATGTGATACGGTTACCTTTGGCTTGTTTTGCAGATAGAGAATATTAAGTTCTGAGCTTGAACAATCATTTTGCAGTATCATTGTAAAAAGTTTAAAGGTATCAAATTTTAACAACATGATGGTCCCTATTTTCACTGAAATATTTAAAGGGGCGTTCATCCATTGAATGCTTCATATGAAAATGAGTATTTCTTTCTTGAGACGCTGCATGTTATGCAGATAATGTGGGAAAAGGATACAATGCTAGTAACCTGGATTTTCTCCTTTTTCAACAATGATTTCTAACATTTAGGGGAAAAAAAATCAACCATTTGAGAAACACTTGTCATTTGCACATGTTTTCGATTTGGGCTTATCAGAAGTTTATCATCTGGCAAAGAGCTAACCCTTTACCACGCAATCTCGAGTTTTAACAACCTCTAAGGAAAAAAGACTTTAAAACACTGTGGGAAAAGGGGAAAATGCTGAAAACCAGCATGCTATCATTTAACATAGCATCTTCTACCTTTCCAAAGAAAAATGTACTAATTTGTGCTAAGTTAGTTTGTTGTCTGCAAATGCTTTCACTCTGGACCTATCAAAAGTTAACTCTTTACCACACAACAATAGTTAAGACTGGTTTACAGTGTAAGAATTTGTAGACGACAAAAAAAAAAAAAAAAAAAAAAAAAAGTGGCTCAGATGATTAAATTTGTCTCTGAAAGGTGAGAAAACATTGTTGGAAAAAGGAGAAAATGCTGATTTCCAGCATTTTCTCCTTTTCCCACAATGTTTTCTATCATTTTAGAGAAAACTCAACCATTTGAACAACATTTGTCTTCTACAAGTCTTTTCAATTTGGGCTAATCAAAAGTTTATCATCTGGTAAAGGGTTAACCCTTTACCACACAGTCCCAAGTTTTAGCAACTTCCTATGGAAAAAGACTTGAAAACATTGTGAGAAAAGGAGAAAATGTGGTCACCAGCGTTTTCTCCTTTCACCACAGTGTTCTCTATCCTTACAAAGAAAAATTCCATTTCCTAATTTGTGCAACATTTAGTTTGTTGTTGTCAATATTGAAATCATTTGCAGAAAACACATACCTGTAGATGTGGCTTAAATTGTGAAAATGTCCTTGGAAAGGTAGCAATGCATTGCTGTAAATAAAGGCAATGCTGGGTCCTGGCATTTTCTCCTTTTCTCATGACATGCTAAAAAGCATTCTTCCTTGGGATAGTAAAAACACTGCAGAATCATTTTGTGAATGGTCAATGACTTGGAAAATCCTTTTTATTTACAGTACCTTATCTTGTAAGGGTTACATCCAAAAATAAGTACCAATATACGATATAGAATTTCAAAAAAATGATCACTTCTCCACAAATATAGTTAGGTAAATCGTGAGACTTGTAATTTACTTCCTTGATTTTGTAAAGCATGTCAGGATTTACATACTAAATGCAGAACTTTGTAATTTTACCCAGCCTCATAGGAGATATATGTTTAAAGATTTTTTTTTTTCCCAGTCTTTTTCCTCTTGATCAGAGCTACCATCCACTTAGTGAGGCTGCCACCCAATTACCTATAGTCTCTAAGAGTTGTGTGAAGTGTGACTACCATAGACTTACTTACGTGCTGTTAGAGTTTTGTGGAATGTGGCTACCATCCACTTATTTCTATGCTCTCAGAAATGTAGAGAGAGTGAACCATTCACATGCTTTTATGCTTGCAGAGCTGTATGGAGTGTGGCTATCATCAGCTTACTTATGTGCCCTCACAGTTGTGTGAAGTGTTGCCACCATCCACTTTCTTTTCTGCTCCCAGAATTTCGTGGAGTGTGGCTCCAATTCACTTAATTATTGTGCTGTCAGAGTTGTATGAAGTGTGGCTACCATCAGTTTACTTATGTGCCGTCAGCGATGTTTGAAGCGTTAACACCATCCACCTACTTTTATGCTCACAAAATTGTATGGAGTGTAGCTACCATACACTTACTTCTAGTGCCCTCATAGTTCAGTTGAGTTTGGCTTAAATCCACTAATTTATAGGGTGTCAGAGTTATGCGGAGTGTAGCTAACACCCTTCTACTGTTTTGCTCTCAGAGTTTTATGTAGTATGGCTACCGTACAATGACATGTACCACATGTACTTATGTGCTCTCAGTATAGTAAGGAGTGCGGCTACCATCCACCTATTTATGTGCTCTCAGAGTTCTATGAGTATGGCTACCATCCAGATACTTATGTGCTCTCAGATTTCCGTTGAGTGTCGCTACCATCCAGATACTTATGTGCTCTTACAGTTCTATGAGTGTGACTACCATCCAGATACTTATGTGCTCTAAGTGTAGCATGGAGTGTGGCTACCATCCACTTACTTATGTGCTCTCGAAGTTCTATGAGTATGGCCACCATCGAGATACTTTGTGCTCTCACAGTTCCATGAGTGTGACTACCATCCAGATACTTTGTGCTCTCAAAGTTGTGCGGAAGGTGGCCACCATACACTCAGTTATAGTCTGTCGGAGTTATGTGGGGTTTGGCGACCATCCACATACTTTATGCCTTCAGAGTTGTATGGAGTGTGGATACCATCCCCTGACATGTGCTTATGTGCTCTTATTGTAGTATATGGCTACCATCCACTTATGGTCTCTCAGAGTTGTGTGATGTGTTGATACTATCCACTTTGTTTTATGCTCACAGAGTTGTGTGGATTGTGGCTGCAATCCACTTACTTATGTTCTGTCAGAGGTGTGTTGCGTGTGGCTACCATCCACTCACTTATTATGCTCTTACAGTTGTATGGAGAGTGGCTTCCAACCACTCATATATATGCTCTCAGGGTTATATGGAGTATGGCTACTACGTACTTTTCTATGTTTTCTCAGAGTTTTATAGAGTATGGCTACCATCCACATAGGTGTGCTCTCTGCATAGTATGAAGTGTGGCTACCAGCCACCTACTTATGGTCTCTCAGCCCTGTATGGAGAATACTTACTATCCACTGACTTATTCTGCATTTACACTTGTGTGGAGTTTGGCCACCATCCACTTACTTAAATATACTGTCAGAATTTTTTAAGTGTGGCTACCATCCGCTTACTTGTGGTCAGAGCAGTGTTGTATGGAGTATATCTACAATCCACCGACGTATTATGATGTCAGAGTTTATATGGACTGTGAGTTCTCTCCACCTATTTACTAGTATATGCTGTCAGAGTTATGTGGCGTATGGCCACCATTCACTGATTTATTTTCTCTAATGTTGTATGGAGTTTGGCTACCTAGATACTTACTTATGCTCTCAGAAATGTGTGCAGTGTAGCTAACATTCAATGACTTATGTTCTCTCACTGTTGTAAGGAGAGGCTCCCATCCACTGACTTATTCATCAGCCAGAGTTGTACAGAGTGTAGCTACCATCCACTTACCTATGGTCTGAGCAGTGTTATATGGAGTTTATCTACTATCCACTGACTATTATGCTCTCAGATTTGTGTGGAGTGTGGATACCATTCACTGACTTATATACTCTCAGAGTTGAATATGGCTACCAGTCACATATGTGCTCTTATCCACATAATTTTATGCCTTCAGAGTTACTTGGGGAGTGGCTATTATCCACTTACTTCTGATGCTCTCATAGTTGCGTGGAGTGTGGCTACCATCTACTTATTTAAGTGCTCTCAGGGCTTATTGATAATTATTGGACGATTCTCCTCTACCAGCGTACCAGCCCTCTTTAAAAATCGATCGATCCAAATCAATGTCAAGGTCGCATTATTATATATATATATATATATATATATATATATATGTATATATATATATGGATGGTTGTGTGTGTGTTTGTGTGTGTGTGTGTGTGTTAATATAATGACTCTAACTCTGTATCAGTTTGTCATATTGTCTCATAATTAATCAAACATTGTATGTTCAAGATCATTTATTCTTTGCAGTCATATCTTGATCTACATTCAAATTCACTTGTCCAAATTGAAAGGATTTGCAGATGACAATTTTTATGTGGTTCAAATGAAGGATTTTGGCTTTGATAGGGTAGAAAACATTGTGGGAAAAGGAGAAAATGCTGTTACCAGCATTTTCTCCTTTTCCCACGATGCTCTCAAAAGGCTTCTTCCTCGGGGTCATCAAAACTTGGGATTGTGTGGTAAAGAGTTAAGTGGCCTTGAGATAAGGATTACTTTGTGAAGGGTTAATGGAACGTGATAGTGTGGGCCGACATGAGTCAAGCATGTGACAATATAATGCATTACATTTTTTTTTTTTTTTTTTTACAGGTGTTTCATATTTTCACTTATGAGGAATCTTAACTTGATTTGAACGGCTAGTGCTTTGAGTGTTTGTTTACAATAGTGTAAGTAACTTCGATAATCTCTCTTTATAGTTTTCCTTGTAAATGCATGATCAGATGCAGTTTACCTGTAATTAATTTCTTTCACAGTGAAAGATACATGTAAGTCAGTGAGAATTAGGAATTTGATGAAGTAATTTTGGCCACTGCCTAGTTTTCTTAAGAAATTGTTGTGGAAACATGCATTTTTGATGAGTGCAATTATTTAGTTAAACTTGTGTATTCCGTTATATATAGTACATGATATACATTTAATATCGCAGGTTTTTAATTGGATATCCTGCAAGAAAAGAAAAAGATCATGTCTGTTGAACTTAAATACCAAAGGAAGCTAGACAGTGATTCCAAATTGAAGGAGGGAATTGAAAATACGGCTTTTGAAGACGATCCGAATGGAGATACGGTAGCGAAATCTTCCCATCTAAATCAATTTTTTCAACTCTTTAAAACAAAAACGAAAAAAAAAAAAAAAAAAAAAAAAAAAAAATCGAGACTTTTTCAAAGTGAAAGGGTCTGCAAATGACAAATCAAATGATGTACTTTGTGTATGACAGGGTAGAAACATTGTGGAAAAAGAAGAAAATCCTGGTTACCAGCATTTTCTCCTTTTCCCCTTTATGTTTTCTAAAGCCTTCTTCCTAGGGGTTGTTAAAACTGGGTATTGTTTGGTAAAGGTGAAGCATTTATACAAACGAATCTGAATTTAAGAATAGAATCGTTAAAGGAGAAAATGCGGTTGCCAGTATTTTCTCCTTTTCCCACAATGTTTTCAAAAATATTTACCTCCGGGGTCATTGTATGATAGAGAGTTAAACTATTTGTAATTTGTTAAGTTGTAACAGAATTTTCCATATGATAAGAAATTTTACAGAAATACAACATAGTAATGGGATGTCAGTCATGTTTCAGAAGATATTTTCTGTCAGTTGCATACCTTAACTGTAATCTTTGAAGGTATACAATATATCTTATTCATGTTGTGAAGATATAAGCCAAGTTCTGTGAAGTGGGGTCTTAATGCATCTGCAAAAACTATCGAATCATTTCAGCCTGCGCAGTCTACGCAGGCTGACATTGGTTGAAACTTTTTGCTATTGGTCAATTTTCTCCTTTTTAAAGGACCAATGTACCTCAGAATTCCGTCGATTGTTAGACAAACTGGATTTTTTTGTATCCATAATTATATGAGGACTTGCTTAATATCATGCATTTCGGAGATGCATTAAGCTCCCACTTACCAGAGCTTAGCTCATTTTTTTAGCGTCTGAAAAAAAAGTTGGGGTTTCGTTTTCTTATAAAAATCTGAAAAGATCTAGTGTTTATTAAAGATACATCATAATAGCCAGAGAGAGAGAGAGAGAGAGTGAAATTTGATAGACTGTAGAATGGTTCAGAATTTAGTCAACTGTGTAAACATAGATAAATTACGGGTATAGATGGAATAAGGGATAAAAAAATAAAATCAGTTTAAAACCGGAAACGACAAAAGTGATTTCTTTGATGGCCTCCAGAAAATGAAATGCATTTTCTATTGGTCGTAATCAATGCAGCCTTGCAACCGTCAAGCACAACATTTAGCATGTAGATACAAGAGTTATTATAGTTTGATAAAATTAAGATAAAATGGGTAAAAACAACTGGCTGAAAATGAGTATTGATTTGTTCAAGTGTCACAAAGTATTTGTACACAAATTTTTCTTTAACAGAAAAATCCTGATAGCATCAAAGTCACTGTTGAAAATGGATACAAACACACGGATCTTGATACAACTGATTACAATGCGTATCACAGGACCCTTATTGCGGTGCGGACTTCTTTAATCGACAGCTGCAAGACTCGTAAAAAGGTCCTTCTGACATTCCTGGCTTTATTTTTAGCCTTGTGGTATTTTGCATACCTAGGATATGCCTTGTATTACAGGTAAATAGGATTGCCATAACCCTTTACCAAAGGTCCTGTGCTTTTATGATATGAACCATGCTCTGACAAAAGATGTTTAATGCATCTCCATGATGCATTATACTAAGCAAGTCATCACAAGTCAGCACACCATTATGGGTCCATAAAATCAATTTTGTCTAACCGTCTGAATCATGAGGTAGACTGGTCTTTTGACATGCAGAAAATTGACCAATAGCAAAAGGTTTAAATGGAGATTAGCCTGCACGGACTGCTCACCTGACCTGGGTCGATATTTTTTGCAGATGCGTTAAACCCTCTTTTAACAAATCATTACCCAAGTAGATAAATATAACATGACCAATATCTTATTATCAGGTCTTTGGAATTAGCCTGGCAATGGAAACAATTTTGACTTACAGGAATGACCTCTCTTTTCCAGGTCTTTTGAAAAAGCTATCAAATGCAGGGTGTAAAATATGTTATTAGCTCTACTGGTTGAAGGCCAGCAGGCTAATGTCACGGCTTGGTGTCCAGCATGCATCCGTGCGTGTGTCCAGATGTCTGTTCCTCCGTGCGTACGTTAGCTTTTATTTCAATCATCTTCTGCTCTGAAATATCCCATCCAATTTTGATGAAACTTCACAGAAATGATCCTGCCATGGCCCTCTTCAGAATTCCTTCAAAGAATTTGACTGCAATAAAGACTCGGGTTGCCATGGCAACAAAACTAAAAAAAAACAACATTGAAAATGTTTAAAAATCTTCTTGTCACAAACCATAAGGCCGAGGGCTACAAAATTCTGCATGTAGCTTCAACTAACAGACCTCTACCAACATCCTTGAAATTATAGCCCTGGGGTCAAATTTTGCACCGCTTCATAGGTCACAAGTTTTACATAGGCTTATATAGTGAAATTAAAAAAAAAAAAAAAAAAAAAAAAAAAAAAAATTCAAACCATAAAGCATAGGGCTACCAAATTTTGCATGTAGCTTTGACTAGTGGATCCCTACTAATGTTATTCAAATTATGGCCCTTGGGTCGAAATTGGCCCCACCCCAGGGGTCACAAGTTTTTCATCGGCTTATATAGTGAACATTTAAAAATCTTTTTTCTAAATCATAAGGCATAGGGCTACCAAATTTTGTATGTAGCTTTGTCTAGAGGACCCAAAAAATGTTATTCATATTATAGCCCAGGGGTCGAAATTGGTCCCACGCCAGGGGTCAAAAGTTTTACATGGGTTTATTTAGTGAAAACTTCAAAAAATCGTTTGATCCTAACTGTAAGGCCTAGGGCTATCAAATTTGGCATGCCGGGAGGGGGGGGGGGGCTCATGAATTTGATATGGGTTTGCAAACTGAAAACTGAAAAAAACAGTCTCTTTCCTAACTTTAAAGTCCATGCTTACAAAATTTTGCAAGTAGCTTCATCTAATGGAGAGTGAATTATTTTGATGTTTATATTTTTGCTCAGACGAGTCTAATATCTAGTATAAAGCAGGGCGTCTAAGGTTTCTATTGCTTTTTTTTTTTTTTTTTGTTTTTGTTTTTGGTTTCAGAACTTCACTATTCATGCCTTTGAAAAATGTTTACTGTTTCTAAGATATGGAAACCTTCTTGTCAAAGCACTGTTTTTTTCAGAGTTCATTGAATTGATATTTTGTATGAATCATACTTGATAAGACCTGCTTGTATTCACTGGCATAATCTTTGCATTTGAATAAGATATGCCTTTTAGGCGGGTGGGGGCTAGGCTGCTTTGTCTATGAAAGTTTATTGCCATACTGACTTCTTATGATTTAAGTCTCTATCAATGCCAATTAGATGCATGATACATCTGCTTTAAAGGCAGTGGAGCGATACAGGGCCATCATGACCCTACAGGGCCATCATGGCCCTCTTGTTTAAATAGTAATGAATTAAGTCTTTACTGAACAACAGAACTTTAATGAATTGGAAGCACATACTTAGGATAGATTTTAAGTGGCCCAAACATTGGAATCCTCTCTTGAAAGGGCATTGAACGTTGTTGAACAAGGAGAAAAAGCTGTATTTCTTTTTACACAATATTTTCAAAACCTTCCTTTTACAGGGTTGTCAAAACTTGAGATTTTTTGGTAAAGAGTAAAATTAACTTTTCTTTCAGATTTGGAGATGAAGGATCATGGAGGCTTCTTGGTTTCACAATATTTGCTGTTCTCCTGATTTTGCTCGTCATTTTCCGTAGTGCGTTTGATAAACAAATCGACCGTTTCTGGGACTCCATGGAAGATGTCAGAAACAGCAAGGCTGCATCATTGTTTTTTGTCATCATTAAGTGGTAAGTTCTTTCTATACTTACCAGTCAAAGCTCTATGTATATATATTTACTCAAACTTGTGTTAAGCAAGCACCTGGTTTATCAGCATTTTCTCCTTTTCCCACAATGATTTTCAGAAGCTTCTTCTTGGGGGTAATAAAACGTTTGATTGTTTGGCAAAGACTTAAATCTGTACCAAAGTTGTTGGCTTTCCCTTATCGAAAGCGTTAGAAGACATCAAGATAAATGTCACTCAAAAATTGAATTTTGTGTTTAAGCGCGTAGAAAGACATAGTGGGAAAAAGAGAAAATGCTGGTTATCAGCGTTTTTTCCTTTTTCACAATGTTTTCAAAAATCTTCTTTATGGTAGGTAAAACATTGCATTGTTTGGTAAGGGTAAAAGGGTTTTTGTCTGTTTTACAGGTTTTTAAGACTTGCAGCAGTTGCGGTTGTGGTTGTTTATATAATCATAGATATTGCCATTGACCATCCTGAAAATCTGATAACACTCGGAGGTCTGGCCTTGTATATATTCATCTTTTATGTGACTTCAGTCAACCCCGCAAAGGTAAGTAGAAACATTGTATCCGTAGGAGGACCTTTGTTCATCCTGCTTTGGGCTATAATTTGGAAATCTTGATAAAAGAGGAAATGCTTATTGGCACTTTGCACATGTAGCAAATTTTGCAAATCCTTACTCAATGAGTAGCAAACATAAACAATGAAAAACAATAAGAATTAAAACTTTGGGGTCCGTATTCACCGATTATTCTTAAGAACATTCTTGGTCTTGTTCTCCAAAATTTTCCAAATTTGAAAGTAACACACCTTCTGATTGGCTAAACCATTTTCGTTTAAGTCTTTACCAAATTTACAAAATTTTAGATTTGTCCAAATTGAAGGTATTTACAGACGACAAATCAGATGTAACTTAAAGTTGAAATTTGACTTTCATAGAGTAGAAATGTATGTGAGAAAAGGAGAAAATGCTGGTTACCACAGTGTTTTCAAGTTGAGATTGTGTTGTAAAGGATTAAACATGTAAACTTCAATTTCAACAGGTTAACTGGCATACAGTATTCTGGGGGATGGCACTACAGTATTTATTTGCACTGTTTATTTTACGCACACAAGTGGGGTACGACATCTTTAAATGGCTTGGTGATCGAGTGACAGAGTTTTTAGAATACACTGTGGCTGGAATAGTCTTTGTGTTTGGTGAAACGTTTGAAGATCATTTCTTTGCTATGAAGGTAAGACTTTTGTTTTTTGTTCCCTTTATTTTACAAGGGTTGCTGACTCTTTAACTCTTTATCACACAAGCAAGACTTTTACTGACCCTGAGGAAATAGCCTTTTGAAAAAATTGTGGGAAAAGGAGAAAATGCTGGTAAGCAGCATTTTCTCCTTTTGCGTCGATGTTTTCTACCCTATTCGAACCAGAAATATCATAATTTTAGATACATTTAATTTGTAATCTGCAAATCTTCTCAATTTGGTAGAGTACAAAATTTTGTCGTTTGGTAAAAATTGTTATATTTCAACTTACCGAATATACATGTGATAACACCTATGTAATTTTTATTTTTTATGTACCATGGATATTTGTTCCAAATTAATTTTCTAGGGGTAAATGTCACATTTTATAATGTAATCAACATCGTTCATGACGTCATTATTGCAGGTAATCCATATCATCTGTATATACTGCTTAATACATGTTTCTGGTTGAAAGAAATAATAAACACCAACAAATTTGATGTTAAAAGATAAACATAATACATACATAGTGTTGTCATATATCAAAAATATCTAATGCCATTGCTCGACAATTATCAATTATCGCAACCTTGTTAGATATTTTTGGTATACCACACTATGTAGGTTTTCTCTATGACTACCGACGGTATGTTTCGGGCTTGCACCAAGCAATTTCTACTTTACAACATTTTAACATTTGTTTTTATCAAACCTGAAATCTTTTTAAGTATCAATACTGTACAAGCATATTTTCAATTTTGTGTGCTGCAAGTATGTTTCAGATGGTACTTGTAATGAGTTACTAGATAAATATCCGTGCCCATGCTTATAAAACAGGAGTCCGCTCTCAGCTGAGTTTTTGTTCAAACTCTTAAGTCTCATTTGTGCTTAAGAACGTATGAACATTTGAAATGAAGACTTTGAATTAATAGGCAGAAATGAAGAAAAGCCCTAAATCTCAGATCTTAGTCCTCTAAGATTATAGAGTAATATTTATCTCTTTACCTTACAATCTCGAGTTTTAACGACCCTGCGAAAGAAGCCTTTTGAAAACGTAGTAGGAAAAGGAGAAAAAGCTGATAACCAGCATTTTCTCCTTGTTTTCTTCCCTATCAAACCCACAAATCATCACTTGAGCTACATTTATTTTGTAGTCTGTAAATGCCAGGCTGTCCATGGTCAGGGAAAAAGTCAGGGGAAAAATATTTTTTTTAAGGTCAGGGAATTTTGAAAATTGTCAGGAAATTGTGGAATTTAAGCAAAAAGTCAGGACATTTTTAGATAACAAGTCTATGAATGATAAACAAATCAAGAATAAAGGCTAAGGCATTTTTTTTTTTTTTTTTTTTTTTTTCCATATTTTGCTTTTATCATGATAATTATGATTCTAATAATAGTTGTAATAATAATAATAATAACAACAATATTAATAGTGATAACGGGTTTTAGATTTTTCAAATTATTCTTTGGGAAGAAACGGAAGCGAGTAGCACCCCTTGCCTACCCAGCTGAAACTTCATTTTCAGGAATGGATGATGTTACTAAAAGATGTTTAGATCACCACGGAGTATACCATTACTAAAGTTTTCAGTTTCAGAATTGTGTTGCTGGGTCCATCTACAGACAGTTGAATATTACCTTATTCGTCTTTTTTTCCTGAAAAGGAAATTATTGCCTTTTTCTCTGTATTTATAAAATTAGTATAAACCACTATTAAATTTTTTTTTTCCTTCACTGCGAATGAACTTAGATTAGTTTTTGTTTCCATTTTCCACGCACTTTCACTTGTAAGGCGATTTCACAGCACTGCAGTGTATGTAAAATTAACTATAGAAACTTAGAGTTGCTTGTCCAGCTTACAAATGTGTAGTTGGCTATCATTCTTGAAAGTTGGGTTCTCAATGGTAAGGGTTGGCGGTAAGGGAGGAGAAGGATAACATATTTCCCTTTATAACGACATGCATTTAATTTCAGGCACACGTCCAACAGTAAACATAACTTTTGAAAGTATGTGTACATGTATTTATGTTGTAAAAAAATCAGAAAGGAAATTCAAATAAAAATACGTGTACAAAGAGTAATACAATTACAGTTGGCTGCAGGGGATGTGGAGGTCAACAGATGTCAGAGCGTCACGCGCATAAGTACGAACACGTTAGTCAGGGAAATTTGATTTTAGTCAGGGAAAAGTCGGGGAAAAATCAGGGAAATTTGCTGCACTGAAAGTGTGGTAAAGACTAATACAACTTTGAAATTTCATGCTTAGTTGAGTTAAGCGCGAAAAAAAGTTTTACAAGCACTGACCCAGTATTCTGCAGAATATTGGAGACTTTTCCTCTGTCAGACATTTTCTGGATACCTTGTTGTTTTGTTTTCAAAAAGGCACCTTTTATACCAGGCTTAACTTGAAGTAATAATTAAAGACCAAAAACATTCATACATGTGCATTCCACTCAGGGACTAGCTGTGAAGAATATAATTATTTGAGAAGATACAAATATCAACTTTTCTCAGATTCCATACAGATTAGATTTTCACTCACTTTGGTGATTTTCTAGTCTCATAGGTGAAAAAATTGAAATACTGGGTGTGAGCTCACCAAATTTGCATTTTCTTGTGTTGTCTGATTTCAGATACTGTCAATCATTGTATTTTTCTTCACCGTCATCAATATGTTGTACTATCTTGGAGTGATGGAAGCCGTGGTTAAGGTTGTTGGTCGTTTTCTAGCCTTTTGTATGGGGACAACACCAGCAGAGTCTATAAATGCTGCGGCCAACATCTTTGTCAGTATGGTAGGAGACTTACTTTAACATGGCACTCACTCCTTTACCTGTATTTTTTCATTTGTAGATTGGCTGTTTTGAACGAAAATGTTAAATTATTGTCATGGCGCTGTTTTCTTTGGCATCTGCATCGAAAAATTGAATTTTTCTGATATCTTTGTCATTAATGAAGGGCTAGGGCTAGCTGTTAAGCCTTTGAACGTTGAACGAATCTAGTGGCATATTCTGAACTCGGGAATAAGACCCAATTAATGGCAATTTGATGGTTGTTTTTTATCTATAGTGTAATATAAAGCTTTGTTTTAAGCGTTCTCTGCAGTTTAATCGTGATCTACACTTGCTTTAGTCGTGAAATGCACTTTAAGGGTTAACTATTTAAAAGAGTAACCCATATTAAAAGGGAAAGTAACCCTTGAAGTATATTATTGGCATAGTTATGTCCCTTTTCAGCTAAGAATTTTCTCTGAGTAAGCAAATTTTAGACAGGCATTGGTTCCTGCATAAATTGCTATTATTCCATGACACACAAACATGTAATGCCTTTATCGACCTGTCAAAGTGTATGAAAAAGATTCCATTGAAACTGAATAAAAAAATGAAAGCAATCTCTGAAAAGTATCAACAAGCCCACTTTATTACATTTACAATATTTTCTTATTTTCATTTTTAAATTCTTATTTTCCCCTTTCTAAATCGTTGCTTCTATGTATCTAAAAAAAGTCTTGTGTTTTACTGACCGAGAGAAAAACGCATTTAAAAACATTATGGGAAAAGGATGAAATGCTATCACATGTAACCAGCATTTTCTTTGTATCCCACCATAATGTCTACCCCTCCAAAGGGAAATTTGAGACACATTTAATTTGTCGTCAGCAAATAGTTTCCCAAACGCATAAGTCTAAAAGTTTGTCCTGTGGTCAAGAGTTAAACCTTTTTCCAAATAATCCCGAGTTTTAACGGGTAATCAGCATTTTCTCCTTTTCCCACGTTTTTTGCTCTTTAAAAGGCAAATCCCATTATTTGACCCACTTTTGATTTGTTTGCTGCAACTGGTTTTAATTTGGACCAGACTACAATTTTTCCGTTTGGTAAAGCATTAAGTTGCACATGATCATTTTTCTTTGAATTTCATCTGATGAAAAATTGTTGTATCTTTATATAAAAGACTGAGTCCCCACTGATGATTCGACCATTTTTGAAAGATATGACAAATTCAGAACTCCATGCAGTAATGACAGGAGGGTTTGCCACCATAGCCGGCAGTGTGCTTGGGGCCTATATTAGTTTTGGGGTAAGTTATACAAGCATTACATTTTATGAATAGTTCACCAAGTAAAAAAAAAAAAAAAAAAAAAAATGTAGACTTAACTAAAATTGAAAGCATATATTATTTCCAATATTTGATCTACATTCATATTCAAACACATGTATCATTGCCTACATTTGAGCCACATTTCAAATGTTTGAAGTTTAAAAAAAAAAAAAAAAAAAACTTTCTTTCTTTGGATAGTAAAAACATAGAAAAGTTTTTGTTCATCCAAAGATTGCCAGGAAAACTTTTTTCATTGGAATTTCATGTCTATTCCTTGCAGAATATTTCTGCATTGTAATGAGATTAGACGCAAGATCGTTGTACAATTCATACAGTCTGATCTTGGTCTGTACTGCGAACAAATGCAACTAAAGTTGTGATATGTTATTTTTTTTTTCAATAAAATTTATCCAATGTCTATTTACTGTTCTAAAAATAGAGCAAAATTTTGGAAAGATGCGAGACATTTTATTCCTGGCATGTAAACAATGAAACTAACAAAAAAGTTGTATCTTGCTGAATAGTGATAGAACTTTTCGATGATTTTAAGTTTTTCCAACTCCAGGTACCTGCCAATCATCTCTTGTCTGCAAGTGTCATGAGCGCTCCTGCCGCACTGGCTATCTCAAAACTCTCATATCCAGAAACAGAAATATCTCTTGGATCAACGAAAGACTTCGACAAAATGGGAAAATCGTAAGCAAAACAGTTCCTTTTTCATACAATCCTTTCAGTCCTTTGCCAAATTATCCAAAGCTTTAACTGATGCAAGGAAGAAAGCTTTAGAAAAAGGAAAAAAAAATGCAACCTGCATTTCGTCATTTCCCACAACATTTTCTACCCTCTCAAAAACAAATCCCATTGCTTGAGCCATATGTAGCTTGTCATCTGTAAATACCTCCAATGTAGACATTTTTTTATTGTTGTAATCTTGCAGGGGAAAACGTTTGAAAACATCAAGGATATTTGCCTGGAACAAGCCATTGTCCCTTTCCATTGACACTTTTTCTTAGAATTGACCCTCATCCCAAATGACAAAATGTGTTAGACTTGTGACAAATTGTGGTCATGGAAGGATAAAGTTTTCCTTTTCAGGGTCATTAAAACTCGAGATTCTTTGGTAAATGATTAAAGACATATAGGGTCTGACATAAGTTGGCATTTGAGATAAAATTTTATCAAAGAAACACAGAAATTTGTTACTGAGTAGGCCTTTGGCAGTAACATTTTTTCTGGATATGTTTAACCCTTACAGTGTCTTTCACAACTATAGCTGCCTTTTCAGCCAGTGTAGATCAAGATCAGACTGCATAAAGTGTCTAGTTGATCTACACTGTCTGCTTTTCAGGAGCACTGTAGACATAAGCAACCATGAAATTTCTATTATTGGCGTCTTATTCATGGACTGAAAACATGTGTTGGGTTTATCCGGCGCTCTAAGGTTAATAAAATTCTACCTCAAAAGGTAACAAATGCTTGATCCTTTAAATTATCACATTGCTGTATCTTAAGAGTGATACTGGTAGTGCAAAATGTAAGGCTCACTACATGTACCTGTGTATTTGAAATTTACATTCACTTATTTGACAGGTGTGTGTGCCACAAATCAGAATTTTCTTTCTTTTCCACCATGTTTTCTGCACTTTTGTTGATAAATCCTTTCATTGGAGCCACATTTATTTTGTCATCTGCAAATGCTTTCACCAAAGAGGAAGAGTGTAAGCTTTTGTCATTTAGTAAAGGGTTGAAGTTTTGTATTTTCTATCGTCAGAAAAGAACATAACATTCTGGAAGCTGCATCCAACGGAGCAACTCAAAGTATTAGAATTATTGGAGCCGTAGCAACAAATGTACTAGCGTTCCTGTCTTTGCTAGCTTTCTTTAATGCGACCTTGACCTGGTTTGGTGATCGAGCAGGTGTAGACAATTTGACATTTGAGGTATTTCTTGTTCACCATTACAACAATGTTTTATATTTTTAAACATTTTTTTAAAGAAAGCTTATGTCAGATAAAAATGAAACAAGTGCTGAAAATTGTATTTTCTCCCGTAAACGGAAAGTTTGTAATTTTTAAAAGACGAATTACTGTCATTTGTGGCACATTTAATTTGTCATCTGCAAATGCTTTAAAAAATCTTATTTACCACACTCATACCTTTAAGGTTGTACATGTATGTTCAGAATTATATCCATACTCTTTCTTTTCAATGCATATGTTCATACCTTACTCTTTCATGTTTATTATACCTTTTCTTTTCAGTTTATATGTTCATATGTGTTATACCCTGTGTCATTTTTCATGGGAACAGAAACGGCGGATTGTAGAAAAGTTGCAGAGTTGATAGGTGTGTATAACATAACATACATGATTCGTCCAGCAGACAACGGTTTGAGCTCCATGGTTGGAAGGCTGGAAGAGCCTCTGTCATGGCATGGTTTCCGTGTTCTGTCTGTAAAAACGTTAAGTGTTTATCCATCAGTTAGACTTTTTCTGGCTTCATCTAAGGTCCAAATTAAACAAATGTTTTTAGTGTTGTCTATTTTCAAAGTCTGAAAAATTCTTGAAAGTCATCTCAGCTGATTAGAAGGCAAAGTTCTCATGGTCAGCTATGTTTGATCTGTCATTATCCTTCCATCAGTAAGTTGGTCTGTCTATACATCTGACCACGAATGATACATCAGATGCACTACTGTTGTTCAAATTGTTAAGAGTAAGTTGACCCTTGACCTTCCGTTGGATTGGGAATATTTGGGCTACTGTAAGTATAGAATCATAGTAGTATATGGAAACTTTTAAACTTTGGTGCCCTGAATTAGTGAAATGGACCTTTTCCACTGTGAAAAAACAGCTCATCGCCATTTCGAGTTTGTTTTGCCAGATTATGTAGCATAGTCCTTAGAAGTGTAAATCCAAGAATTGAAATTACAAAAATGGAATCGTCGGAAACAACAAATTCTTTTCAGGTGTGAAGACCTTTACCAATGAATTCATCGCCTACGGCCAACTTCGAGATCTGATTAATAATCGTGCAACATTAAATAACTACACAGAGTTTTTTAACACAACGGCCTGGTATTGGGATGACAATGATATTCATTTGAATATAACTGGTGATGTCTTAAAGGGAGGTATCATATCAGTGAGTACAAACCGTTGTCAGAATAAAATGACTGTTGCTTTGACTATGTTTACTATATCTACTTTATTTTCGTGATTGCTTAGGAGTATGTTTTTAGCCTCAAAAGATTTGAAAACCTTTCAAAATTCTGTTTTCCAAACTGGCTGTTCGGATTTCTCTGCAAATTTGGCCTTTATGATCTATAGGTGATGCAGTTTTGGATAAACTGTTTACCGATTATAGGGAAAAAATGGCTGCTAAAGAGTGACTTGGTCACAATGTGTAAGCTACATAACTTGTATGGTGCAGTCATTCCATTCAACTATTTACCAGGTGACGAGATTTTAGACTCTTCCATATTGAAAGCATTTACAATTGGAAAAAAAAAAAAAAATGAATAAAAAATAAAGATTATTTCAAAATCATTTGATTTATCTTTTCTTTGACAGAAAACATTGTAGGGAAAAAGAGAAAATGCTGGTTATCAGCATTTTCTCCATTTCTAAAAATGTTTTTCAAGGCCTTATGCCTAGGGGTCTTTAACCCTTTACCAAGCAATTCCTAGTTTAACGACCCTGCGGAAGAAATGGTGATAAACAGCAGTTTCTCCTTTTCCCACAATGTTTTCTACCCTATCAACGCCTAATCTTAACATTTGAGTGGCATTTAACTTGTCTTCTACATATGCTTTTAATTTGGTCCAGTCGGAAAGTTTATCATTTGGTAAAGAGTTAAAACGGGGGTTTGTTTGGTAAAGAGTCAAAGTATATAATCAGAGCCTTGGCACATAAGAGGTAATATGCCAGAATATTTATTTAGGGACTGTGAGTTAAATTCCAAGATTTTGCAAAATTCCAGCAAAGGATTGAAGGAAAGCATGCAACAGTGCCAACCAGGTAGCACAGTCAGTAACACACACGGCATGAAACCAGGGTAGTTGGTTTGAATGCCCAACTTTGCCAATTTCTTTTCAAAGATTGATGACAGTCATTATGACAGGATTCATTTCCCTCCTAACCCTGATCATTGTTTTCTTGACGCTTAAGTGGGAAAGCAGTTGGTGGCTTGGAAAAAGTAGTTTGTGAAGCACTGGTAAAAGAAACTCAAGGAAAGCATGCTTAGGTGCACTGACAGTCATGATATAGTCGAAATATTGTTTAAAATGGCGTTAAACATCACACAAACTAACATTGCAACACAATTCAATCCCCCCATAAACGACTATCATTTAGTCATAATACGGGCAATAAATGTGTAGCATAGTTAAGGGTATTGGTAAAGAAACTACAGAAACACATTTTTAGGTGCACTAGAAGTTGTGCTAAAATTTGTTTAAAAAATAACGAAATTCTAGATTTGCTTAAATTGAAAGCCTTTGCAGGCGAACAATAAGAAATGGATAAAATGATGTGATATGTATTTGAAAGGCTAAAAAACATTGTGGAAAAAGGAGAAAATGTTGGTTATAATCATTTTCTCCTTTTCCCATAATGGTTTCAAAAGCTTTCTTCCTCAGGGTTGTTAAAAACTCAGTAAAGAGTTTAATACAAGGTATCGAAAATGACATTACACACATAAAAAATTGATTTAAAAGCTAACGCATTATCACACGACAAAATTTTAGCCTTGCCCATTGTGAAACAGACGACAAATTCAGAAATAGGTAAAATGAAAGGGGAGAAAGCATTGTGGGAAGAGGACAAAATGCTGGTCACAAGCATTTGCTCCTTTTTTACACAATAATTTCGAAAGGCCTTTGTACTTTGTTTAACACTTTACCATACAATCCCGAGTTTTAACGACCCTGGGAAAGAAACCTTGCTGGTAACCACCATTTTCTTCTTTTTTTTCCACAGTGTTTTCTATCCTATCACTGGCATATCTTACCACCCGATCAATATTTAATTTTTTGTCTGCAAGTGCTTTCAATTTTGAACCAGTCTAAAGTTTTGTCGTTTGGTAAAGAGTTAATGATGGGTTAACGTGGAAGGGGGATAAAATGGAGGAAACTATGTTATGACAGTATGTTATGAAAAATAGCAACTTTTGTCTACCTTTTATTTTTTTTCTCAGTCACTATAATATAAATGAGAGCAACACAAAGCTGGATTCAAGTGAACGAACAAAATTTACATATACTGGAGATTTTTGTCATTTGAATATCGCACAAAAGTTATTTCTGTAATATTTAATTTTATTGTAGGAAAAGTCAGAAGTTATAGCTACGTATGCCCTGTGTGGATTTGCCAATTTTGGCGCCATTGGCATCATACTTGGGGGTCTTGGAGCCCTGGTGCCATCCAGAAAATCTGATCTAACAAAGATGGTGGTGAGAGCCATGATATGTGGTAATGTGGCCTGTTTTCTGACAGCTTGTATAGCAGGTGGGTCAACTTTAGCGCTTGAATTTTTACCAAACAATCATCTGGTTTTGAAATCCAGAAGAAGAGGGCTTTTGAAAACATTACAGATAAAGACTAATACAGAGTACATATATATCACAGTGGGAGAGAAATTGGCTGAATTTACATTTTAAGGTTATTTTGAAATGTAGATCTCTAGTGGATGGTCTTGATTGATCAAATAAAGTGTTGTGTTAGCTTGCTTTGGGAGAGTCAATATCCGACTCGTATATTTTCGTATATTTTCAGTTCTCGAGGTATAATGTTGCTCTATTTGAAGCCAGGAAGTATTTGACTCATAATTGCTGGGATGTTATGCAATTAAAGGATCTTCCACGTTTCTCTGTAGGGTGTGCAATGCTATTGGATATTAATTACCAAGTCCATCTTATTATAGAAGCAGGACAGTCATCAGTATCTGTGACTGCTTCTTTGTTCCTTTGGCAGCTCTGATGCTGCTAGAGGTAGAAGCAAATATGAAATTGCTCAGATTTGAGATAACATTTGCTGTGTTTCGATAGAAAATTGGCTTTATCATTGTGTGTTAAGTAAGCAAGTCACCTTGTCTTTGTAGATAATTGACAAAATAACACAAGTTGGCTCAGGAGAGACTTGCAGAGATGTGCTTGTTGATTGGCGTAGGGGAGTTGCTTTTTTGACTACGTTAAATCCTATTCCCAGGACAAAATGTCTTTTTTTCTAAGTACTCTTCAGAGATTGAAAGAAATCAAGCAATATTGTATTCTTCAGTTTATCGCTGGACAGAGAAGGGCGTTGCTATATCTAGCATATGGTGACGGTTGTGCTATTTATAGCTCCACGTAACATTGGCACCGGAGGGTGCCGGTGTGGTACTTGAAATAGATGCCGTATGCTGCTGTTTGGTTCCCGTTTTGTGTTTAACTATATCTTTACATGCAACCATTACGGGTGTATGGCTGTTTGTGCTATTTACTGACCGAATTTATGGATCAGCAGATATGACAGGTGAAATTCATTGTCAAGGGGAAGGCTGGGATACAGAGGGGAACAGAAAAAAACTTGCTTAAAAAAGGGTATATATTTGAAAGTTAGCGAGAATGGAGAGCATGCATAAAAACAAACTTTATGTCTGTGTTGAAAAAGTCTGTAGTAGGTGTAAATCATGTTAGTATTTGCCAAATACAATCGTGTCTGACATAGGAAGCGCCTAGATACTGATGGCACTCCTTTGTTGACTAGGAGCTCTAGTTACTGCAATAGCTTTACCCCTGTACACAGAACTTCAGACCATTCTTTACTAACACAAAAATTCAAAAATTAGCTTAGTGCTCCCTAGCTTGGAAAAAAGCAACATAGTACATCTTGAAAATGTACGAGTCCGATATTGGGTCTCAAATACTGCCAACACAGCACGATATTGGATCTACCAATATTATTTGGTATGGATCAGCATTTAAGAATTACTTGGAAACGCCCATCTCTCTCCCAATAACAGTTTTATATGTCCGCTTCCTGGTTGCACTGGGATTATAAGTTAAAAATGAATTTGGCAAATATCAGCATGACTTACACGTGCCAGAGACTTTAATAAATCAGACATAACAATCTGTTTTATTCATGCTCTTGGTTCTCTTTACTTTTACATTTAAACCTTTCTTGGACAAATTATTTCCCGTCCCCCGTTGTATTCCAGCCTTCTTGTAGACAGTTTATTCCAATTACCTGAATTTCTCACTCATGAATTGAATCAGCAATTAGTACAAGCAGCTATCGGCCGGCAACAGCTGTTTGTAAAGCTAAAAATAAAACCAGAAACAACCGGCACCACAGTGTATGTTGACCCGTTTTAAACACTAAAACAAAACTGGCATCCGATGGCACCCAATGTCAAATGGAGCTATAACTAGTACAACCGGCACCAACATGGTGCACAACACAACATGTAAGAATTAAATTTTGCCTAAACTCCGAAGAGTTAATGAAGAGATAGGGAATCGGCCAGGGAGATAGGGTGTCACACAGTCGAAAAACATCTCTCCAAAGTCAAGCCAAACAATGAGCATATCTCTGTCAGTCTCTTCTCAAACAAACTCTGTTATTTTGACAATCATCCACAGAAACTCACGGACTTAAATGCTTAATACACCAATGATGAATCCATTTAGGAGGCGCAACGAATTTTACCTCAAATCTGCGCAATCTTATATTTGTTTCGTATCTATAGCAGAACTTGTGCTGCCATAGAAACAAAGAAGCGCTGCTGGACACTCCTTCTATAATAAGGGAAATTGATAATTATAATATGCAGTGCCATAACCCCTCTACAGAATAGCTCACAAGATTCTTTACGAACACAAAATCATAAAGGGTAGCTGAGTACTCAGAAACTTCCAAATAAAGCAACATTAAACCTCGAGGATGGAAAATTTACAAGTCTATTGGCTGTCAAAAAAGCTCTAACATAACATGATAATGTATCTGCCAAGTCCATCCGATAAGGATCCACAATTTAAATTAAAACGAACTGTGCGTTCAGACATTTTCGCCTTCATTGTAAGCCTTCTTTATCCATTATGGTTGTACTGAGATCACATATCAAAAATGCGTTTGGCAAAGACCGGCATGATTTACACCTGCTAGGGACATATTTTAGCACATACATAAGCATTCGGTTTTTATCCATCCTCGCTTTTACATTTTTACCTTTTCTATAGACAAATTGTTTCTTTTGTCACTAGGTCAAAAACACATCTTTCAGAGGTCAAGCAAAGCAAGAAGCATAATTCTGTTAGTCTCTTCTCGGTCAACTTCTGTTATTTTTACAACTTTAAAATTAGCTATTTACCAAACAATTTTGATCGACCATGAGGAAAAATGCTTTTGAAAACATTGTGGGTATAGAAGAAATTACAAGAAACCATGAATTCTCCTTTGCCCACGATTGATTTTCTACCCTAACAAATACAAATCACATGATTTGAAACACTTGAATTTTTTGGCTAAAAATGCTTTCAGTTGGACCGGTGTAAAATATTGTCATCCAAGTAAATGATGATTTGTTTTTAAGGACATGAAAAATCGCGTGATGAGGAGAAAGTGCCAGCTACCGGCCTTTTCCCCTTTTCTTGCAATGAATTTAATAGACGGAATCATTTGGTCACGCCGTACGGCTGCTCCTGTGATTGGACGTATTTTTGAAATGCTAGAAAACATTGTTGGAAATGGAAAACATGCCTGTATATGTTCCCACATACAAGCTTTTTCAGTTGGGGCCGAGACATCTTGGGGCTGAGTCTCATCCAGTATTTTTGCCCTGGGGTCGAATCTTCTTTAGGCCGAGTCTAAATGGTTCTTCCTTTCCCACGAACTTTCTGTATTCTTTCATACAAAAACTTTAAATATTTGAGCCACATTTTATTTGTCTTGTGCAAATGCTTTCAAACTGAACACATCAAAGACTTAGTTCTCTAATATAGAGTTCAGGAGTTTTCCCTTTATGTCACAGGTAAGAATTTTCTTCACTATGTCTAAATCCTATACCAAACAACCCATGTGTTTCAATGACCCACGAGAAAAACGTTTTCAAAACATTTTGGAAAAAAAGAAGAAAATGCCTTTAACAAGAAATTCTACTTTTCCCTCATTGTATTCTACCATTTTGAAGATGAATCCTACTATTTTAGTCACATTTAATTTGCCACTGCTTTCAATTTGCACATGTCTGAAGTGTTTACCACACAATCCCAACAATCGACCCTGAGGAAGAAGCGAAGTGCAAACTCTCGTCGTTTGATAAAGAGTTAAATTGTGTTGTTTGAGAAAGATCGAGTTAAAGTACATTTAGTTTGTATTGTGAGGGTTGAATATCAAACACTTTCACGTATAAATTGATTGATTTTAAAGATGTTATATTAGGAGGAAATCAGTTGCCAGACTTTTCCATGTTTTACAGGACTACTTTACAAGCCATTCTAGATAGCTGATTGAGGACAAAAGATCACAGAGGCCAATGAATACTACTAAAGAATTGAATTTATAACATTCATTTGATCATGAATAGGTAGTAAAAAGCTGAAAAGAAAGTCATATGTTGCGGTGCAAAATACAAATATAAAGTTCTTCAAAAGGAGACAACGCTTGTTAAAATTAAAAAAAAAAAAAAAAAGGCTTTAATTTTTAGCCTACAGAAAGTTCTTAAAGTAAAAAATTCTGCTCAAATAAATGATTAGTCTTAAGAACGTGCAAAAGACTGTGGCATAGGCCCATAATCTCTAACCCTGTACCGGACAATCCCAGGTTTTAACAAGCTTAAGGAAAAGAGCCTTGAAAACATTGTGGGAATAGGAGAAAATGTTGGTAACCAGCTTTTTCTCCTTCCCCACAACGTTTTCTAACCTTTCAAATGCAAAAGTTATTTTTTTAGTCATATTTAATTTGTATCATGCTGCTATGTTTATGTGTAATGGGCCAGAGGCCTAAGTCACCAATGAAATATTGTATTGTATTGTAGCCCGTAAATGCTTTCAATTTCAACCTGTCTAAAATTTTGATATCTAGTAAAGAGTTAAAGTACTAAAGGTGGCCTAAGGTGCTTTTGTGGTCAATGTAGGTCAACATTTTAAACACATTAAGAGCATTGGCTGATTGTTTAATAACTTGGCTTAGATAATGGGATTTGTCTGTGAAAGGGTAAAAAACATTGTGAGAAAAGAGAAAATGCTGGTTACTAGCTTCTTAAGCCATCTCTGCCAGAGTCGTAAAAAGTAGGAATTACGCGGTAACGGGTTTATTTAGTGCTTGAATTCTTCAACCAAAATACTTTTTCAAAGAGTCACAATTTAACAAATATCTTAATTTAAAATAGTTTTTTTGTTCTTATTTTGCTACTGGTTTTTAATTCAAGTTTTGGTCTAAATCCTTTTTGAAGATAACATGTATCTTGAAACAAATTAGAGTTAAAATTTAAGATGTCTTAATTCATAGACAAAAGACAGACAAAACGGTCAAAGAATGGACTTTATATAATGTTCATTACATATGTACAGCCATGTAGACTTTTTTTCTTCCCATATCATAGACTGCACTCTTATGTTATAAAAAGAATATGACATTGGTTGACATTTGCAGGGGCTTAAAAGTCATATTCATTTGAAAAGTATTCTAATGATAAGTATTAAGGGGATTGTCCCCTTTCATTTTCATTAGACTGCAGCTTGTTATTGATTAACGGTAGCAAGCTTTTGTATGTAACTGTCATGGATGAGCCTTCTACCTTCTTATATAGGCCCACATAATTATTTACTTTTAACTATTTTCCTTTTCATCCGCGACATACTACCGAGTCAAAGAAGTGGGTCCATTTGGTTTCATGGAAAGTTTCATAGAGTCTATGTATGTTTTTAATATCATAAGCTATTATTATCCAGGTGCGGTGTTATATTTGTTGACTTTTGAGATAAATAACCTTTATTAAATTGGAAAAATGTTACTAAACTGTTCAATTCAAATATATAGAAGAAAAATTCTTAAGCTCGTAAAAGGCTTGCCAAATAACAATTTCTAGTCGTGTTTAACTGGTTACCAAACAACAAAATTTATGACTTGTCCAGTTTGAAAGCTTTTATGGACAACAAACTAAATATAACTCACATACGTTAATCGGGTATGCCTTTGAAATGGTAGTAATGAATTTTGGGAACAGGAGAAAATGCAGGTTACAAGCATTTTTCTCCCATTCCAACGATGTTTTCAAAAATATTTTTTTTCTCGGGGTCATTAAATTCGGGATTGCTTGTTAGTGGGTTAATGAAGTTTTGTGTAAAAGGCAAGTTTATTTTCAATCCTGCATAACTTTGATGATACTGTTTAATCAAACAAATGATTTGGAAATAGGTTGTGCTTTTTTTAAATTTCATCAAGTATTGGATTGTATAATTTTTTTTTTCCTAATGAATTATATGATTGTGTGCTATTGTAAGAGATTGTTTTTAATTTATAACACGTACTAGATGTATTGCTGTGTTTTTCCTTTTTGTTGTAGTAATTTGTTTTTAATGTTTGGCTTGCAGCTCAAACCTTTTAAAATGCTTTCTTTACAGAATATTATTTTGGCTACCACATTGTTTCATATTAGAAGTAACTTTTCAAATTTGTATGCCAAAATACGGATATTCGTGGTTGATAAAACCAACTCAAGTGCTTTACATGATTTTTAAGAATTTGTTTTTCTTAACTCTTTACCACACGACAAAATTTTAGCCTGGTTCAAATTCAAAGCATTTGCAGAAGATAAATGCGGCTCAAATGATTGGATTTTATTCTGAAAGGTTAGAAAACAATGTGGAAAAAGGAGAAAATGCTGATCGGCATTCTCTGGTAATTGGTTAAAAAAATTGTTTTAGACAGGGTCCGTCCCGGGAAAAGAAGGGTGTGTGGAACCATACCAAATATCATTCCAGTACGATAAATGAGCCATACTCTTGCAAAGGGGGACTTAATGATTCTCTGTAATGCATTACATCAAGCAGGACATCACCTAATCATAGATCCATGAAATACATTTTGTCAAACATCCGACTGAATCATGAGGTAGAATTATCAGTTGGCATGCAGAAAATTTAAAGACAGCCAAAAGTTTCAGCCCATGTCAACCTGCGGTGACTGCGCAGGCTGACATTGGCCGATATTTTCGCAAATACATTGAACCTCTTTTTCACAGAGCATGACTCAATTAGAATCGAATTAACCCTCATTGAGATGACTTTTAAAAAATTATGGGAAAACGGCTTTGAAAAAAATAAATAAATAAATAAATAAATAAAAATAAAATAAAATGCGGGAAAAGGAGAAAATACTGGTTAACACTATTTTCTTCTTTTCCTTTTATCTTTTCTTCCATATTAAAGATAAATAACTTGGTTTTAGCCTCTTGTGATTTGTTGTCTGCAAAGGTTGTTAATTTGGATGAATCTGAAATTTTGTCGTTTGGAAACGGGTTAAGAACAGTCGATGAAATTGGCCAATGGATTAAACAATTATTATTATTATTGGTTGTGTATTGCAACACGGAGGGGAGTATGTTATTTTAAAATGGCATAATTGTCTTATGGTCTTTTAAAAGATAGCTAACTCATGACCATTTCTTGATGATCGCATGGTTTTGAGATGATCAACTTGTGACCATGAATTAATTGTTGGTTTTATTTGTTCCCTTCGAAATTATCTTGTGATCATGTGATATGAACTCACAAGGATAAAACAATTAACTTGTGGTCACAAGTAGATTATCCAGCGACAATGAATAGTGAACTACTGGCCAGAGTTCATGATGCAGTAAAAACAATTGTCAAGGAGTAGCTCTTTTTCAATGAAAAAATATCTTATGGTCACGAATTAATCATAATGTTACCCACAGGTAATTAGATTGTTGTAATGAGTTAATCATCTTGTTGCGAAGTAATAGTTCAACTTTGGCCATCAGGTACTATCTCGTGGCAACAAGATGTTTTTCACGTTTCTCATATTTCCCCTCTCTGCTGACGTAAGTGTATGATTCTACTTTTTCCTTATATACACAGGAAGTTATGATCTATTTATACAGATTTTACATTATACCTACATATATATTTTTAATAAAATTGTACTACACTATGTCTTTCTTTAGTCGATGAAGATCTGGGTCCGTAGTCAACAACCATTCTTATTTCATTCTAGGTCCAGTTCTACATTGAGAAATTAACGCAACTTTTCATTTGCTTAATAATTGTCTGATTGGCTAAATCAAATGGTGTAGCCAATCAGAGGCTGTATTTCTTTCAAATTTAGAAAATTCAACGGTACCGAAATAGACTATGAATGTTCATAAGAATGGTTGATAAATAACGGCCCTTATGATCTTATTTCCTCTCTACCATGGGAACATTATTATTGATCGACTGTTACAAGAGT
This sequence comes from Tridacna gigas, assembly GCA_945859785.2. Lineage (NCBI taxonomy): Eukaryota > Metazoa > Mollusca > Bivalvia > Cardiida > Cardiidae > Tridacna > Tridacna gigas. The sequence goes on from OX244039.2 coordinate 6,869,647, forward strand.
TATGAGTCAAACTAACAGTTGTTTGGACCGAAACCTTTTGCCGAATATGCTGAATAAAAGTTCTTAAAAATCTTTAAATGCGCTGTCACAGGCGTTCCCGGTCAAACTAATAAAAGTACAGTTTGATCTTTGGATCTACACCACAAACACTTATTACTTATTACAAAACTTTGCCCTCTATAACCTTATAAATATATACCGGACTAAATATTAGGTTTATAGCGTGTGAAGTTTGTTTAAAAAAGAAGTACCTGTGATCTACACTGTTCGGTAATTCTAAAAAGAAATTGTAACAAAAACTGCCTTGAAATTGCAAACATTGGGTTTTATTGCTGACTATGTCAGATATATATAGGATCTGACATAAGTTGGCATTTGCGATAAAATCTTATTATCTAAGCCTAGAAAATTGTTATATAGAGCCTCTGGTGAGCTTCGTAACATTTTTGTAGACGAGTTTAATAAAATTTCAATAGCAAACGAATGACAGATTACATGTATCGCATAATGACATACCACTAATTTTTGTTCAGAACCTGCAAAACGATGCATGCACATGTGGTAATTCTTTTGAATGAATTCCTACTCGGTCCCCTGACAGTTGTATAAAATGACGTCACATATGACGTTGCACAATGCCTATCTCAAATGTGTGTGAGAAAAAAAAAATCGAAATTGGTATATCATATAGAAAACAAAGAGGGGGGTGGGCTATGTTATTCCGCAGTCCAAGGATTGACATCTCATACTTCTTGCAGACTTTATTTTTGGAAAAAAAAAAAAAAAAATCTAGTAAAAGAAAGGAGGAATCGCTCGTTACAGTTTCTCCTTTGCCCTATTGTATTCACGTCATTAAAATTCACATTGAGTGTATTCAGATTTTGTACATGGATGCTTGCAAAGTTGTCTACTTCACGTGTTTCAGGAGATGAGTAAATTCTGTTTACTAAGATTTTCTTCTTTCCCACCATGTTTTCTGCCCTGTCAAAGACAATTCTCATTTAAGCCACATTCATTTGGTCGTCTGCAAATGCTTTTAATTGGGGCAAGTCTGAAGTTCTATCGGTTGGTTGGGGTAAAACACATGCTTGTTGTTTATTCTAAAGATGGTCTCTGAGGACACGTTTTCAATGAGAAATACTGAATTATTTTTGTCAATATAGTATGAAACTAAGTGCAAACGAATAAATGAAACGGAAACATTTTTACAAAGTATCTCGGTGACCTAGTTTCCTGCTCAAAGCGAAACGTGTAGCTAAAGGTGTCATACGATCGTTAAGGAGTTATGTTATTGCGCAGTCGAAGGACTGACAGTTCATACCCCGTGAAAACGACTTTTTAAGAAAAAAATTAAACAAAGTGAGGAATCACTCTTCACAGTTTCTCTTTTGCCCCATTGTATTCGCTTCATTTAAATCACATTGGTTATATTTATATTTTGTATGTGGATGCTTGCAAAGTTGTCTGCTTCAAGTGTTTCAGGAGATAAGTAAATTTTGTTTACAAAGATTTTCTTGTTTCCCCACCATGTTTTCTGTCCTGTCAAAGACAATTCTCAGTATTTAACCCACATTCATTCGGTTGTCTGCAAATGCTTTTAATTTGGGCAAGTCTTGAGTTCTGTTGTATGGTTACCGCAAACACTAGCTCGTTGCTGACTATAAAGGTGGTCCTTGATGGATGCCTTAATGGCATCATCATGATTAAGGTAATAAAACAATTAGATGGGCACCATTTATCTGCTACTCCTTAATGACCTAATCAATGAGGATTGATAACGTATGTCTGCTCTAGACCCTGCTGCTGCTGGGGAAGGGGCCACATCTAATAAAAGAGAGAGAAAAAAAAAAAATAATATGTAATCTTTTCATTAACGTGTTAAGGACCGAAAACCGATCTACATACACCTAATCCTAAAGCTACGCAGATAGATTTGGGTCCATATGTTAAACGCAAAGATTAGCGAAGATGGGTTTCGATTAACGGTAAACCATACAGGGTTCTGTGTTGTACCAGATGCGCGGAAAAGGACTTGAGATGCTTGCCATCATTCCGTTCATCGTTTATCCTCGTGTACGATTTAAAACACATCGGCTTTGAAGCAAGCAATGCAAAATCGATTCATTGTAATGGATAACAATAATTTCAACGAAAGTCGGTAGACCCCTGTCACGAAAGACTCTTTCTCTTTCAAGAAAATTTTAAAGACAAATCTGGATTTTAAATCTATACAATTCTTATACTCCTCTTCCTCTCCCTTATCAGTTTAACAAATATCATCGACACTGACGCGAGTGATATATGCGATAAAAATTTAAGCTTAGGGATACGTTACGTGATAAAAGAAATGCTCACCAGTAGGATCAAGATTCTGACACGGACATGGATAAGCAGTCGTTTGAAGAGACAAATAAAATGTATGTAACCACCTTCCTTCTAAATGAGAATGTACTTGTTTACGTTTGGGGGTTTGTCGGTTTGGCTTGGGCCCTTATGAATACGCATATCATTTTGGGGTTAAATAAAACAGAAAGGCAGCTGTAATAATTTCCATTCTTTAGGTTCACGTGAATCTTTCAACAGTTTTATGAATTTTCTTTTTTTTTTTTTTTTTTCTTTACATCCTGAAAGTATACAATTAAAACTATCGTGGCAGAAGTTCTATTACAATGATTAATATGATAAAATACTGCTATTAATACAAATACATCATACAAAATATAGGGTCAATTTGATTATTAAAATGAAATACTATATACGCTGATCCAGATCAAACAATAATACAAAAGTGTACATTGCTCATACTTATTAAACAATGCGATTAGACGTTTTCAGTTCTAAAAAGGGTATCTATGTCCTTTCTCTCTAATCAACCTTTCTACCAATCAAACATTCTTGCAAAACAAATAATAACGAATGGTGAGGAGGTACACAAGATAGATCTAAGGGTACTTGAATATGGCGGGTTCGCAGAAAAATGGGACAGAGGGAAAATACAATAATATCAACAAGACCACAAACCGAAAGACATTTGAAAGATACATGAAAATGATAATGAATGAATCCAATTACATACCGACAATTTATTATAGCAATATTACAGAGGTGTTGATTTTCAGGATCATAGGAAACCTCAATTCAAATAGACAAAAACGCAAAAAGAGCTGATTTCTATTCTGGTCATGTGATCGGTTCACTGTCTAAAGATAGATTTGGTGTGGATTAAGACCCCTAAACCATCTAGTTGCATACCCCCTTCTTTGGAAATGACGAACCGTCATTTACAGCCATGCAAAAAAAAAAAAAAAAAAAAAAAGAAATCACAACAAACTTTGCACGAAAGCAATACAAAAGAATCCAATCAAACGGCCAAGTACAGATACAAATGGTAATACAAAGCACAGTCACTTCACTTTCTTCATCTGTAAACTTCTCTCCCCCCTTTCTGAAATGCGTTCACGCATTTAGGATGTAAAACAAATTATCGTATATCCTGGTGTTATCTGAAATAAAGAACTTTATATCAATAAAATAGATCTGTATAGTAAAATCAAGCAGAGAAAAAGAAAAATATAAAATATGTGCATGCCTGCATATAGAAAAAAATCGCTTAATAGCAGCACTCAAGAGGATATTCACTGTGACCTGGTCGAGATCACTGAACACTACAGATTTATGGTATGAACATCCTAACTCGAACCTTTCAATACAAGTGTTTAGTTGGTACAGTGTGTTAGAGTATTTTATTAGACATAAAAGCGTGGAATTTGATAGACAATTCGCCGTGTCATTTTCAAGAAAATTGATTTTCTGTCACTCCAGCCCCAACCCGTCGAAATTCCAATATGGCCGCCACCACCCAAATAGTACAATATTTTTTCTCAGCAAAGAATGACAAAAATGGTCTATCTTTATTTTATTTATTTATTTTTTTTTTTTATTATCACCAATATGGTTGTCCCTACAAATTTATGTAATGAAATAGCCATTGCTAGTATATGTATCAGATATTGCCAAATTGAAATGTGCACCCAACAGGATTAAACGCTCATTTTTTCCAATGACAGAAAGGGAAGGGCGTGAAAGAGGTGCTGTTTTGAATTCAAATAAGAAACGCAACCCCTAAAACTGATACACTTTTTTCTTGATAATATTATGACAAAATAAGATGAACGACAACAACTTTTACCGGCCAAATTGAAAAATACTTACAGAAAAAACAAGTACTAATGAAATTTCGGCAACTGATTTTTCAGATAATTGGCTAGTCAAAGTCTGGAACTTTATGAATGAAACAATATCATTGAATTTTACTATAATCAAACCATAATAAATAATATCCTTAGCAAGAAAATGTAAAATAAACTACTTTACTAGGTTTTAATTAGATTTTTTCAGTCTTTTAACCCTTTACCGAAATTTTAGACTCCGTATTGAAAGCGTCTGCAGACGAAAATTGAAATGAATGAAAAAGTGCAACTTCTCAAGAACAACACCCTCTGGGTAAAACGCACAAAGCAAGCAAATCATATTGTTAAAGACAGGTTCAGTCAGAAGAGGGCTGTTTTTTCAGGTTTAACTCTTTACCCAAGAACAAAATTTAAGACCTGTCCAAATTCAAAGCATTTACAGACAACAAAATAACTGTGACTCAAAATTTGAATTTATCTCTTTTAAAGGGTAGAAAACTTTGTGTGAAAAGGAGAAAATGCTGGTCAAATTTTCAAAAGCCTTTTTGCTCAGCATCGAGAAAGTTTTTGGTAAAGGTTTAAGGAGGTTGAAGTGAACATTTTGGATACTTATTTTCCATTTTCAAAGTGACTTGTTAGTTTTGGAATAACTGTTTGCAGAGCTTTTATGACACTTGTAACTATTGTTTGCTCTGTAATATTTTCCTTTAAAAAAACATTATACAATCAGTTTTTATTTCTCTCAAAAATGAGTTTTTAAATGAAAATCATTTCGTCCTGAACATGTGATATTCTCTGCTGTGCACATTTCGACAATGCCACTGTTTATTAGGATATTTAAACTTGGCAATTGTTTTTTTTCTTCTTTTCTTCAGTGATTCAGTGAATTGCCTTGTCAAGGGTTTTCAGTGTTCAGCCCGTAAAACTTAATACATTTAACAAATTTCATTTATTCTGCCTTATACCTAAAAAAGAATATGGTTTAAACGTCTGCATTATCTATAATCTTGGAAACATTGTGGGAAAATGAGAAATTGCCTGTTATAAGAAATTTCTTTTTTTCCCACAACTTTTTCTCTCTACATCTGAAGTCGTCTGCTAATGGTCTTAAGAATCCACAAAAATTTTGGAAAACGATTAAGAGTTTTTTGACTAAGAAAAATATAAACACTTCCACAAATATCAGTAGTGATGAATGGATGGTTCACTTTCAATCCCTGTACTATAAAGATATTCCCGAATCTCGAGATGAAAGTATTACATTGCAACACATTCGCCACGACTTAGATAACGATTATTTAAATACTGACATTACAGAAGATGAAATAACAAGAGCTCTTTCCCAAGTTCATAGTAATCGCTCGCCTGGACCTGATGGTATAGGTATTGATGTATTAAAACACGTATCGTCTGCTATAACACCATATCTACACAAATTATTCAATGAAATATTCACGTCGGGACTAGTACCTGATGAATGGGGAAAAAGTATAATTGTTCCAATTTATAAAAAAAGATCCAAATCAGACCCAAATAATTATCGCGGTATATCACTTATAGACGCGCTTTGCAAAGTTTTCACCTTTATTCTAAATAATCGTTTGTCAGTCTGGTGTGAAGAAAATCAAGTTATAGATGAGTCCCAAGCTGGCTTTCGTAAACAATATTCAACTATTGACAACATTTTTACGTTAACGTCAGTTGTACAAAAATACCTCTCAAGACCAGGAGGAAGGTTTTACTGTATTTTCATCGATTTTTCGAAAGCGTTCGACTCAATTTAACATGAACTTTTGTGGAACACGCTACGTCGGAAGAGCATAAGCGGTAGATGTTTGAAAGTATTACAGTCTCTATACAAAAATCTTAAAGCGTGTATTAGAGTAGACGATGGCTTATCAAATTTCTTCAACTGTAACGTGGGTACCCGTCAGGGTTGTTTAACAAGTCCTCTGATTTTTTGCCTTTTTATCAATGACTTAGTTGACTACATGAAAGCTAAATTTCCCAATGGAGTATTCATAAATGATAATATATGTGATCTTTATGCATTAATGTATGCAGACGATATTTCTAGCATGAGCGACACTGCTATTCAGTTGCAAAGGCAAATAAACTGTATTTCCCAGTATTGTAATGAAGTCAATATGCAAATTAACTTAGACAAAACCAAACTTATTGTATTTCGTAATGGTGGCCATTTAAAAAAGCATGAAAAATGGTACTTTCAAGATAAGATTATTGAGGTCGTTTCACTTTATAAATATTTGGGCGTTTACATGACACCAAAACTCTCGTGGGGAAAAACACATGAATTAGCTGCTAAACAAGCTCGTAAAGCTATATCCTGTATTTTTCAGTGCCAATATAATTTTGGACAATTTAAGCCACACGAAATATTCAAACTTTTCGATAGTATGATAAGACCTATATTGTGCTATGGATGTGAAATTTGGGGATATGAATTTAATAAAACTGTTGAATCCGTTCATTTATATTTTTGTAAGCGGTACTGTCATCTGCCACAACAGGCAGCGAACGTTTTTGTCTATGGGGAGTGTGGTCGATTACCTCTTTGTACGCTTTACATGGCACAATGTATCAAATACTGGATTAAGCTACTTCATATGGATCTAAATCGCTACCCTCGTCAGTGTTATAATATGCTAAAAGGTTTAGATGAATTAGGTCGCAAGACTTGGGCAGGGTCGATTAAACAACTTTTATTCTCATTGGGTTTTTGGTTTTGTTTGGATAGCCCAAGACGTCGGGGACAGCAATCAATTTATGAACATTATTAAGATCAGATTGAAAGACATTTATTCTCAAAAATGGCATAATTCACTTACAAATACGAGCAAAGCAGACACATATAAATGCTACAAGTCATTACTCACACCTGAAAAGTATCTTTCTATAAATCTCCAATATCTATATAAACAGGCGCTTGCAAAGTTTCGAACTTCAACACATGATTTGATGATAGAGAAAGGAAGACATACTGGATTGGATAGAAATTATAGATATTGTCATTACTGCCGTTGTAAAGGAATTTCTGTTATAGAGTCCGAATTTCATTTTTTATGTGAATGCAGTGCTTACAATGATGTCCGAGAAAATATATTTGGATCTATTCTACCTAATCATATAGCTCAGAATTTTTTTCATCAGATAATGTCGACTGAGAACCCAGCTATTATTAGAAAACTGGCTAAATTTATACATACAGCGTTTGAAATAAGAAAAAATCACTGTAATTAATCTACTTGTTTAGACTTGCACACTCATCGCCCCAGCGCATCGTCTCAGTTATGAGTCAATTCAACTTTTGCGAAATGTTCTCTCTTTTTTTTTTTTTTTTGTCAAACATTATTGCTAATATCATATTCCCCTTATTAGTCAGATCTTCAGTAGAAAGTGATTTGGAAGGGAAACAGACCTCTCATTTGCGAGGCTTGGTTTCCCTTTTTGGTCTACTTTCGTTTGCATTAAATTTACACGGATAAATATATCTTTTGTTTTGATATAGTGATTAGGGTAGGACCACTCATATGTGTCTTAGCTCAGATGTGTGTATTATGGGCCAGAGGCCTTACAATTTTCAATAAATGTTATGTTATGTTATGTTATGTCTTAAGTGTTGACAGTCTAAACCTCAAGTATCTGTTTGATTCCATCCACGAAGACTTTAATCGGCCGACACTTCAAAATAAGGATGAACAGTGAAAACGTGGAGCTGATACAGTAACTAAACAGCAATGAAACGACGAAGAAGAATTGATCCAGCCTTGCATGAGTCGGAGGGAAAAAAAAAAAAAAAAAAACGAAAGTATTTTTCAAATATAATTCTCGAGTTACTTGATTACAAATGTGTACATAAAACAACGGGGTAGTCCAAATAATGTTAAAAAAACATCCTCTAAAAGGCTTGAGCCTGCAAGCCAAGAAATACATGCAAATTACTACACCAAAGGGGGGAAAAAACCTAGCACATAATAAACCTTAAAAAAATATGCTAAAATAACATGCATATAATTCATTATAAAACAATAATACAAACAACTCAAATTTCATTCTTCACCACACTATCCCGAGTTTCAGCGACCTTGAAGAGAGGGCTTTTAAAAATATTGTGAGATAGGAGAAAATGGTGGTAACCAGCGTTTTGTCCTTTTTCCATAATAGTTTCATTTCTTTTACAGTCAAATCCAGTCAATCTAATTATTGACAAATCCAAGTATATGAGCCAAATTTGATGTGTTGTCTGCAAATGCTGTCAATATGGATAAGTCAAAACATTTTTCGTCTAGTAAAGGGTCAAAAAAAAAAAAAAAAAAAAAAAAACTATTTCAGAATCATCCGTTTGAGCAAACAGTATTATCGAAGATAACTCAAGGATCAGACACAAGTTTGCCTTTTAGATAAATCTTCTTTTAAGAAGTCCATAAAAGGTAATAAAGAAAGCATTGGTTATGTTCATGAACATTTCTTCTCTTTCAATTTGAGAAGCTTAATAACGTTTGTCTATTATGATATTTTTTTGCGACCTTGCTACGACCTAAGCGCAGGAGCTGCACTTCTGTTGCGCTTTTGGAATGTTTCTATGTAAAATCGGTGTTTTAATTGCTTTGGCAGCAGTTGTGTATCAGCATTCGAGGAAAAGGATCGAATTGTTCTGGTAGCTGTGTCTCAGCGTGCGATTATGAACAAAAGATTAATCAGGTTGAGTGTTTAGAGACAAGTCAAACGGAGAAGGGGGACCAAAAGGTTTTTGGACCGTCCATGGTTGTCTGCAGAGCGAGGGCTCCGATTTTGGTTATCATGACCAACTTATGAGAAAAGTCAGGATGACAGACAACCCTTTATTTTTCAGTTACCGGTAAATAAGAATGGAGCCTATCATGTTTGATGGGATTTTGCATAGAGTTGGTCCTAGATTCAAGAGTGACACCAACTTTAGGAAAGCACCGGGCCTGATTTGGAGAAATATCTCGACGCCTTTGTTTTCATGACTGCCTTTAGTTACCCGTGCTGCGGCTACGAGACTGCTGCCTTCACGAATTTATTGCTACGCTTTTACTGCACTTTTGTATCGCTTCGACTCCACCGCGATTCAGCCATGTAAATTTTGAGCAAGGTCAATACAAGCGTCTTGAAGTAGCGATCATGAAGCTTCCGATATGTTTCTTCTACACACAAGGCGTTTCTACATCTCGGTTGCCGTTCCCTCTACAATTCACTGCGTTTTGACCAAAGTTTCGAAGCGTAGTGGAATCGCCACTCAGCGGAATAGTTTTCCTTTGCGATTTCGAATCATAATTAATTTACTCTGCAGTGTTTATGTTCTCAATATCAAAGTATAAGCCAGTAGTGGTAAACGAATACCTCATTTATTGCGTTCGCAATACACCTCGATTATCATAGCTCATAGTATTGAAAACATGTATCTATAGACCCTTAGCCTGTACATAGAAGTTTCCATTAAAGAGAACGGCTCACTTCTTTGACAGGGTAGTATATTCCGGATGAATTCTTCTTATTATCTTTTAACCCTTATCCTGCTGAATAAAAGAAATGAAACTTTCAAGCCGATAGTATAACCCCAAAACTTTCCTGTTCCAAAGGGATTTTTGGAGGGAAGATATCTCCTCATCGGACAGTGTAGATCAAAGATCAGACTGCACGTTCTGTGCAGTCTGATCTTGATCTACTTGTCCGCAAAAGGTCAGTGAGTCGCGATAAGCAGCCTAAGGGTTAATTCCTCCATATTTGAAGATATATAATGATACATATGTGCATCGAATATATGAATATAAATTGAAAATCTTATAATTTACAAAAAGGAATAATATACCTTTTACCAGATACTCACTATTTTTAACTTCTCTGATAGAGAAGACTTTTGAGAACTTTGTGGAAAAGTAGAAAAAGCTGGTAACCAACATTTTGTCCAGTTCCAACATTTTTTTACCCTTTCATAGAAAAATTCAATAGTTTGCAATACACAAATATGTTCTTTGCAAATGCTTTCAATACAAATGAGTCTAAACTTTGACCTACACTGTTTGGTCAACTTAAGCCGTATTCAGCACTTTAAGAATTAAAGCCATGTGTGCGTGGTTAACTGTAAACTGTACTCTCGATTTGTTGTATTCATTTGCCTCTGATCTTTGTTCCTTAAAAGGCTATCTAGAATGGCTTGTATAGTAGTCCTGTAAAACAAGAAAACATTTATTCCTTGATTTCTTTCTTTCGATGATTTAACATAATAATTTTAATATTACATCGAATTAAAAGTAAATGTCTTTGATATTCAACCATTACAGCACAAACAACTTTAGCTCTTTCCAAGGGACAAGATTCCAGACTAGTCCAAATTTAAAATATTAGCAAACGACAAAAAAATATTTTAAATGAATAAATGAAGGAATAAAGTTTTACGGCCCCTCGACATCAAAGGTCATATTGGAAGCGCTTAAAACTATGCAATGCAATCAACTTAAATGATAAGATTCGTCTTCAGAATGAAAAAGGGGGATGCATTCTCTTTATTTTTCCTACAACTTTTGAAAAGCTTTAAAAAAAAATATTACTAAGCTTGACATTCGGGAAGATGCTTTTTTGACTTAGGGACATCTTAGGGACATTAGATTGATTGACCGAATGGTGTTTTACTCCGCTTTCAAGATTATTTTAGTCATATCACGGCTACAGGACATGTATTTCCTGGGTTTTACCAGTACTAGGCTAGGGCTCTGAAGTGTCTTGCCCAAGGATACACACAAGAAAAACCCAGCAGATCACGTGTGACTCGAACTCGGGGCCTCCGGGTTACGAGTCTCGCACATTACCACTGAGCAACGCAGGACCCCTAGGGACATTAGAAATAGTTGTCTAAAGAAAAGGTATAACTTGTAAAAGTATGTGAACGTGAATGATAACAGATTATATATATCCGTGTTAATGAAGTCCCCAGCAGGTCCAAATCATGCCGGTATTTTTTTGACATATAATCTAGGTACAACTAGGAAATTAGAAATTAAAACTGAGAATGAGAGAGAAAATGACCGAGTGCACATGTTTAATGTATTCTAAAATGTAGATCCTTATCGAATGGAGGTGGTAGATCCAATATCATATTGTTTTAGATTTTTTGAGAGCCAATATTGGACTAATAAATTGTTAAACCTAGAGCTCAAATGTTGCTTTATTTGCATCTTTCAAGTTCTATGTACTCTGATACCTACCAAGATTTTGTAAAAAAAAATGCAAAGTTATTCTGTAGAGGGGTCATGACATTCCACAAATACCAATTGCCCTTTATCATAATAGGACCGCCATCGGTACATTGGAGTGACCAGCAGCGCTGATTTTTTTCCAGCAGCACAAAAAATAAGATTATTCAGATATCAAGCAATATGCGTTCCGCATCCGATATTCATTGGGATTCACTATTTCCGTGTTGTGCATGCAAGTCTTTGAGTCTCTGTCGAAGATTAACAGAATAAGATAGTTTTGCTTAGAAGTGACCTACAGGGATATGCTTGTTGCTTGCTTGGCTTTTGGGAGGTGCTTTTTGCCTGTATGACATCCCTGACCAGTTCTCTATCATTTCTTCAGCTCTTCAGAGGATGAGTAAAATGAGGCAATATTTACTTCTCACATGTATTGCTGGTAAAAGTGAGAATGCTTCTACGTATACCATATGGCGCCGGTTGTGCTATTTATATCTCCACGTGAAAGTGGTACGCCACGTTTGAATGCCAGTTGAGTATTCTAAATGGACCGAGATAAGTGTGATGGTGGTCGGTTGATGTTTTGTGTGTTTAGTTTTATGAACAGCTGTTGCCGGCCGATGACTGCTTTTGCCATTTGCTGACTCAATTTATGGGTGAGCAATTCCAATATATAAGTTTACTGACTACGAGAAAGCTGAAATACAACGGCGGACAGAAAAAGAAAATTGTCTGGAGAAAGGTTATATACAGAATTTATGTACATGTATATGATACATACATGTACATATCTAAATGTAGCAAAATCCGAGGGCAGAGCATGAAATAAAGACTGTTTGTCTATGTATATGTTTTATAAAGTCCCTAGCAGGTGAAAATCATGCTGGTCTTTGCCAAATACATGTTTGATGTACATAGATCGATTATCGTGGTAGGTTGGCCTTTTTTGAGAGCCAATATCGCATTCGTAATCCTCGGTGTATGTTGCTTTAATTTCAAGCTAGGAAGTATGTAGCTAATTGATGATATTTTGTGATCTGTAGAAGGGTAATGCTGTTACATTAACTACTTTGTGCTCCTGGTTATATAAGCACAATTTTTGGGTTGTACTGAGGTGTTATGACACAACTTTACTTGGCAAAGACCAACACGATTTACACCTACTAGGCACTTTTTTAACATTAACATAAACAATCTGTGCTCCCTAACTTTCACATATACCTTTCTTTAGTTAGACTTTCTGCCCACCTTTCTATTCCAGCCCTCCCCGTGACAGTGAATTTCAAATTTTTGCATTTGGTCATCCGTAAATTGTGTCAACAAAAAGCACAATCAGCCCTCTACCCGTAACAACTAAATGTAAAGCTATAAATAAGCACAAAACAGGAACCAACCAGCATACTATAGCATCCATTTATTTACTATTCAGGTGCCACTGTTACGTGGAGCTATAAATGGCTCCACCTGCACTGCATGGTTGATAAAGCAGCAGTCTCTCTTTGTCCAGCAATGCATTGAAGAGTCAAGTCTTGCTTGATCTCTCTCAACCACTAAAGAGTACTCGGAAAAAAGAGAAAACTTGTCAGGGACAAAGGAATTAACATAGTCGAAATAGCAACTCCCCGATGCTACTCAACAAGCACAACTCCCCGATGCTACTCAACAAGCCCACCTGCTACACAAGCTGTCAGAAAAGAGGCCACGTCATCACAGATCATTGCTCTCACCACCATCTTTGTTAGATCAGATTTTCTGGACGGCACCAGGGCTCCAAGACAACCAAGTGTGATGCCAATGGAGCCAAAATTGGCAAACCCACACAGTGCATATGTAGCTATAACTTCTGATTTTTCCTAATAAAATTGAAGATTACAGAAGTACGTTTGTTTGAGATATTTATATGTCATAAATCTGTAATGTATGTAAAATTTGTTTGTTTACTTGAATCTCGTTTTGTTTTGCTTTCAAGTGTATCTTAGTGACAGAAAGAAACAAATAAATAAAGGGAGACAAACGTTGTTACTTTTCATAACATACTGTCATAACACAGTTTCTTCTCTTTAACCCATCATCAAACAAAGCAATATCCTAAAACCCTGATGAAAAGGTCTGTTGAAAACATTGCGGAAAAATAAGCTCACGCTTATTAGCCAGCCATTTTTCTCCTTTGCCCACAATGGGTTTTTTGTATCTTTTTTCAGAAAAATTTTCTCAATAAAGCTATTTTTTTCATTTTATCGTCTGCAAATGTTTTCAGTTTGGGCTAATCTAAAATTTTGTTGCGTGGTAAAAAATTTAAGTTTTAATCAGGGCCCATATTCACCAACCATTCTTAAGAACGTTCTTAGTCTTATCCTCCACAATTTTCGATATTTGAAAGTAACACAACTTCGGATTGGCTAAACCATTTGAAAACCCAAGAATGTTCTCAAGGATGGTTGGTGAATGTGGGCCCAGATTCTTTTCCGTGTTCAAGACCGTTTTCAATACCATGTAGATTATACCACAACTTCTAGTGCCCAGTGTGTTTCCCGAGTTTCTGTGTCATTGCTATGTACACTGTTCTTTCCAAGCTTTACATTCATTGCCAAAATTGTGATTAAATGCTAGTCATTGAAAGGGAATGAATCCTGTTGCAATGTTTGTTATTATAGTGTTTAACATCATTATCAACATTATTTCAACCATATCGTGATGGTCACCAGAGCACCAAAGCATGCCTTCCTTGATTTTTTTTCTACCAGTGCTTCGAACAATACACTTCCAAAGCTACTGGCTGTTTTCCAATTTAACTATGGACGAAACGATGATCAGGATTTACATGATCAGAGACATGAATTATATCGCACTGACAATCGTAGATCATTGAAAAAAAGGGCGGAGCTTGGGATTCGTACCAGCGAGCCCCAGATTTAAAGCCTTGTTTGTTACCGAATGCGGTTCTGGGCTTGGCCTGTTGCCCTCCTTCAATCGTCTGTTGGAATTTTGCTTTGGAATTACTTTGTATTAAAGCTTTGTGTTACTATCACTTCAGCAGACTTAAAGCATATTACAACTTAAAAGAATTATTTATTCCTATGAATGATGCTGGTGTTCCACATTCTCTTTTTAAAGCTAATGACCCTAAATGGTTAGGAATATTTTTTGATAAATTTTTTAAATATATAATTAAAAAAAAAAGAAAACATTAGTAGAATTACCAAGATTTTTTACATTTTCGATAGAAATCTACCAGAAAACCCAGAAAAATACTTTACTGGAGATCGAAACTTTAAGCCTATACTTCCTGCTTTAAAAAAAGCAGAAATTAAATCATTACCACCACCTTCTTATTCACCAGAAAAAGAAGACGAATGTATAATATGGTGGTAAAAATAAATCAGATATATTTTTTGTGATTGTAGTTATAATCCTATATGTGATGATGAATGCCCAAATTGTAGAACATAATTTTATTGTTAAAAGAAAAAAATATAAATATTTAACCTTTTTACTAGGTTAAATATTTTTTAAAAAAATCTTTTTTTTAAAAACATTTTAAAAGTAAAAATTTGAATTTTTGTTGGTTAAGTAATTTTAAAATATTATAAAAATGCATGTGTTAGATAAAATTTCAAACGATTTTAGAATAAAGTTGGAAGAGACTACATTAAATAAAAAATGTATGTCTTACTATTATTATAATTCAGATAAAGAACTATTTGAATTGCATATTAATTATTTTGAAAAGAGTAGTGATTTTATTCACTTGCTTACGAAATCAATGCCCTTTGCTTACTACTTACACAGTAATCATAAGTTAAATGAATCTAATTTTGATACAACTATTTTTATGTGTTGGCCTGATTTACGGTTAATACGCCCACCAATGAGCGTTACAGATTCATTTCCTTGTTTTGGTAACCCTATTTTTACTGGTATTAGAATACATTTGACCAAAGTGATAATTTTATTAGTGTTTATAAAAATGCTTTACTTGAATTGGCTAGAAATGATGATAGGGAGCCAGCACCAGATAATTATAAATTATATCCCATTTTAACATTTAAAAATATTCACCCTGCAGAGTATTTTAATTTTACTTCTTTTGTTGAATATCATGGTTATTATTGGTGTGAATTACGTGATTATACAAAAATGAGAAATTGTTTAGAAGAAAGATACTTAGGTTATGATGGACCACCTATACGTCATGCTTTAGAAAGAGCTAGGATGAATCAAGCAGAAGATGAAGAAAGTGAAGAAGATGAAGAAGAAGATGAAGAAGAAGATGAAAATAATGATAAAAAAGAACTAACACTACAATATATTAATGGCGATGAATCATTTTTATCACCAGAATGTGTAATATGCATGGATGAAAAACCGAATATTTTGTTTTGTAATTGTGGTCATATACCAATATGTAAAAAATGTAATGATTGGATTAATATTTTTAATGATAATCCAAACAAATGTCCAATTGTCAAAACCGATAGTGCTATTAAAAGAAAAATATAGATATTTAACCTTTTTACCAGGTTAAATATTTTCAATCCTATGATGTCCCCAAGCTAAAGTATCTATATTATTCTCTAATACAAACCTTTGTCGTCAGCAGAACTTAATGCTTTTTTATACAGCTCGTCAGTATAAATTTCATGTTCATGACTTCTTAACACACTCATAATTCTATAATAGTCTTTTCCAGTATCTAAACAATCTTTATAATTCTCTAAATTTAGTTCATTTTTAACAACAGACTTTTTTACCCCCTTACATCTCCGGTCTTCACAACTACCTTCCCATATCAATTTTCCATTTTCATCTATTTTTATATCTATTTTTTTATAAGCGTACAATGTAGCACCTAAACCGACAAACTCGATCATAACACCACCATTTAATTCATCTTTAAACATACCTAACACTTTCTTGTTTTTTGAACTATACAACTCATACTCTTTAGGGTAACCACTCATATCATACATTTCTTCAGCATCACAAGCAATATCCTTATACAAATCATCAGTTTCTATTTCAAGAATAAAACTATCAGTATCAGTATAACACAATATCACCTTTTCACCATATTTTGCTTTAAAGTAATTATAATAGGTTTTATGCATAAGCGTTTTACTAATATCCAATATGCTTGTTATATATTATTTCCGTTTTCTTCATATGAACAGCAACTAAATTTTCATCAAATATTGTAGTATGTTGGTAGTTTGGTTTAGCGGTAAGTTTTTTATAACGATAACTAGTCGCATCATTAACTAATTGTATATCTACTCTATTTCTTAAGTTTTCCATAGTCTTACCAAAAACTGAATTCATCATTAACTTAAAAAAAAATCTTTTTCAAAATCATTTTCCGCATTTTTTCTTAACTCAATATTTAAATCAATATATTTTTTTAATAGCATAACTTTCCTCAAACTTAATTCCCTGGTGTATTTTTTTAATTTTTAAACCTAACTCTAAGTATGCTTTTAAAACTTCATGATGTATAACATATTTTTCTTTATCGTTTAAATTAGGAATTAACTTTTCTACCTTTTCTATTTTTAAACGTTCAGGTGCTACAGGGAAATCGTTGTGTAAATCATGTAACTCTTTAAAATATTCTAAATCAACCTCTAAAAAACAAGGTATATTTTTCCATTCTTTTAATTCTTCTTTACTCATCCATTCAAAACCACAAGTAGGCAATAATTGACTCATAGCCCAAGGGTAAAGACTGTTTGCTATCTATATATATTAAATATTTTGAGGGTTTATTTACGTCATAATCTTTGCCCATTATATTTGTTATTAGCCTTAGAATATCTTTTACTACACATAGATATACCACCTCTGATACCCCTTTCAATTATTAAAAGCATATTACGGTCTGATAAAAGTTCGAGCTTTACTCCCGTTTTCTTTAGCATTGCGTCATATGCTAACCCAGGTGCAGTATAATACCAACAGGGGTCTAATTCATAGTGTTTATGGCAAACATCTCTGAAGTTTTCAAATACATCTGCTAAAAGCAAAACGTCTATTTTGTTGTAAAGCTCTAAATAATCCTTAAACGTTTTCATGTTAAAAGCATTCCAAACAGTTTTTGCGTGTTCATAATCTTCATCACTCATATGTTCCTTGTTTAAACTCGAATAAAATGTTTCTTTAGGTGGTAGTTGTGTTTCTTCTAGCCTTTCAAAAGAATCTAAGTAATCATAAGGAAAAACTCCCTTTCTTCTAACTAATGGTAATTGTTCTCTCGAAAAATATCTTGATAAAATATTTAACTGTCCCTCATTTAAATTTTTTGAGAGACTATCTAAGCTTGAAGACATAAACTTAAAGCTATCAAGAAACCTAATTTTATGGCATATATTTTTTCCAATTCCAATAGTTTTACTAAAGCTAATATATTTTTCCTCACTGTTTGGTATACAATCAATTTTACCACTAGTTGAACCGAGAAGCTTAATAAAAAGATAAGCATCATAACCACTTAAATTATGAAAATAAACAGGTGTAAAGTTAGGAATTTTTGCTTTAAGATTACATCTAGTATGAGCGGCTCCCCTATATTTACCAGTAAAATGACAATGGTCTCTTACTTTATAATTTTCATGAGTAAATTCTTCATTACAAATATAGCATTGTGTTTCTCTTTTATGTTTTGCTTCTTCCTCATTAGTTATTTTAATTGCTACCGGTTTTTGATAATATTTTTTTAAATTTCTCTAATATCATTGGTTAACGTTTCTATAAATTTTTTATCAGCAGCTTCTCCAGTATATCTTCTTTCTATAGGTGTGCTTACTTCATCATCAAAAAATTTTATAATGTAGTAAAAACTACAAGGCACATGCTTTTGCGGTTTTATAGTATAACTTTTCTCTTGACCTGGTTGGCAAGTTTCTATTGGCATCAATACACTTTCAAAATCAGCAAATATAGCAACCGGACACTTAATTTTTCTATCATGATTTATAAATTCTAATTTGGTTCCCTTGTCTGGCATTTTTAAATTAACAGCTTCATGATCAGAGCAATATTTAATATGCTTTTCTAAAAGCCTTTCACTACCAAAGTGCCCCATACAAAGCATACAATATTTAATATCACTATGATCGCTTACTTGCATTCTCAATAACCCATTAATATTTCTTATTAAAACATAATGCGTTTTTTTACCATCATCAATAAAAAGTAAATTTACATGATTTTTTCTTAAACTTTTGGTAGCTCTAATACGACTAATTTGTTTGTTGACTGAATACTCAAAAACATTTACACCAATTTCCGGATTTTGTTTTTCAAACTTATCCATATCATGAAATGTAACAGGATATTCTATTCCTTTCATATTTAAGTTATTTTCTTTTGATTTTAAATCACCATCAATTCTTTCAGGATGGTTATCTTTGGGATTTAGTGCTCTTAAAATACACCATAAAAAGCATTTATCGTCTTCATTTTTCATATTAGTACATGCTTTTTTGTTACCAATCCATTCAGGCAGCTTTATATATCCTGAAGCTCTTAAAGGTTCATAAATAACTGTATGCAACTTTAAATGTATTACACTATGAAACGCCCACCCGCTACCCCTTCTTAAAAAAGCAGTATAATTTTCTAAAATTCTTCCTACCATAATATTATATAATTCATCTACATCGGTTCCCTTTAAATTAATTTCATTTATATCAGAAGAAAAATTAACTTCTATTGGTTTATTAACCTCTTCATATCTATACATATAGCATTGAAAAACCATTTTTACTTTAGTCCCCTGCTTACTTTTTAAAATTTTTATTATTGATTGCCTTGTAAGCTCTAAAAACTCATCAGGTGAAGAAACAGGAATTCCAGGTATTTTATGTTCTTCTGCCCACATTTTAAGAGCTGAACGATTCTTTTCAACTACTATTTGGTCTACTTTACTATATAATTTTTTAATTTTCTTTGTAAGAACATTTAGTTCTGGTGAAATACTTTTAGGAACTTCATTAACTCTTTCTAAACTTATTAATAAATCCTCAACTGTTTGTTGTTGTGTAGGTGGTGTGACTGGTGTTGGTGGTAGTGCAATTGTTGGTTGTAAAACTGGAGTCCTTATATTTCCAATATCTCTATCTAATATTGGCGCTCCAGGATTACTTAAAATCTCAATTAATTGAGAACGCCTAAGTCTTGAGTATCCCCTGATACCTCTTGACTTAGCTAAATTTTTCAATCCCCTTACTGTAAGTCTTTCAAACTCAGCATTCATAATTTTTATAAAAAATTAAATTTTTTAACTCAATTTTATTATGAATTTTTTTTCTTCATAATAAAATTTATTGAACGTTAATTTTATATTTTTTGTTCCAAACTCTTCCATCCCAATTTTCAATTGTTTGAGGACATTTATGTATAAATTTACCTGCTTTGTAAATTGATGGAAAAGTTGTTGTTTCTCCTGTTTCAACATCCTCTAAAATAACTTTTCTTGGGTTTTTTGCAATCGTCTTTAATCTTTCATAATTAGGAACTTTATTTTTATTTTTTATTTTTTTCTTTTGGTTTAATTTCCTCCTCAGGATATAAACCATGTTCTTTTGCCACATCGACTAATTTCTTTTTACTCCAAAAAGAGTAAAACTTAATATCATTGTCTTTCAAAATTTTATTTAAATCAGCAGTCTTTATCATTTTTTATATAAAACAAAAAATTACTTAATACACTACACTCATTTTATTTCCATCAGACTGAAAGTTAATCAACCTATCACTAATTAAAACCGCATATGCCTCAGTATTTGCAGGAGGATTTACAGCAAATGTTACCTTAATATGAATATCAGTTACAGAATACTTTAACCTTTCACTTTGCTTTGATACGTCAAACAAAAACAAAGGAAAGAGAGTTTTATAATCTGAAGGAGTAATATTAGGGTTTGATACTAATTCATCCATGTTAAAAAAACTTTTTTCTAAACAAAGCAGCTTCACTATATATTCTACTAAATTGATTAGCAGCAAAATTTATATCATAATCATATGCTGGGTATTTTTTTTAACCTAACATTACATAAATATTTTTAACATTTAAGTTATCAAATATAGACGGGTTTTGTTCTTGGTCACCACTTTTACCAGTTTGAAAACCAACAATTAAAAAACGTGGTACCTCAGGAGATGATTTAGCTGATAGCCTCCAAGTAAAGCCCGTTGCTGCCTGTGGAACCGCAATGGAGTCGCTTTGTATCATTCTATACCCAACTGGGAATTTTTCTTTCTTCTCAATAAATTTAAAAAAATTCAGCTTATAACCATCTCCAGGTGTCACATGAGGCATAAACCAAGATACTTTCAGTAAATTAACATGACCGGGTTCATTTAATGCTGGGTTACCACCTGCAGCGGGCACCGTAGCAGCTCTAAAAATTGCGTCATTATCATCATTTCTTGTTAAGAATAGAGTTTGTTTCATTCCATATAAAACTTTGTTGTAATCTTCACAAAAACCAAATATATGTTTCAAGGGTATCCTAAAACTAAAGGTTCCAACTGGATTTGAACTAAAAATATACTGTCTTCTTACTAAAAAACCAGCATTAGTAGCACTGGCTGCATTGACTCCGGTATCCTTATACCATAATTGGTTTAACCCTTGTGATTTAGAAAAGTCATCTGGGTATTTTAACAGCCCGAGCATTGTGGTAGCTTGACCAGGGTAATTAATGGATTCTATCTCTT
This sequence comes from Tridacna gigas, assembly GCA_945859785.2. Classification (NCBI taxonomy): domain Eukaryota; kingdom Metazoa; phylum Mollusca; class Bivalvia; order Cardiida; family Cardiidae; genus Tridacna; species Tridacna gigas. The sequence goes on from OX244039.2 coordinate 6,890,792, forward strand.
ATCCACTAAGTTGGTATCTGATATTTTTAAACAGATGCATCAGGCCATTATTTGTTAATGCAACCTCATTAACTGCCCCATAAACTGTACCATCATTTTTTACTAATTCGCCTATAACTTGTAAATAAGACTCAGAAGGATGATAAAAAATATCTTGAGTTTCGATACTAATCCTAATATCTCCTCCAGAGTTGTTTAGATTGGTTCCTGTAATAGGCTCATACTCAAAATATTCATATTCATCAATACTATCATCTTTTAAAATTGGTGATTTAATGTCTAAAATGTCCATTTTTTAATATGCAATTATAATTTTTAAATTAAAATTATAGTTGAGTTGAGTTTTAATACTCTATCCAGAGTTGAGGGAATGATTTGTTTTCATCATTAACAAACACACCTTTTAATTTAATGGTTTTCATTTTTTCTACAGAAAAAGCACGTCTCATTTTAGGGTAAATCCTGTTTCCATAAACAATTGTTACTTTTGGTATATTTTTATCTTCTAAATAATCATTTATTTCTTTTTCAAAACTTTTTATAATATCAACTTTTTCAGGAGACAATTTTACAATGACCTTTTTATGACCATAATTTGTATCATTGGATTCAAGAATTTCACAATCTTCTTGTAGTTTAAAGTATGCATAAGAGATGATAACTTTTTTTGTGTTGTATTTTTCATATTCTTCTATTTTAGATTTTAGTTTTGTCATTCTTTTTTATTTAATGACATAAATTACTTAAATTAAATTGTTTTAATCCCCGAACCACTATTTAATTTTTTAACTAAATCCTGAATTTTGATTGCACTACCATCTATTAAGGTATTAATATTTTGCGTTGCAGGTTGTGGAGAATACTTTTCTAAAATCTTTTTAGATTTTGGTGTTAAAGCCTTTTCAACTAACTTCTTACCTGCATCAACTGCGACACTCTTCCCAACCTCTAATGCCTTTTTTGCTCCTTCCTTAGCAACACTCTTCCCAACATCAAGGGCAAAAGATGCAATTTGTTTTGCAGCTTTACTTGTAAAGAGTCTTGCTAAAAAATTAGCTATGCTATCAAAGATTCCAGCACCTCCATATGAATAGTTTCTTTTAAATCCTCTCTTTCTTGATGTAATCATTTTATAATATAGTCATTAAATTTTTATAACTCCTTGAATTTAATACACCTTGCCTTTTTAATTCATCACATATGCTTACCAACTCATTTCTTACTCCTGTATTACCAGCTTCTTTACTTGCCATTAAGAGGTCTAATCTTTCTAACAACGCATTAGGGTCAGATGGGATAACAACAATTCCTTTTCCAAGGACTGAATCATTCCAAATGTTGGAAAGAATGTTTGTCCATTTGTATGCTTTACTGCTTTTTGGGAATTTACTTTTCGGGTCATTGTTGCGATGGAGGGTGTTGGATTTTATCATTATCGCCTTGTAATTATCAAAATCCTCTTCATCATATTTACTTTTGTCTGGTTTTCTAGCTACAATAAGTTCCCACAGACCAGGTGTACCTTCATAGGTTTTATTTGCAATTAAAATATCATTTCCTAAAATTTCAACTACATTATTGCCGATATAAAATTTACCTTTTTTGTCATATATCCCGTACGTTGTATCAGTTTCATCCTTATTGGTAAACCTTCTTAGTTGCTTTGCTGCAAGTGGTCCAATAAGTAATAATGGGTCTTCATCTTTTTCCAATTCTTCCAATTCTTCCATCATCGTAAATAATTCTTCGGCAACATCTCCTTCTTTCGATTTCTCATAGGCTTTGATAGAAGGAAAGGCTGGAAACGTAATAGCATTAGGTAAGTCTTCTATGCCTTTTTTAATAGGTTTAAGTCCTTCTGTAATCTCCTTTGTTGAAGCTTTTTGTGTTTCTGTAATAGGCTTAAAAAACTTTGATAGGTCTGTTTGTAATTCAATTTCACCTGTTTTCTCTGCAAGTTGGCTATCCCTAATTCTTTTCTTTGTTTCAAGATATTCTTTTACAATTTGGCCCCCTTTTACAGGATCTGTTATCTTTAAAAACGACATTTTATATTACAAACATAATTTTTTATATCGTTTTCATCGTAGTTTTTAACGCAGTTTTAATCGCTATTTTTAATTTCACATGCGCAAGAACATTTAAACTTAGTTCGTGGTCCGATTTTTTTCCACCAACCTCCGAAAGGACTCATGCGCTTCTTGCCTCCCCCTTTCAATCAATGATTCTTCATTTTCAGCTGTTATGTTCTTTTTATATTTAGTTCTTATCTCATTCTGCATAGCTTTGTATTTCTCCAATTCCTCCATAATTAATTTAAATTCATCATCAGATATATGATTGTCAAGTAATGCTTTTGATATATGTGTGGATATTGTGTTAAGTTTGGTATCAGCAATCATTTTTATTTTCACCTTTACTTCTTGTGGTTCTTACGGCATATTTACCAACAACACTCATTAAACCAGTAACAAGGGCTGACGCTTCTAGTGCTATTACCACGGGTATCGCAACTACGGTTGATAACAAACCAATTCCTCCAGCACCACTTACCATTGTCATGGTAATTAAAACTGTATCAATATTATCCACTATATTAGCGGTTCTAAAACTTTTTTTGCAAGAGCATCTCTTTGTTGAACTTCACTTTCAAGAAAAGATTGAACTTCTGATATCTTTTTTAAACGGTATGAATGACCATTGTCATCACCCATTAAGGTTAATTCAATAGGAGGTGCATTAGGTGTATTGCGTTCATTAGGTAAGCTCGGATAATTTTTTTCTTTCATCTCCATTTTATTAGAGGGATATTTTTTTTTTTTAAATTGTGTAATAAACGTGACACAAAAACTCATTCTCCTCAATTCTTACTAGCTTACTTGAGTTGTTTGTGATAGTAGCGGCAATATCAACGGTATCCTCAAGAATAACTTCATTTGATAAACTTAATTGCTTAATTTTTAAATTATAAGATAGAGAGGCTAAAACAATCCCCCTACTCATTAAAAAGCCAAAACCTAATACTATTGACTTAGTTTCACCAGGTTTTAGTATTAGGGGTTGTTGAGTAAAAATTTTCCAAAGAACAGGATTAACTTTTTTAGGGGGATACTTAACTTTTAACGGTTTCCAATAAATTGTTTTTGGTTGAATTATTTTAGGTTTTGCTCCAAATTTATAAACGTTCATATTTTTATTTTTGTTAAAAATTATTTATAATATTGCTCCCAATATAGGAATATTAGCAAATGGACTATTAGGACCTAAAAGAAGTCCTTTTCCATCATAAAACTTTCCTCCTTGTTTTAAATATAAACCATCACGGACAGATTTCAATCCTTTACCTTTAGCTGGTCCAAGGTAAGGACCTTTTCCACCAGTTTCTACTTGGCATACACATCCACCTTTTTTAAGGTAGAGACCTGACCCCATTGCTTTTTGTACTCCTGATGAGGCTAATCCTGATAAAGCACCAACGCCTAAAGCTGGTAAAACTGTTCTTGCTAATGTAGGTAGAACTGATGATGCTAATCCTGCTAACATTCCAAGAAAACCACCTTCTACTTTCATGTTGTGTTTAAGCTGTTTTTGTGTCATTCTAATTGTGGTTCCTTTACCATCTTCATAAGCTTTTGCTATTTTCTTTGCTTGACTTTGGGTTATAGCTACAACATCGTTACCGTTTAAATCACTATGATTTAAACGAAGACTTACAGGACATTTGTTTTTTAAAGCATGTTTAAGTTTTTCTTTTTGCCCATCTGATATATTTAATTTTACTGTAGTATAGTATGCCATTTTTTTTTTTTTTTTTTTTTTATTTATTTTTTTTTTTTTTTTATTTATTTATCTCGCTTCTCTTATATGAAATCTGATTGTTAAATTTTCGCCTCTAAGATTTAGTGAATTTCCATCTTGGTCTGTAATTGATACATTAAAGTTATGTATTACATCTAATGTTAATGGTAGGTAAACCAAATTAACCGGATTTTCTATTATTTTATACCCTGGGGAAACATTAGGAAAAAATGAATAAATAGTGTTTTTAGTTGTTCCATTAACATAACTCCCTGAGGTAATATCAATATTAACGAGCAAACTATTAATACTAAGAATATTTACTACATTTTCTGATTCATGGAAACCTTGTGTATATTTAGCGTGAGTAAATCCTAAAACTTTAGCGATAGAATTTGATTGATTAAAATCTACTTGATAGCCATCTTCAAGAGTAAGAACAGACTTTAAGGTATTGGTGTTTGCAGAGATATTAATAAAATACTCTTCATTAACTGCATCGTAATGACCTTTTTTCCTCATTTCTTGTTGAATGAAATCATTGATATAATCAAGGTCATAACTTCCTTTTGGTATTTTTATTTTAACCCATGAAGCACCATTGTCTGGAGAATAAACAAAAGTGTCATTTTTTTCATCAATATTTGGAAATGAATAGTAAGTTTCAAGATTAACCAATGCTATTTCATATTCTTTATCCTTTTCTAATTGAAGCGGTGGGGTAAATCTTGTGTTAAAATTTGTTTTGTTGTTGCGTACTATAATTTGAAATGATGTTTTGTGGTCAGTGTTTTTAATATTTTTTTCTAAAAGTTATTCCATTTTTCAATTACTAAAAAAATTATTTATATGTGTAAAAATATATCTTAGGATAAGATATATTTTTTAAAATTTAATTAAATCTTTTGCTATAACAACATGAGTGACCATCAGAGGATTTATCTAAACTGAAAGTAAATAAAAAGCTTATTTTTCTTATTTTATCTGCATATACCATAATTATTTTTCTATGTTCTCTATGTCTTTTATTAGTTCTATCTTCTTTTTCAGTTTCAAAAATCTTTCCCCACCTATTTATATTAGAAAGTAATTCTGAAATATGGTTTTCTAGAAAAAAAAAAAAAAAAAAAAAAAAAAAAAAATGCATAATTCTTTTTCATTAATGCCTTCTAGGCTTCTAGCATAAGAAAGAAACTCTTTTCTTAGATTTAAAATAATAAATAATTTTTTCAAAATATCTTGTTGTACCAACTTCAATTTTTTTTGGTAAATAATTTTCTACTAAATCTTTAATATAAACGATAATCTCATTTACACTATAATCATGTAAATTAAATTCACTAAATTCATTATTGATAGCCGCTTTTGCCATTTTATAATTATACTTAAAATCTTCTTAATTTATTTTCAATTTTAAAATTTTAAATAAAAAAAAAAAAAAAAAAAAAAAAAAAAAATAATAATAATACTGACTTAGGTATATAAAAGTTATCAAATCCATTTCTATACATACCATTTTGTTTTTTGTTGGTTAAATCAATGATAACAAAACCATGAGGTCTCTCCCAACGTTTTTTACAAAATTCACGAAATTCATCCCTAGGCATATCATCACCTACATGGTCACTATAGATATGATTAATATTTTTAAGGTCTTGTCTAAATAAACAAATAAAATTTGCATTCTCTCTAATAGTTTGTCGAGGTAATCTAAAATAATTTTGTGATAGGTAAAAGCAGTCAACGTTACTATGCCTACCACAGATGTAATGACATTCATATTTGTTTTGCCTTTCTAAAAGTAAATCATCAAAAATCATTAAATTTTTCTTTTCTGGATTTAAATTTCTCGGGTCAGGAACATCACTCGCATTTTCAAAAAATTCACATTTTATATCAGATTTTTTATTAACCGTTTTAGCCCACTCTTCAACTAACGCTGTAGGAGAAACATTTAAATCTTGAACTTCATCTCTAATATTAAAAAAACTTTAGGATAAGTTCTTTTGGTAATTTCTCTTCAAAAGCTTTTTTAAGTATGCGGTACTCTGGTTGAAACAAACTTTTACCAAAAACGCATAAGTTGTCATAATCAAGCCAATCAGGTCTTAATAAAAAGTTTAGTAAAAGAGTTGTTTTACCACATCCTGATTTACCAACTATTACTCCCCTAATGCTTTTAGGTAAAAAAAGGATGGTTAACTCTCTTTGATACAACTTCATTCCATGATAAATTTGTAATTTCCATTTTTTATATTAAAAATTTTAATTTTAATATAAAATGTATTGCGTTAAATGTAAAAAACAAACTGAAACAACCGATTTTGAATGTGTTGTAAGCAAAAATGGAAGAAATATGAAACGTGGTAAATGTGTTGAATGTGGAACAACTAAAACACAATTTATTAAAAAACAAGAAGGTGGGTCGTTGTTAAACAAGGTTATCAATAACTTGCCTGTTGAAATGCATTTACCTGGTCATAATTTTACTGGTCCTGGCACCAAATTAAAGAAAAGACTCAATCCCGATTTAACGCCTAAAAAATGGTCAAAACCTGTAAATCGCGTTGACAAAGCGGCATATCATCATGATATTTGCTATCTTAAACATAATGATACTGCTACAAGAAATGCTGTTTGCGATAAAAATATGCTTGAAGAGTTAAAGGGTATCTATAATCCTTCAATTAGGGAAATAATGGAACGGGGGTTAGTTTCATCATTAATTGGAACAAAGGCTAAATTTGGAATGGGAGTTAAAAAAAGAATTTCAACATGTTAAATTTAACGGAAGAATTGCACAAACCCGTAAAAAGAAAATTAAAGAAAAGGAGAGTTAAAGTAAATGGTATTGATAGAATATGGGCTGCAGATTTAGTTGATATGCAAGCATTTTCTAAATTTAATCGTGGTGTAAAATATCTTCTTGCTGTCATTGAAATCTTTTCAAAATATGGATGGTTGATACCATTAAAAGACAAAACAGGAAAATCCGTTTCTGTTGCATTGAAGAGTATTTTTAAGGAAAGAAAACCTGAAAAAAATGTGGGTGGATAAAGGTAAAGAGTTTTATAACAAAGAAGTTAAAGACTTGGTTGAATTATATTCTACTGAAAATGAGGAAAAATCTAGTGTTGTTGAGAGATGGATTAGAACAATGAAAGAAAAAATGTGGAAATATTTTTCTGCTCACTCAACAAACGTTTACATTGATGTATTACAAGACCTTGTTAAAGAATATAATAACACGAGGCATTCTTCTATTAAGATGACACCAGTTGATGTAAGTAAGAAGAAAAATGAAAATAAAGTTTGGAGAACATTGTATCCCGATTATAATCGAGTAAAAGAAGGTATAAAACCAAAGTTTTCAGTTGGAGATAAAGTAAGAATAAGTAAAAAGAAAAAGACTTTTGAAAAAGGTTATACCACAAGATTGACTGAAGAGGTTTTTACAGTTTCAGAAGTAAAACATACATCACCTGTAACATATAAAATTAAAGATTTAAACGGAGAAGAAATAAAAGGTACCTTTTATGAACCTGAACTACAAAAAACGATACAAGAGTTGTATAGAATAGAAAAGGTTATTAAAAAAGGAAAAAAGAAATCTCTTGTAAAGTGGAAAGGTTACTCTGATGAGTTTAATTCATGGGTTGATAATAGTGCTATTGAAAATATTTAATATATAAAAAATGCGGGATATTTTAATCGATAATATAATTTTACCAAACAAACCTTTAAGTAATTTTGAACTTGAGGATGCGGTAAAAAAATTAGAAATAAAAAATTTTAGGGGGGTATTTTTAAGAGCTACCCTACCTAAAAAAGTAAAAAACAAAGAATGCGGTATATTAAATCTTGATGACTCGAGTGGTCCTGGCACTCATTGGGTTGCCTGGTATAAAAACGGTAAAACTAAAATTTACTTTGACAGTTATGGTATTCAACCACCTCTTGAAGTTAGAGATTATTTAAAAAGCCCATTACATTACAATACCGACCAATTACAACAAGCAGGTCAAGTATTTTGTGGTCATTTATGTTTGTACATCCTTAAAGAGTTGGGTTTAGGTAATAAATTCCAAAATGTTTTAAATAAACTATTTTAGCAATATAAAAAATGCCTGTTGATAAATTTGGAAGAATGGATGAGGTTAAAACAAGTGGTGATGGTGTGTCACTCGCTTACATAAGTAATAATTTTTTACGTAAAGATGGAACAACCACCGTTACCGGTTCTATAAATACGAATAGCGACACATTAACGAGGGTTAGTAATCCAGTAAATCCTCAAGATGTTGCAACTAAGAGTTATGTTGATGGTAACTCAGGGCTGTTAGATGAAAACGGAGGATACCATATGACAGGATATTTAAACATGGGTTTTAATAAAATAAAAAACATAGCTGACCCTGAAAATCCAAGTGAAGCTGCTACTAAAAAATATGTGGATAGTGGCAAAGCAATAGTACAACAACAAGATGGTACTTTTTCCGCTGTTGCGGATATAAATATGCGAGGATATACTTTAACAGGTGTTATAGAACCTGCAGAACCGCAAGACGTTGCAACTAAAAATTATTTTGATGCTAGCAATCGAGCTTTTGTTTATGGAGCAGGAGGTTATATAGCGAGTAGTGACATTTCTATGGGTGGTAGAAGAATTTCCAACGTCGGAACACCTATAGAAAGCCAACAAGTTGCAAATAAGTTTTACGTAGATACTGTTGTTGAAATAGCTACTGCAGGTGATAAGGCTTTAACAAAAAACCAAGATGGTTCCTTTTCAATGGATGGTAAAATAGATATGGGCGGTAACTCGATTACTGGCTTACCAAATCCTATAGACCGTGACGCTGCTGCAAATAAAAATTATGTAGATAATGGTGGAGCTATCGTAAAAAATCCTGATGGTAGTTTTACAGCAATATCCAACATAGACCTTCAAGGTTTTTCTATAAAAAATGCTGCGACACCTGTAGAAGAAAGAGATTTAGCAACAAAATCCTACGTGGATAGAAAAGTATCACTTCTTTCTCTCATAGGTCCTAAACCCATTATAAGTGTGTGTGCTGAGGAACAAGGTCCTTTAGGGAATGGTAATTACGAGTTTTCTTTTGGTAATGGAAGCTCTGGAATGAGCCATGGGATAGGAGGTTATTGCATGTCTGCTCCTGGTAGAATTATAAGAGGGACTTTAATGGTTGCTAAAGGTAGTGATATTCTAAAAGAAGAGGCAAAAGTTGATATAGTCGTAAATGGTGTTGAACAGGCTGACTACTCCATAGTAAAAAAGAAAGGAGAAGGTTGTAGTTGTATAGTTTTCCCTCAACCTTTAGTAATAGACCAATGTGATGTTATAAACTTTATAATAAGGTCTAACAACCCCAACGCAAAAAATGCATATTTGACGATACTGATAGAGTTGGATTTATAAAAAATATTTAACCTGGTAAAAAGGTTAAATATTTCTATTTTTCGTTTGATTTCACTTTTCACCCTACAAACCGGACATCCTTCCTTGTTGTACGTATTGTCACATTTTTCACATATAGCTATATGACCACAACTGCAAAACAAAATATTAGGTTTTGCGTTTTCATCTAAACACGTTACGCATATTTTTTTCGTAAAAAGTTTCCATCACATTGATTTTTCTGTCTGTTGTTTGTTCTTGTTCTTCAAGTTCTTGACCAAACAATCTTGTCACATCTTCTCCAAAACGTCTGCGCATTTCCCTCATCTCTTCTTCATAGTTGCCGATTCCGTTTCTCATGATTTCCACCTCTTCCTCTTCATCTTCTTCTTGTTCTTCATCTTCTTGTTCTTCTCCGTCTTCTTCTTGTTCTTCATCTTCTATAAATTGTTCATAAACTATAAAACATATTTTACGGTGTGAATCCTTTTCTAGAAAAAAAATTCTCATAATTTAAAACCTCTATCATACTATAATATTTTCCTAAAATATTGTTATTAGTAAAACTAAAGGTTTTAGAAAATCTTTTATAAAAACCATCTGTATCGCACCAATCAATAAATATCCCCAATTTAAACCATTTAATTTCATTATCATCTATCTCTTTTTTTGCTTAGCTAAATATAAAAAGTAATTTTGCATCTAACTCAGTTAAAACATGTTCATAATTTATATTATTCTTTTTTAATTCTTTTTCTACCTGAAACCCTCTACATTTAAAAAAATCTTGTTTGTTTTCTAATGTTTTTTTTAACTTATCTTTAAACTCAATAGAAATTTTCAACACATGTATTTTAAAATATTTATATTTACTTAACCAACAAAAATTCAAATTTTTAATTTTTTTAATTTAAAAAAAAAAAAAAAAAAAAAAAAAAAAAAAAAATTTAACCTAGTAAAAAGGTTAAATATTTATATTTTTTCTTTTAACAATAAAATTCTGTTCCACAATCTGGGCATTCATCATCACATATAGGATTATAACTACAATCACAAAAAATATATCTGATTTATTTTAACCACCATATTATATATTCGTCTTCTTTTTCTGGTGAATAAGAAGGTGGTGGTAATGATTTAATTTCTGCTTTTTTTAAAGCAGGAAGTATAGGCTTAAAGTTTCGATCTCCAGTAAAGTATTTTTCTGGGTTGTCTGGTAGATTTCTATCGAAAATGTAAAAAAAATCATGGTAATTCTACTAATTTTTTCTTTTTTTTCTAATTATATATTTAAAAATTTTATCAAAAAATATTCCTAACCATTTAGGGTCATTAGCTTTAAAAAGAGAATGTGGAACACCAGCATCATTCATAGGAATAAATAATTCTTTTAAGTTGTAATATGCTTTAAGTCTGCTAAAGTGATAGTAACACAAAGCTTTAATACAAAGTAATTCTTTAGGTAAAATATATGTTGTTGTTCTTAACAAATTATTGACAGGGTATACAATTTTTGGTTTAAAATAAATACGATTGTCAGGGTATACAATTGTTGCGTCGGGTTATGATTAAAAACACTTTTCATTTCAAGGGTTTCACTGATGTTAGAAAGTTCTAAATCTGTTAAATATCTATATACTTTCATTTTATAGTATATATGATATTTTGGATAAATTTCTTTTAATAATTCAAATTTTTATTTTTAATTTTTTTTTTTTTTTTTTTTTTTTTTTTTTTTGAATTTTTTTTAGAATTTTTTTTTTAAATTGAATTTAAGTTAAAACGTTTTAGAAAGAGGTTATGCTGGTCGGTTGGTTAGCTGGTTAACTGACTGACTGATGCGCGGGCAAATGGGGGGGAACAAACGGTTAGCTGGTTAGCCATTGCGTTGGATTTTATAAGCATGTTTATGTTTATGAAATTAGTTAAAGCATATGTTTGGTTAATGGGGGTTGTTTGGGATAAGGCGGTTAAAGCGTAAGGGTTTTAATGCGTAAGTTAGCCTAGCATAAGTTAACCAATTCATAAGTTAGCCAATTCATAAGTTAGCCAATTCATAAGGGTTAGCCAATTCATAAGGGTTAGCCGGTTATCTTGAGGGCTGGTTTGCTGTTAAGCGTTGGGTTAAGCATTGGGTGGGGCTTAAGGGGCTTGGCCCAGCTCGGGCGTTTTCTCTACTACTTTCATCTATAAATCAAAATGCAGAGAAATCCTAATAGCAATTTTAGAAAAATTAAATTTTGATTTTTTCAGTTCTATCGGAGTTAAAAGCGTACTCCTAAGCAATCCTAAAAATATAGTAGATTGTGATATAGTAAACAAAGAGTAACAGTCGTTTTATTCTGACAACAGTTTGTACTTACGGATATGATACTTCCCTTCAAGACACCACCAGTTATATTCAAACTAATATTATTGTTAGCCCAATGCCAGGCTGTTGTATTAAAAAACTCAGTGTAGTTATTTAATCTTGCGCGATTATTAATCAGATCTCGAAGTTGGCCGTAGGTAATGAATTCGTTGGTAAAGGTCTTCACACCTGAAAAGAATTTCAAGTTTCCAATCATACCATTCCAACCATACCGTATCAGCTGTTTTTCACAGTGGACAATTTCCATTTCATTGATTTAAAACTCTAGAGTTTAATCCCTTTCCACACAATCCCGAGTTTTAAAGACCGCGATTAGGAAGCATGTTCAAAACATTGTGGGAAAAGGAGAAAATGCCAGAAACCAGCATTGTCTCCTTATCCCAAAATATTTTCTTCCCTTTCTCATTTGAGTAACATCTTAATTTCAATTGCTTTCAATCTGGACAAGTCCACATTTTTGTAGTGTGGTATATAGTTATAAGATTCCATATTCTGATATGATTCTATACTTACAGTGACCAAAATCATTATCCATCCAGTAGAAGGTCGAAAGTCAACATACTCTCAATATTTTGAATTATATTAGTGTATCTGATATTTATCGCATAAAACCTCTTCCAGCAGTGTATTAAACCCATGACTTTTTCTGGGTCCCGTTTCTGATCGTTATTTGGTCATGAGCGCGTGAAGCCGGAGAAACCAGCCACAACACATGCCAGAATTTATACTACTACGCTGTTTCGAGGAAAAATGATGTCATTGTGGCTAAGACGTATACGTGTGGGATTTTTTTTTTTTTTTTTTTTTTTTTTTTTGTAATAAAAACCAAGAAATACAGCGGAAGTTTCTTTTTTTTTTTTTTTTTTTTTTTTTTTTTTTTTTTTAATCAATAAAATTGCGGAAATAGGTGGATTTATGCCTTCTAGAAACTGTTTCATTCCGTCTAACAGACGGACGGACACTTTACTTTTTCCAAAGAAGAAAGACAGAAAAAAAGAAACCATACCATTACATAGTATCCTCTAGCCTTCCAAAGGTAACGCTTACAAGAATTCTAACATGGCAAGTAAATTCGGCTCTATAAACACAGTGCAACGGAAGCGCGGTGAAATTGACGTCCTGCTTTACAGACTGACGTCATTCTAGAATAGCCATGTTTTATTCAAGGAAATTAGTCCGCATCCGCTTTTTTATACTAAGTATGAATTTGTTTTCCTTTGATCAAGAGTTGGTCATGTTAGAATCGAAATATAATCTTCTTTCTATTGTTCTTTATCGTTCAATAAACCACGGTTGTGAGTTATAAGGCGCACCGAATAAAGCACTCGGGCTATAGCCCTAGTGGTTTATTTATTGTTCCTCATACCTCACGACAGTGGCTATTCAACTATGAACCACGATAGAAAGAAAGTTATTTGTTAAATATAACGAAAAAAGATTGACGGCGCAAGACTTAGAATATGAACATAGATCTCTTTTGTGGTTCTATACAGTAATTTTTGACAGGCGAACGCCAAATCATTATCCTGCTAAATAAGTTAAATGAAAATTTCAAGCCGATAGGTTGAAAAAAAAAAAAAAAAAAGTATCTCCTTCTCGGACAGTGTACATGCAAGGTCAGACTATACGTTCTCTGCAGTCTGATCTTGATCTACAATGTCCGCCAAAGGCCAGTGAGTCACGCTTAACAGTCTAAGGATTAAAATTATTTCCATTAGTACAAGAAACGGATTATCCACCATCACGTTCATTAGCTTTGATGTGAAGGAGCGCTCTGGAGTATCTTTTAAAGGTAGCAAACGCTTGTATAGTAGTGTCATAAATGGGCCCGCAAGCAGGTATGCAGGGGCCCTCAAAATAAACATGTTTGCATTTTTACCAATCACAAAATGCTATTTATTCATTAGAGTATCTAAGTTTCAAGAAGTAGGTCAGCGCATTCAGCTACGCGAAAAAAGGCCTGTATGCTGGACGAATCAAAGTATGCTATGTTATACACACCTATCAACTCTGCCACTTTCCTACAATCCGCCATATCTGTTCCCATGAAGAATGAGACAGGGTATAGCACATATGAACATATGAACTGAAAGAAAGGGTATAGTAAACATAAAAGAATAAGGTATATATGTATATGAACATACATATCGTAGAAATGTACATTTGTTTTTACTTTTATACTTGCAGTTAATCGTCAGTAGATTATAAAAAGGGATTTATTCCGCATAACTATTTTGTCCAATAACCCCCATCACAAATTATGCGTCTCAAAAAATATTTTAACCATAACAAACCAGCAAACCAATCAACCCATGCAAAAATCAACCCACTTATGCAATCCCCCCACCCTTAACCATCAACCCACGCTTAAGCATATGGCTAGCCCTTATATAATAAAACAATATAACAATAAACTAATAATAACAATTTTATGTAACATTAAGCATGCTCATAAAATTAAGATAAAATGGGTTAACAAGTCAATCTGATGAAGGTTAGCAAACAAAATGGCATAAACTTTTTTATAAACATTTTTTACTTAAATCAAAAATAAAAAAAAAATTAGAAAATAAAAAAAATTTAAAAAATAAAAAAACAAATTAAAAAATAAAAAAAAAAAAAAAATTAAAAATAAAAAAAAAAAAAATTTAAAAATAAAAAAAAATTTAAAAATTAAAAAAAATTTAAAAATTGAATTTAACTTTTAAAAATCTGTAAAATAATGTTATATAAGATGGGTGAAAATATGGAAGTAAATGAATATGAAAATAAAGAATTTTTTCCCTTTACAAGTGAAGAGGAAATGGAAAAAGCAACAGAAGAAAAACATGAACAAGTTAAACAAATGTTTGAACAAAAAGCAGACAGTCTTTTAAGAAAAATAAAAATTCTTCTCCATAGAGCTAAAGAGGAAGACTTATGTTATAAATTGGAAGATTATACATTTGAAGATTTTGCTAAAGATGAAGATGTTGAAGCATTTGTAGAAGATGTTTTTGAAGAAGTAAAAGAATATTTATCAGAAAAATTTTTAAAAGAAAATTAAAATTTAATTTTTTTATTTTTTTATTTTGTTAGAACAACAAAATAAAAAAAAAAAAAATAAAAAAAATAAAAAAAATTGTTTTTAAAAATTCATTGATATAAATAAAAAATTGAAATTATGTAAATTACATCTACAAAATATATTAGTAAAAAATGGTTAAAATATATGGAATGGAAAATGATAATTTTGCTAGTTCTTGTTTTAGAGCACATCTAAGTAAAATATATAGAAAAAAAGCAAATACACTATACTTTACAAATTATTTAGGCGGTTGTAAAAGAATTTTATTTGAACCTTTTGTTGATAGTATTTATAATTTTGATCAATATATTAGTTTTATTCCATCAATATATTATGAATTTAGTAGAATGAAATATGATCATCCAAATAATTCTTGGTTATATCTTGGTTCATTTTTTAATATGCATTGCAGACAATTAATTTTAAGAAGATTATGTTTTAATCTTTTTGAAAATGAAAAAAAAAAAAAAATTATAAATTAGTTAAAGAAAGTATAGAAGGGTTAGAAAATGTTAATGATGAAATTGCTAGAAAATATGGTTCAGGTCTATGTCAACTTTTTATTTTTCTTACTGATGAAGAAGACACGTATGATGATTGGTATGATTTAGATGATATACCAACAGATGCTGAAGATGAACAAGAAAGTGATTCAGAAGATGAACAAGACAACAGAACACCAGAATATCAAAATCAAATGTTACCAAGAGAAATAAATAACTTGAACACGGATCGTTATGGAGAAAGTGATTGTGGTCAATTTTGGTTAAACAATGAAAATCATTTTAGAAGTGGAAAATATCATGTTACGTATACCAATCTAGGAATAGAAAAAATAGAACGTTATGAATCAGATGAAGAGGAAGATGAAGAGGAAGATGAAGAAGATGAACAAGATGAACAAGTTCTTGAAAATCTTAAAAAACAAAAGACTAGTAAAAAAACTTTTTATGAAGAAAAATGTGTTATTTGTCTTGAAGAAAAACCAGATATACTTTTTTGCAATTGTGGTCATATACCTATATGTGCAAATTGTGATAAATTAAACAAAAATTCAAACAAATGTCCAATTTGCAAAACCGATAGTGATATAAAACGTAAATTATAACTTTTAACAGGAATATCGGGGGACGTATTTATCCGAGGATAAATTCTGTGAACCCCAAACACAGAGAGACTTAAACTTTGATATTCCTGCTTTAGTTGAAAAACGTTAAACTACCATGATATAACCATTTTTTCATGCCTCCTCACCGAAAACGAAAGAGGAAGTTATTTAATGCACAACCCTTTAACTTTTGCTTAACACACCAAAATGGTAGTACATTATAATATTAACAAACATTTTTTACCCTGTTTAAAAAAAATGTTTAACTTGTATAATAATTGTATAAAATACTTAATATTGTTTTTTTAAACAGCAGCCTTACAACATTGTGATATGGTATTAACTTACGGGTTGTTAGACCACGCCAGAGGTTACCGTGTCATTAGTAATAAATTTTTTACAACAAGGAAGTAAGACTGCTTTAATTATCATAAATAAAAATCATATTTTATACAATTACCATATACAGTTCATTTTTTAGAAAAAACAAGTAAAAATTATTAATATCATAACATACTACCACCTCCTTCAAAAGTCCAGTCTAAAGTTTGTATTTACATTGCACAATATTGGAAAAATTGTGAAATACTATACCACGTGATTTTAGTGTGTGTATCAATATAAACCTTTTTTTAAATATTTAACCCTTTACTGGGTTAAATATTTTTTTACAAGTCTAACTCTATCAGTAACGTTAAATATGCATTTTTAGCATTAGGGTTATCTGACCTTGTTATAAAGTTTATAACATCACATTGGTCTATTACTAAAGGTTGTGGAAAAACTACACAACTACAACCTTCTCCTTTCTTTTTTACTATGGAGTAGTCAACCTGTTCAACTCCATTTATGACTATATTAACTTTTGCCTCTTCTTTTAGAATACCATTACCTCTAACAACCATTAAAATTCCTCTTATAATTCTACCAGGAGCAGACATACAATAACCCCCTATCCCATGGCTTACTCCGGCGCTTCCATTACCAAACGAAAACTCATAACTACCAGCTGATAAAGCACCTTGTTCCTCCGCACATACGCTTATAATAGGTTTAAGAAGCGTTACCCTTTCATCCACGTAGGATTTTGTTACTAAATCATCATCACTTTCCGGTTTCTTAGCATTTACTAATCTATTACCTCTTAAGTTTATATCTGCTACAACTGAAAATGAACCATCTGGATTTTTTTTCTAATAGCACCACCATTATCAACATAATTTTTATTAGCAGCAGCATACAACTCTTCAGGATTTGATAAACCAGTGATTGAGTTACCACCCATATCTATTTTACCAGCTATTGAAAAAGACCCATCTTGGTTTTTTGTTAAAGCCTTTTCACCTGCGGTAGCTATCTCAAAAACACTATCTACGTAAAGTTTATTTGCTGCTTGGTTATTTTCAATTGGAGAAGCAACAAAATTAATTCGACGGTTACCCATAGATATTTCTCCTATTGCAGTATAAAAGTTATCATTAGGGTTATATAAAAATGGTGTGGATTTACTATCAACATACCCCTTTGTTGCTACATCATCAGGTTCAGCTGGTGAAAGAACGTTAATTAACCCATAATTTCTCATATCTATATTTCCTGTAGCAACAAATTTTCCATCATTACGTTTAACAATAGCACTTTCTCTACTAACCTTATCCACATAACTTTTTGTAGCAGCATCATGTGGTTCTTCAGGGTTAAAAAGATTATGTATTTTTTTAAAACCCATATTGAAAGAAGCAGTAGCAATAAAATTTCCATTTTCTCTTAATAGTGTTGATTCATGGCTACCCCCTGCTGTATTATCAACATAATCCTTTGTCGCAACATCTTGAGGATTTACTGGATTACTAACCCTTGTTAGCGTGTTACCATTCATATTTATAGAACCGGTAACTGTGGTTGTTCCATCTTTACGTAAAAAATTATTACTTATGTAAGCGAGTGACACACCATCACCGCTTGTTTTAACCTCATCCATTCTTCCAAATTTATCAACAGGCATTTTTAATATTACTAAAAAAGTTTATTTAAAACATTTTGAAATTTATTACCTAAACCCAACTCTTTAAGAATGTACAAACATAAATGACCACAAAATACATCACCAGTATGTTGTAATTGGTCTGTATTGTAGTATATTGGTGTTTTTAAATAGTCTATAACTTCAATAGGTGGTTGGATACCATAACTATCAAAATAAATTTTTATTTTTCCATTCTTAAACCATGCAACCCAATGCGTGCCAGGTCCTCTGCTATCACCAAGGTTTAATATACCACATTCTTTATTTTTTACTTTTTTAGGTAGGTTATCTCTTAAAAATATTCCTCTAAAATTTTTTAATTTTAATTTTTTTGCGGCATCCTCAAGTTCAAAATTACTTAAAGGTTTATTTTTTAAAGTTACATTATCAATTGTAATATCTTGCATTTTTTATATATTTAAATATTTACAATAGCACTATTATCAACCCATGAATTAAACTCATCAGAATAACCTTTCCACTTTACAAGAGATTTCTTTTTTCCTTTTTTAATAACCTTTTCTATCCTATACAACTCTTGACTTGTTTTTTGTAGTTCAGGTTCATAAAAGGTACCTTTTATTTCTTCTCCATTTAAATCTTTAATTTTATACGTTACAGGTGATGTATGTTTTACTTCTGAAACTGTAAAAACCTCTTCAGTCCATCTTGTGGTATAACCTTTTTCAAAAGTCTTTTTCTTTTTACTTATCCTTACTTTATCTCCAACAGAAAACTTTGGTTTGATATCTTCTCTTACTTGATTATAATCAGGATACAATGTTTTCCAAACTTTATTTTCATTCTTCTTCTTACTTGCTTCAGTTGGTGTCATCTTAATAGAAGAATGCCTTGTGTTATTATATTTTTTAACAAGATTTGGTAACACGTTAATATAAACATTTGTTGAGTGAGCAGAGAAATACTTCCACATTTTTTCTTTCATTGTTCTTATCCATCTCTCAACAACGCTTGATTTTTCCTCGTTTTCAGTGGAATATAATTCAATCAAGTCTTTAACATCTTTGTTATAAAACTCTTTACCTTTATCAACCCACATTTTCTCAGGTTTTCTTTCCTTAAAAATACTCTTCAATGCTATAGAAACAGATTTTCCTGTTTTATCTTTTAATGGTATCAGCCAACCATATTTTGAAAAGATATCAATGACAGCAAGAAGATATTTTACACCACGATTAAATTTAGAAAATGCTTGCATATCTACTAAATCTGCAGCCCATATCCTATCAATACCATTTACTCTAACTCTTCTTTTCTTAAATTTTCTTTTTACTGGTTTATGTAATTCTTCTGCTAGCGTTATATTTTCTGAAATTTTTTTTTAATTCCCATTCCAAATCTTTTCTTAGTTCCTATCAATGAGGAAACCAATCCTCTTTCCATTCTTTCCTAAATAGAAGGATTATAAATACCTTTTAACTCTTTAAGCATATTAGCATCACAAACAGAATTTCTTGTTGCTGTGTCATCATGTTTAAGATAACATATATCATGATGATATGCTGCTTTATCAACACGATTTACAGGCTTTGACCATTCTTTAGGTGTTAAATCAGGATTTAATCTTTTCTTTAACTTGGTACCAGGACCAGTAAAATTATGACCAGGTAAGTGCATTTCAACAGGTAAGTTATTGATAACCTTGTTTAACAACGACCCTCCTTTTTGTTGTTTAATAAATTGTGTTTTGGTTGTTCCACATTCTTTACATTTTCCACGCATCATATTTTTACCATTTTTACTTATGTAACACTCTTTTTCAGTAGTATCAGTTTGTTTTTTACACTTAACACAATACATTTTTTATATTAAATTAAATTTTTTAATATAAAATATGGATATTGTTAATTTATCATGGAATGAAGCGTTAGCAAAAAGATTTAACCATCCCCTTTTACCAAGAAGTATTAGAGGTTTAATAGTAGGTAAATCAGGATGTGGTAAAACTACCCTTTTACTTAACCTTTTGTTACGTCCTGATTGGTTAGATTATAACAACTTATGCGTTTTTGGTAAAAGTTTGTTTCAACCAGAATATCGCATACTTAAAAAAGCTTTTGAAGAAAAAATACCAAAAGAATATATACTAAGGTTGTTTTCACTTAAAAATGAAGTTCAAAACCGTGACATTTCACCTACAGCATTAGTTGAAGAATGGGCAAAAACAATTAAGGAAAAATCTAATATTAACTGTGAATTTTTTGAAAATGCAAGTGATGTACCCGATCCCAGAGATTTAAATGCATCAAATAAAAACTTAATGATATTTGATGACTTACTTTTAGAAAGGCAAAACAAGTGTGAAAACTATTATGTAAGAGGAAGACATAGTAATGCCGATTGTTTTTATCTAGCACAAAATTATTTTAGATTACCTCGTCAAACTATTATAGAGAATGCTAACTTAATATGCTTGTTTAGACAAGACTTAAAAAATCTTAATCATATTTATAGTGATCATGTGGGTGATGATATGACTAAAACAGAGTTTATCAATTTTTGTAAAAACTGTTGGGAAAAACCGCATGGTTTTGTTGTGATTGATTTAACTAAGAACCGTAATGATGGAAAATATAGATGTGGTTTTGATAACTTTTATATACCAAGAGATTTTAGAGATTACTATTAAAAATATATTTTTGTTAAAATATATTTTTACTAAATATAAAATATGGAAGAATTGCTTGAAAAAATAGTAAAAAACACTGACCATAAAACATCATTTCAAATTATAGTAAGTGATAACAAAACAGAGTTTAAAACAAGATTTACTCCACCACTTCAATTAGAAAAAGATAAAGAATATGAAATAGCATTGGTTAATCTTGAAACTTACTATTCATTTCCTAATATTGATAAAAGTAATAATACTTTTATTTATTCCCCTGACAATGGTGTAACGTGGGTTAAAATAAGAATACCTGAAGGTTCCTATGATTTAGTTGATATTAATGATGTAATACAACAAGAAATGAGGAAAAAAGGTCATTATGACGCGGTTAATGAAGAATATTATATTAATATCTCCGCAAACACTAGCACCTTAAAATCAGTTTTAATTCTTGAAAATGAATATCAGGTGGATTTTAACCAAAATAGAAGTATTGGAAAGGTATTAGGATTTAACAGAGCAAAATATGTTCGAGGATTTCATGAATCTGAAAAAATAGTAAATATTTTAAGTATTAATAGCTTGTTAGTTAATATTGATTTAATCTCAGGTAGTTATGTTAATGGTTCGCAAAGAAACACAATTTATAGTTTTTTTCCAAATGTATCTCCAGGTTATAAAATAATAGAAAATCCAGTTAATCTGGTATACCTACCTTTAACGTTGAATGAAATACATGATTTAAACGTTACGCTAACTGACCAAGATGGAAATATATTAAATTTAAGAGGAGAAACATTAACTATTAGATTTCATATAAGAGAAGCAAGATAAATATAAAATGTCAAACTACATTAAAGCTAAATTAAATATATCAGAAGGGCAAAAGGAAAAAATTTTACGTTCTTTTAGAAACAAAAACCCAGCAAGTATTCGTTTAAAACATGAAGATTTGCATGGTAAAGATGTAATAGCATTAACTAAGTCTCAAGTAAATAAACTTACTAAAGCTTATAAAGCTGGTAAGGGAACCACGTTTAGAATGTCAACTAAACAACTTAAACACAACATGAAAGTAGAAGGTGGATTTTTACCTTTAATAGCTGGATTGGCATCAGCTGCTTTACCTGTATTAGCAAAAACAGTATTACCTGCTTTAGGTGTGGGTGCCCTAACTGGTTTAGCATCAACAGTAGTTCAAAAAGCAATGGGTAACGGATTGTATCTTAAGAAAGGTGGTAATATTTGTCAAGTTGAAACTGATGGTGAAGGTTTATATCTTAAACCATACAAAGGTAAAGGGTTAAACAATAAAGGTGAAGGATTGTATTTAAAACAAAGTGGAAAAAAGTACGATTGAAAAGGTCTTCTTTTAGGACCTAATAGTCCATTTGCTAATATTCCTATATTAGGTGCAATATTGTAATATCAAAAAATATGAATGTGCATAAATTTGGAAATATACCTAAAATGGTTCAACCAAAAACTATTTTTTGGAACCCTGTAGAAGTTAAATATCCAGCTAAAAAAGTTAATCCTGTTACTTGGGATGTTTTTACTCAACAACCCCTAATATTAAAAGCTGGTGAAACTAAAACCATTGTTTTAGGTTTTGGTTTTATGATGAGTAGGGGTGTCGTTTTAATTTCTCTATCATTCAACTTAAAAATTAAGCAATTAAGTATTACAAATGAGGTAGTGTTGGAGGAAACCCCAGATGTGGTTACCACAATTACAAACAACTCTGGTAATCTATTAAAAATTAATGAAGGTGAATTTTTATGTCGCCTTTACTATTCTATTTAAAAAAATAGTTGTAATTAATAAAATGGAACTAAAAGAAAAGATTTATCCAGTATTACCAGAACCACGAAATATACCAAATGCACCATCATCAGAACCAATACTATTATCAGCAGAAGACAATGGTCAATCCTTTAGACTACAAAAAATATCAGA
Organism: Tridacna gigas; assembly: GCA_945859785.2. Lineage (NCBI taxonomy): Eukaryota > Metazoa > Mollusca > Bivalvia > Cardiida > Cardiidae > Tridacna > Tridacna gigas. The sequence goes on from OX244039.2 coordinate 6,913,172, forward strand.
AATTCAAACATTTCTTGAAAATGAAGTTAGGGTTAGAGAGCAGTTAAGTAAAAAGTATTTGAAGATTAGTAAATCAGTTGATAACGTTGAAACAGGACTAACCACCTTAGCACTAGGTGCCGGAGCAGGTGGAATAGCACTTTTAAGTACCATTGTAGCAATTCCAGCAACGATAGCTTTAGAAGGTTGTGCCTTAGCTGTTGGACTTGCTGCAATTGTTAGTAAATTTGTGGTTAGAAGAACCAGAACAAAATCTGAAAAACACCTTCAAATTAAAATGTCAGCTGATGCAAAGTTAAATACACTATTTACACATATATCTAAAGCTATCAGTGACAACAAAGTAGAACATTTAGAATTTAGTCTTATTTTGGGAGAATTAGAAAAATATAAAACAATGAAGGAAGAAATCAGGAGTAAGTCAAGGAAAAAAAGCAAGCTAGAGGAACAAGAAAGTTTAATCGAGAAGGGGAAACAGGAAGCACGAGAGGAATTCAGGAGGTTAGTAGAAAGAAACAATGGAACCCATTAAAGCTAAAACTAAAACCACCTAAGTTTAAATGTTCTTGTGCTTGTGAGATAGGTAATACTGAATAAAAAATAAGATAAAAAAAATTTTTACTTTAAAAAATATGTCGTTTTTAAAGATAACTGATCCTATGAAAAGGGAGCAAATGGTAAAAGAATATCTTGCAACAATGAAAAGAATTCGTGATAACCAACTTGCAGAGAGAACAGGAGATATTGAATTACAAACAGACCTTTCAAAGTTTTTTAGACCTATTACTCAATCACAAAAAGATGTACAAGAAGAAGCAACTAAAAATATTGGTAGGTATCAACTAGAAGCAGCTAGAAGAATTACTGAGGGATTGACACCTATTAAAGAGGGGGTTTTGCAATTACCAGGAGTAATTACAGAGGGATTAACACCTATTAGGGAGGGGATTATTAAATTACCTGTTCAACTTTCTAAAGAAATTATGACAAGTCAATTATCAACTGCAGAACTTCCTTCTTATCATGAAGTTAAGATAGAAAAAAATAAAGAAGAAATTAAACATTTTGTTAAAGTTTTTAATGAAAAACTTACAAGTGAATATAAAAATAATTTTGATAATACCTATAGAATAGTTTTTGATAAAAATTTTGGTATATTTAAATTTGGTAGTAAAGAAATTTTTTTAGACCCAAAAGATAAAGATTTTTTTTATTTTGAAGAAAAAAAAAAATATCCTGCTAGTGATGGATTATGGGAATTGATTTTATCAAAAGATCCAAAAAATTTTAACAAAAATGATTTAAAAAAATTATCAAGAAATGCTTTATTTTAGTGATATTATGTTTGAGAATAATAATCGGGAAAGTGCTAATTTAAAAGAATATGATTATAATAACAAAAAAATTAAGAAAATAATTGAACCTGTTTTAGATTACATTATTAAAGAAATGGAAAAAAAAGTTGGTAAAGGATTAAGAAAAAAGAAAAAAAAAAAAAAGCATTGTTATCCCATCCAACCCTAACTCACTATTAGAAAGATTAGACCTCTTAATGGCAAGTAAAAAAGCCGGTAATACAGGTGTAAGAAATGAGCTTGTAAGTATTTGTGATGAATTAAAAAGACAACGTATATTAAATACAAAGAGTTATAAAAATTTAATGTCTATACTATAAAATGATTACATCACAAAAGAGAGGATTTAAAAGAAATTATGCTTATGGAGGAGCAGGGATATTTGATACCTTAGCTAATTTTCTTACAAGGCTTTTTACAAGCAGCGCAGCTAAACAAATTGCATCTTCAGCAGTTGATGTTGGTAAGAGTGTTGCTAAGGAAGGAGCAAAGAAAGCGTTAGAGGTTGGAAAGAGTGCCGCGGTTGATGCAGGTAAAAAGTTAGTTGAAAAGGCTTTGACACCAAAATCTAAAAAGATTTTAGAAAAATATACACAAAAGCCTACTACAACAACTCAACCTGCAATGCAAGATATTAGCAAGTTAATGGTGGTGCCATTGCTATACAAGATTTAGTTAAGAAATTAAATAGTAAGGGTTCCGGAGTTAAAGTATTATGAAAAAAAAAATTAAGTTAAGCAAATTATTGCATTAAATAAAAAAAAATAATGCCAAATCTTAAATTTAATCTAACAAAATATGAAAAATACAATGCAAAAAGGGTTGGTATCCTTTTTGCTAACTTTAAGATAAATGAAGATTGTGAAATTCTTGAAGTTACCAATACAAGTTATGATTATAAAAAGGTTGTTTTAAAATTATCACCTGAAAAAGCTGATATCATTAAGGAATTTGAAGAAAATGTAAATCAATATTTAGAAGAAAATGATATACCTAAGGTAACCATTCTTTACGGAAATAGAATTTATCCTAAAATGAGAAAAAAGTTTTCTGCTGAAAAACTTAAAAATATTAAACTTAAAGGTGTTTTTGTAAATGATGAAAACAAATCATTCCCTCAACTATGGTTTGAACACTAAAAACTCAATTATAATTTTAACTTAAAAATTATAATTGTATATAATAAAAATGGATATTTTAAACATTAAAGCACCAATTTTAAAAGATGATAGTATTGATGAATTTGAATATTATGAATATCTACCTATTACAGGAACCAATTTAAACAACCCTGGAGGAAATATTAGGATTGATATCGAAACTCAAGATATTTTTTATCATCCTTCAGAATCATATCTACTATTTGGAGGAAGATTGCTAAAAGAATCTATTGTTCTTGCTAATCCTGGTTATAATATGGATGGTAATGTTCGTCATGATGAAGATATTGTTAGCTTAATAAACAATGGGCTGATGTTTCTGTTTAAAAATATTAGATATCAGCTCAGTGGGCAAGAGATAGAAAGTATTAATTATCCTGGTCAAACTACAACAATGCTTGGACTGTTAAAATATCCCGATGATTTTTCTAAATCACAAGGATTAAACCAACTATGGTATAAGGATACATCTGGGGCTGTAAATAATGATGGTTTTACTATAAGAAGGGCTTATATTCTTAGTTCACTACCTACTGGAACATTTAGTTTTAAGGTACCCTTAAAGCATATATTTGGTTTTTGTGAAGATTACAACAAACTTTTATATGGTATGAAACAAACACTAACCTTAACAAGAAACAATGATAATGATGCAATTTATAGACTTGCTGAAGCGGCAGTGGGTGGAAATCAAAGACATGAACCTGGTAGGGTTGTATTAAGTAAAGTATCTTGGTTTATGCCACATATAACACCGGAAGATGGAAACAAGTTGGAACTTTTTAAATCTATTGAGAAGAAAGAAAAATTCCCAGTTGGTTATAGAATGATACAAAGCGACAGTATTGCGGTTCCACAAGCAATAGGTTTTACTTGGAGGTTATCACCTAAATCGTCTCCTGAGGTACCACGTTTTTTAATTGTTGGTTTTCAAACTGGAAAAAGTAATAGTCAATTAACAAACCCAGCTTTATTTGATAATATAGATGTTAGAAATATTTATGTAATGTTAAGCACAAATAAATATCCAAACTATGAACATGATATAAATTTTACAACTAATAAAATTGGAAGAATATATGGTGAGGCTTCCTCTTTTAGAAAAAAAAAAAATTAACATGGATGAATTAGTATCAAACCCTAATATTAATCCTTATGAATTTAAATTTATTTTTCCTTTGTTTGTGTTTGATTTATCTAAACAAAGTGAAAGGCTTAAGTATTCTGTTACTGATATTCACGTTAAAGCAACATTCGGTGTAGCTGTTCCAGCAAATACTGAAGCATATGCAGTTTTACTTAGTGATAGGTTAATTAACTTCCAGAGTGATGGAAATAAAATGAGTGTAGTTTATTAAGTAATTTTTTACTTAAATAAAAAATGAAAAAGATTGCTGATTTTAAAAAGATATTAACAGATAACAATATTAAGTTTTATTCATATTGGAACAAGAAAAAATATATTGATGTTTTAAAGGAGCATGGATTGTATCCTGAAGAAGCTATACCACTTAAGAAAGAACCTAATTATGATAGATTAAAAGATATTGCTAAAAATCCAAAAACAGTAATATTAAAAGATGTTGAAACTGAAGAAGAAACAACATTTCCATCAATTTACAAGGCTAGTAAGTTTATAGATAGATGTCCTCAAACGATTGAAAATTGGAATGGTAAAGTATGGAATGGTAAATATAGAATTGATATTCAATAATTTGTTATTTTAAAAAATAATAAATTAAAAAAATTTGAGTTAAACAAAATTATTTGTTTTGAAAAATATGTCCATGAATTCTTTTTCACGAAGATTTATCAACACATTAACAGATGGTAGTCAAAGGCTAGCATCTAATTTATATAGTGGTGCTCAAAGGGTTGCCTCAGCGGTAATTCCTCAGAGTGTCAGAAGAAGAGTAAGAAATTTTACTAATTGGGTAACCGGTAATGTTGAACCAGAACAAATTCCACAGGTAATAGATGAAGTTGAAAGAAATATAGAGGAAACATTACCAAGGATAAGACCAGAAGATATTAATGCAATACAAAGCAATTCTTCATTAAGGGGTTGGGCAAGACAATATAAGATAGAAGGGTTTCCCGTTGATTCTCCTGCTGATTTTTTAGAGGATAGCAAACAAGCTATAACAAATATCTTAAGAAATAATCGTAGAGTTAAAGTAAAGATGATACTTAAATGTTTAATGTATAAATTTGATGATATTGAACATCCAGTAGAAGCATATTTTCAATCAGGTGAAAATTTAATTAACTTAAATGGAACCGATGTAGATGAGATGTATCAAAGAATGGTTTCTGAAATTTTAGAAAAATATGAAAACTTTTTAAGAAAAGGTAGTGGTTATTCTTTTCATAGTGTGGTTGATTTAGATTTACATACAGCTATTTATAATCCCTTAAGAGCTTCATCATTTATACCTCTTCCAAAATGGATAGAAGATAAACATGCATGTATAAATATTAAAAATAAAGATGATAAATGTTTTAAATGGTGTGTTTTAAGAGCATTAAATTTAAAAGAACACCATAATGAAAGAACTAAAGATTTAGAATCAAAAGTTAATACTTTAAATATGGAGGGAATTAATTATCCTGTTTCATTGAATGATATTAGTAAATTTGAAAAACAAAATCCTAACATTAGCATTAATGTTTATAGTTATGAATATAGTTATGAAAATGAAACCAATAAATTTTATCCATTAAGAATTACTAATGAAGAAAAAAGTAATCATGTTGATTTACTTTACTTAACAAATGAAGAAAATTGTCATTATGTGTTAATAAAGACTTTTAGCCGCTTAATGTCAAGTCAAATATCAAAACATCATGGTAAAAAGTATTTTTGTAAAAGATGTTTAAATGCATTTGGAAAAGAAGACCTTTTAATAAAGCATAAAAAATATTGTGATAAGCATGCTCCGGTTACCTTAGATATGCCTAAACCTGGAGAGGTATTAGAATTTATAAATCATCATAGAAAAATTAAGGTTCCTTTTGTTGTATATGCTGATTTTGAATGTGTGTTGAAACCTATGCATACATGTCAGCCAAGTGAAGAGAATAGCTTTACTATAAAAACTCAAAAGCATATTCCCTGTAGCTTTAAATATATCATTAAATGTTTTGATGATAAAGTTTGTCAACCTATAAAAAGAGAATATACTGGTAAAAATGCTGAAGAGGTTTTTATAAATATAATAACTGAAGATATTAAAGAAATATATGAAAAATATTATAAAAAAACCAGTACCAATTAAGATAACTAAAGATGAAGAAAAAAAATATGAGGATGAAAAAAAATGCTGGATATGTAATGGTAAATTTACAAAAAAAAAAATTATAAAGTAAAAGACCATTGTCATTTTACAGGTAAGTATCGTGGTGCAGCACATACTGTGTGTAATCTTAAAGCAAAAATTCCTGACTTTACACCTGTTTTCTTTCATAATTTAAGTGGTTATGATAGCCATATTTTTATAAAAAATCTTGGTAAAACTGAAGGAAAAATTGATTGCATACCGAACAATGAAGAAAAATATATTAGCTTTAGTAAATTTATTAAGGTTGGAAATAACAAAATACATAAGTTAAGGTTTTTAGATAGTCTTAAGTTTTTGAATAGTAGTTTAGATGAGCTTTCAAAAAATTTAAGTGATGAACAGATAAAAATTTTATTAAAATTTCATCCTAAAAAACATTTATCATTGTTAAGAAAAAAAGGATTTTTACCATATGAATGGTTAGATACTTTTGAAAAATTAGAAGAAACACAACTACCACCTAAAGAAAAATTTTATTCAAGCTTAAATGATAAACATATTAAAGATGAAGATTATGAGCATGCAAAAAATGTTTGGAAAACTTTTAATATGAAAACGTTTAAAGAATATTTAGAGCTTTACAATGAAATAGATGTTTTACTTTTAGCTGATATAATTGAAAACTTTAGGGATCTTTGTCTTAAGCATTATGAATTGGACCCTTGTTGGTATTATACCATTCCAGGATTAGCATTAGATGCTATGCTTAAAACAACAAAATCAAAATTTGAGCTTTTAACAGACCCTGACATGCTTTTAATGATTGAAAAAGGAATACGTGGTGGGATATCTATGTGTAGCAAAAGACTTGCAAAAGCTAACAATAAATATATGAAAAAAAAAGTATGATAAAACTAAACCATCAAAATATTTAATATATATAGATGCAAACAGTCTTTATCCTTTGGCAATGAGCAAACTGCTACCTACTAGTTGTTTTAGATGGATGGATGAAGATGATTTAAAAGAATGGAAAAAAATACCATGCTTTTTAGAGGTTGATTTAGATTATCCTGAAAAGTTGCATGATTTACATAGTGATTTTCCTCTTGCTCCTGAACAGTTAAAAATAGAAAAAGTGGAAAAATTAATTCCTAACTTAAACGATAAAGAAAATTATGTTATACATCATGAAACATTAAAAAAATATTTGGAATTAGGATTGAAAATTAAAAAGATACATCGTGGCATCATGTTTGAAGAAACATATTGTATTAAAGATTATATTGATAAAAATGTTGATTTAAGAAAAGATGCAAAAAATGATTTTGAAAAAGATTTTTTTAAATTAATGATGAATAGTCTTTTTGGTAAGACCATGGAAAACTTAAGAAATAGGGTTGATATTCAATTAGTTAATGATACAGTTAGCTATCATTATAAAAAGCTTGTTGCTAAACCAAACTATCACCATACAACAATATTTATGAAAATTTAGTTGCTGTTCATATGAAGAAAACAAATATAATATATAACAAACCAGTTTATTTAGGTATGAGCATATTAGATATTAGTAAAATACATATGTATGAAACTTATTATAATTACTTTAAAGTAAAGTATGGCGACCATGTCCGGATGTGCTACACTGATACTGATAGTTTTATTCTTGAAATAGAAACTGAAGATTTTTATGAGGATATGAAAAAAGATGCTGATACAATGTATGATATGAGTGGTTATGATAAAGAGCATGATTTGTATAGTGGAAAAAATAAAAAGGTATTAGGTATGTTTAAAGATGAATTAGATGGTGATATTATGATTGAGATGGCTGGTTTGGGTGCAAAAACATATGCTTATGAAACATTTCCTATATTAAGAGAAGAAAAAACTGAAAAAAATCCAAAACCAAAACCAATTTTAGATAAAAATGGAAAATTACAATGGGGAGGTGTTGATGAAGGTAAAAGATGTAAGGGGGTTAAAAAGTCTGTTGTTGAAAACAAAATAAAATTAGAAAATTATAAAAATTGTTTAGATACAGAAGAAGACTGTTATAGAACTATGCCTGTGTTAAGAAGTAGAAAACATGAAATGCACACTGAAGTAGTAAACAAAAAAGCATTAAGTTATGCTGATGATAAAAGATATATATTAAAGGATGGTAGTAATGATACCTTAGCTTGGGGGCATTATAAGATACCAGCAAATTAAAAAATTTTATTTGTTTACTATAACAAATAAAAATAATTTTTTATTTTATTATTAATCTTCATTAAAATTACTATTATCAAAATGAAGTCCAAGAGCTAAACCATATTGAAAAAAATTTAATGTACGTATCGATGATTTTATATAATTTTTAAATTCTTTAGAAATATTATTATCTTTTAAAGTAGATAGTGAATAACCAACAGATTTAAGTTTTTTATTTTCAAATTTAACTTTACATTTAATTGTTAAACAATAATTAAAAAAATGATTTGGATTTTTTTCTCTACTTAGCAAAAAATAAACTGCTGATACTAAACTTTTATATATTCTTTCTTCGCTTTTAAAACTTACATCATTAAAACAAAATATTACTTGTTTTGTATCATTATTTTTTACAATATATATTAAAAAAGCTCTATCTCTGATACACCTATTTAAGGTTTCTATTTCTTCTTCAGAAAATCTTTTTAACACATTCATTTTATAATATTTGCAAACAAAAATATTAAAAAATTTTCAAATTTATTCGATTGCGTGATGCAATTTTTTTTAATTTTTAAATTTTTTTTAAAATTTTTTTAAAATTTTTTCAATCGAAACGAAACGCATAAAAAAAAAAAAAAAAAAAAAAAAAAAAAAAAAAAATTAAATTAAATTTTTTTTTTTTTTTTTTTTTTTTTTTTTTTTTTTTAAATTTTTTAAATTTTTTTTATTTTTTAAATTTTTTTTATTTTTTAATTTTTTTATTTTTTTTTATTTTTGATTTAAGTAAAAAATGTTTATTAAAAAAGGTTATGCCATTTTGTTTGCTAACCTTAATCAGATTGACTTCTTAACCCATTTTGTTTTAATTTTATGAGCATGCTTAATGTTACATAAAATTGTTATTATGTTATATTGTTATATTGTTTTATTATATAAGGGCTAGCCATATGCTTAAGCGTGGGTTGATGGTTAAGGGTGGGGGGATTGCATAAGTGGGTTGATTTTTGCATGGGTTGATTGGTTTGCTGGTTTGTTATGGTTAAAATATTTTTTGAGACGCATAATTTGTGATGGGGGTTATTGGACAAAATAGTTATGCGGAATAAATCCCTTTTTATAATCTACTATCGTCATCTTCGACATCTTCGTTAAATATTAGACATCATTTCTACGATTCATTACTGTCATCCATTTACTGATGTATCATTAGGGTGTACGGACACATTTGTCAGCCATATATCATTGTATCACTGGGGTGTCACATGTCACAGAAAATAAAATTGCAAAAGAAACGAAAGTGTGTCGCATTAGCTGTATTCATAGTCATTCCTAGACGATTATCACTACATCAACAATACATCATTTCTTCCTAGGCGGCATGGCATAATACGCGGTCACCATTGTAGGCTCATCAACTTCCTAGTTGACCGTAGTAACACTACAGCAGACATCGTTTGAAATTAACAACGGTCAATTACGTGCATGACCGTAAATGTTACCGTGGCATAACCAAGAAAGAGTTAGGTATATTATGAACATGAACACGGAAAGTGAATATTTTGGTATATAATTATGAACATACATGGACACAATGAAAGGTAAGAGTATAGTTAACAAAACAGAGAGAGGCATATACAGTCGAGCCGCGTTTATCCGGGCTTCACTTTTCCGGATTTCTCAAGATCCGGAAGAAAATATCAGGGAAAGAATATTTTCTGTAGAAATTTCACTTTTTACTCCGGAAATCGGCGTTCCGGAACCGGAATGAAAAAATCGGGAACGAAGGGTTAAATGACAGTACAAACCTTATCAGATAAACCGGACGTGACCTGACTGTGTATCACAAAATTTAGACTTGTTATTTTCCTCGGTATCATTGTAGACTGGTTTCATAGTTATCGAAATAGGCTACTCCAAGCGATTTCGGACTGGTGCTAGGTACGCGTGAATAACACGTGTCTCAGTCGAGTATCATTCGTAGCAGACGCTTTTCACACCTTTTGAAAGCACATGTATAAATTAGACGTGTTTTCGAAATGTGTTAAATGGCTGTCTCGTGCCACCGTTAAGTTTCAAATTGACAGATTATCAATACCTATAGTAATGGTGTGATGAAGTGACAATTTCACGCTTTTGTTGCTTAATTATTACTTGATTAGTAATTAATACTTAGAAATAATTTTACTCCTAATAGGCTATAAAGATAATTAAAAATATGCATTCTTTCATATCGATTCAATTGTCAATCAATATTCTCAATTACTCTTTGTCATTTTACCACTTTGAAAGTACGATTATCTGAAGTCAACAGAATGTCTACACCAACCAGCAAAAGACGGCGAGTTGAAGTTTCCACTTCGGTGAAAAAAGACATTTGTCAATACAAAGAAGACCATCCAAAAGCCACTATCGCGGACATTCGACAACACGTAATGAAATCCATGTCTCTCGACATTGGAAAATCAACAGTCGGCGACATTCTGAAAGCGAAAGAGAAATGGCTCCGCATATCCGACGATTCGCCCGACCTTCTTCGATACAGAAAACCAAAACACCAGCAACTAGAAGATGCAGTCTTCCTATGGTTTACAGACATGAGTTCCCACCACGCAGCTATTAATGACGAATGCTTACCACGAAGGCCAAGACCTTCGGTGACCAACTCGACATCAAGGATTTCTCCTACTCACGCGGCTGGTTACAACGTTTCAAGACACGACGCGGCATCAAACGAAAACTGTACCACGGTGAAGCTGAGAGCGCCGACAAGACTGTAGTAGAAGAGGGAAGATCAAGTTTGCAGAGGGTTCTCGCAGACTATGATCCAGATGATGTCTACAATATCGACGAAACTGGTCTGTTTTTCCGACTCGGCCCTAATCAAACTTTAGCAACCACGAGTGTGAGAGGGGTGAAGGCCTCCAAAGACAGAATTACAGTCGCCCTAACTGCTAACGCTACTGGTAACCACAAGCTTAAACCGTTCGTCATTACTAAAGTACAGAGACCACGCTGTTTTGGGAAGACTTACAACCCACAGACGTACGTGCATTATCGCCACAACAAAAAAGCATGGATGACTGCCGAACTTTTCATTGACTGGTTGAAAGCGTTCGACAGACAGATGAGATTGGCTGGTCGTAACGTCATACTGCTGGTAGACAATGCGGCCAGCCATTCCCAGGGAGACCTACGACTTACAAACGTCCGCCTACACCACTTACCACCAAACACAACCGCTCATATTCAGCCAATGGACGCCGGTATTATCAAAGCATTCAAAGCACATTACAGAAAACTTTTGGTCAAACACTACATCGACTGCGCAGAAGACGATAGAGACCAGACTGTAAACCTTAGAGAAGCTTTACATATGGTGAAGACAGCCTGGGACTCGGTGACATGTAAAACAATCGCCAACTGTTACAGACATGTTGACATACTCACAGCACCCGACCAAAAACCCAAACAAACCAGCCAACAAACAGACGATGACGACATCCCTCTTGTAGAACTCCAGCGTTTGATGCGCCAACTTCCGACAGATTCTGCTCTGATGTCAGCGGACGACTACGTACAGATCGACACACAGGAAGAAACAGGTCAAAATCTGAGTGACAATGACATACTGAATCTAGTAGCAAAGACAGAAGAAGAAGAATATTCCGAGGACGAAACGCCCGACTCTGATCCGCTTCAACCAGACATTACTTTACAAGAGGCCCAATCAAGCCTCCAGACTTTGATATCATTCTTTGAGCAGACGACAGCCGGAGAAAATTCTGAAGACACCCTTAGCACTCTTTGGAAACTATCCAAGCAACTTAAAGAAAAGGGCGTGAAGGAAAGCAAACAGAAGAAGCTGACAAATTTCTTTACCAAATAAGAAATGACGAGCCCAGACAAACGACCCTTTTCAGGGTAAAAAAAAAAAAAAAAACAGACCAGAAAGTTTCTTTCTTTCAAATTGTCACATCAAATACAAGGGAAAACATGTGCATGTACAGTACATGCTGCGGGTTTTTTTCCTTTCGTCCATTTCATGGTGTTTTCAAAAGTCGAGCTTTTAAAAAACCCACCCGTTTGTACAATAGGTAAACATGTACGATGTAATTAGGTACAAGGGAAAAAAACTGGGACGAAAACACGTAAAAAACAAAAAGGCAAAATGCAAATTTATGACAACTTATTTTAATATACGTCTAAACAATCGTAGGAATATAAGACAGACATGTAAACAGGTACTTGTGTAAGTCATACGCAATTGTAATTCTTACGATGGACGGTGTCCCTTATCAACATGGAAGCAGTGGTGATACCAGTGCTCAACCCTATCCCAGTTCGTTGATACGGAAATTCGGCTTATCCGGAAACATTCTTAGGAAACAGAAGTGTCCGGATAAACGCGACTCGACTGTATATCTATGAACATATTGAGCAAAAGAAGGGATAGGTCAAAGAAAAAAGAGTGGGGTAAATATGAACATATAAGCTGAAACAGCGAGGTGTATATGAACATAACTATGAAATAACGGAAAGAGTATGGAAACAAGAACAAGTAGGATATCAGTCATGCTCTTTGAAAAAGGGGTTAATGCATCTGCAAATGTATCGACCAAGGTCAATCTGGGCAGTCCGCGCAGGCTGACCTGGGTCGAACTGTTTGCTATTAATAAATTTTCTGCGTGTCAAAGGACCAGTGTACCTGATGATTCAGACAGTTGTAAGAAAAATGTATTCTATGGATCTCTAATTATGTGATGATTTTCACAGTATAATGCATCACAGGGATGCATTTAACCCCCTTTTGCCAGAGCATTGCTCAAATAGTTATCTTCTAATAATTCTTCCTGACAAAATTATTATCTTTCTTCGAAAAAAATTGTTAAAATCTAGTTTTTTGCACGTTTAAAGTATCACTGAAAAAAGATATGTTTTCTACAAATGACATTCTAAAGCATTTGCAGATGACTACCTAAATTTGCTACAAATGATGGACGTTTGCTTTTGAAAAGGCAAACTCTTTCCAGTTAACCCTTCACTACACAAATCCCAGTTTTAACCACCCTGAGGAGAAAGGCTTCTGAAAAACATTGTAGGAAAGAAAAAATGCTGGTAACCCTATGTTGATAGCCCTATCAAAGACAGTGTTCCATCATTTGAGCCATATTTAAATTGTCGTCTGCAAGTGCTTTCCGTTTGGGTATGTCTAAATTTTCTCTTGTGGTGAAGAGTTAGGTAAGAAATTACCGGCATTTTCCCCCCTTTTCTCCATTTTTGTGTCATTAGCATTTTTCCAAAACATGTTATAAAACGAAAAATTTTCATAACTCTAGTCGAACAAGAAATACCTCAAAGGTCAAATTGTCTACACCTGCTCAGTCACCAAACCAGGTCAACGTCGCATTTAAGAAAGCTAGCAATGACAGGAAAGCTAGTACATTTGTTGCTACGGCTCCAACAATTTTAATACTTTGAGTGGCTCCGTTGGATGCAGCTTCTACGATGTTATGTTCTTTTCTGTTGATAGAAAATACAAAACTTACAACCTTCCTCTTTGTTGATAACATTTGCAGATGACAAAATGAATGCGGCTCCATTGAAGGGATTTGTCCTTAAAAGTGCATATAACATTGTGGGGAAGGAAAAGAATGCTGGTTCGCGACATACACACTTGTCAAAGAAGTGCGTGTATTCCATTTTACGTTTACATACAGGGACTACATTTTGAAGTAACGGTATTTTTCTAAATAGTTATATGATTATCTAAAGGATCTGATATTTGTGGCTTTTGAGGTAGAAACTGATTAACCCTTAGAGCGCCAAATAAACCCAACACATGTTTTCAGTCTATGAGTGAAATGCCAATAGCAGTTTCATGATTACCTTTATCTGTTTAGTTTTTGCAGGCTTATCTCGATCTACAGTGACCGCAAAGGCAAATTTAGTTGTGAAAGACACTTGAATTAAGGGTTACACTTGTGCAGAAAAAAAAAAAAAGTTTTTAAAAACCTTAGGCTTTCTTAATAACACGTTCCTGTACTCATTTTATGAAATTCTATCTCAAATGCCAATTTATGTCAGATCCTGCATTTTAACATAACGAACTCTGATAATGCGAATTTTCGCTTAGTACGAATCGAAATCAATTCCCCGGCAAAAACCTTCTTTCGCCTTTGTAAAAATTAATTGTTAAAACGAATTTCGATATAACGAATTTTCGCATATTGCGAATCAAAAATCAGGCCCGCAGATATCCATTTCAACTGAAAATACCTTGGTTAGACTGAAGTCGCATCTAAGGGTCTTTAATTACCAAGTCAGTTATTCACACCTTCCCGCTTGCCTAATTAACACGCGTGGAAAGTCTTTGATTTTTCATGTTTAATAACAACAAAAAATGTCCCAAAAGTTATTCAAAATCAACCACTTTGCGAATATAATTTGTCTTACGCCCCTCTAAAAACTGTTTCATTTTGCTTTCGGTGTATTCGTTTTATGTAGTAAATAATACCTCACATTCGTGCCTATGTATTATCATTTTTATCAAACTTGTTGACGCTCGCCATGGCTAGTGTCCTATAATTTTAGTCAGTTCGTTTTATAGAAATGATAAAACAAATGCTTATGTAGATCTTCTATATTATACACATGCTTGAGATAAGATTCTGTGACGTCATGTAGGAGCATGTTACGTCTTTAGTTAAAACGTTGTATTCTTACTCGTTATTTCCAAAAAGCAACGTCCGACACAAATGTCCCGGTTAATTAAAATGAACGATTGTAGTAAAGCTAGGATTTGATGTATTTTCAGATTTAACATCAAGTTAATTTCAAATGTCAGTTTCTTTGAAGAGATTTTAATTAAGTTCCGAAAGTACGCTTTTATAAATGTCAAAGCAGTGAGTCGGTCCCATTCATGAATTTGTAGTTTCTCATAGAAATCCAACAATTTTTCATGTGATTCTTAAGATACAGTCATGAGATAAAAAGAATCTGACATTCTTTGGCGTTTGAGATGGAATTTCATCTTATGTCAATGTCTTTAACCCTTTACCAAACAACCCCAATTTTAAACGACTCTAAAGAAGAAGACTTTTGAAAATAGAAATATTTTTGATAAGGAAAAAAAAGGTTGATTTCTTGTTTTGTGACCGAGTTATTCTAAGTTTGGTTAGCGAGAGAACTTAAACGTGGTAAACCACAATGAACAGCTGTCTATTGATCAGAAATTTGTCAGTTAACTCTTTACCACACAATCACGGGTTTTAACGACCCTGAAGAAAAAGCCTTTTGAAAACATTGTGGTAACCAGGATTTTCTCCTTTTCTCACAATGTTTTCTAACCTTCCCAAGACAAATTTTAATTTTTGAGTCACATTAATTTTATTTTGTCATCTGCAAATGATTTCATTTTGGAACCGTCTAAAATTGTGTCGTTTGGTAAAGAAATAAAACGATTTTTCCTGTAGAAACATGCCCATTTCCTTGTTTTGATCGCAGTTTGTAAATTAATAGCTGTAACACCGTTGTTTACATTCAAATCAGCGGTTCACGTAAAACGGCGGCGTCATTCACTTTACATAGTAGGCAAGAAAATTCGGATCATGTCGGGACTGAAAACAGGTAGCCTGGTCTACCCCTCGAGAACAGGTTTGTCGACGGTATACATTATGTATATTCTTTGCAAAATATAAATGAAAACGTCAGTCGAATGAACGTGTCGTCTGCTCATCCTCAAGTTTAAACGGTTGACAAGATTTTCCATCTAGAGTATCAGAAATTTCTACTTTGTTTCAAATTGAAAGTATTGATTTCGAAGCGGCATGATGGCTCTGTCCGACCTGAAAAAAAAAAAAAAAAAAAAAAAAAAAAATGTTGCAAGGCTATGAGTAGATTGTCAATTTGTGTTTTTAGACACGCGCCACCAAGGGAAAATAACTCGACTTTACTGTCAAATGAGTTTTTTTCCTCTCTCTCATTTTCGAAAATTGATTCAAGTGAATAGCGAGTACAGTTATAAGGGCTGAGTGCATGTTTTTCTGTTGCCATTGAGAAATAAATGCAATTGTCTCATTACGTGGCTTAACATGAGGCACTTCCAGCGTTCTATGCCATGTAATAAGGCAATTGCATTTTATTTCTCGATGGCAACACAACCCTTAAAGTTCCCTCAATACTCAGCCCAATATAACCCATTTCGTGGATATTTTATCAAACTATAGTCATTCTTGGGCTTCATGACAAATATTACACCTAGCGGTTGGGATTGCATAGATTATGACAGATCAAAATGCAATTCTGGACTTGGTGGCTATCCACTCGTTCAATCGAAGAGATGCTTGTCACGTGACTTTGTACGACCTTCACCTTGCATATTCATGCAGCTGGAAAGTGGAGTCGAGATACTCTACATAGGTGTACTGTCACAACAATCTATGTCACAAGAACCCAACGGCAATTTACTCGAGTTTGTTGGAGTTTTATATCGAGAGTGCAGAGGAATGATTTAAAAGACAGTAGATATGTAAATTTCGTATGTGTAAATTAACATCTAGCGTTTTTGCTGAAAGAAGGGGAAAACACATAATCCTACAAAGAGATGACTGTGCCATGTCCCATGTTGAAACAAAATGCTGTCTATTTTTACATAGGGGGCATGCAAATGACTTTAGCGATAAACTGTCACGATTCCCCCATTGTTTACTGTTTTTACCTGACGTAATTTTCTCCTGACAAAGATTCATTTCCAATAACAAATCTGAAACTTTTTTTCATTCTTTGGGGCCATATATATCGCTGATTTATTGATTTAAACACATTTCTATATTTGGCTCAAAATGAGTAGCTAGGGAACTTTAATTAAATGAAAAACAAACTATTTTGCTCACGAAGCCGTTTTTACATGCCATAAATAAAATGTCTGAAAGCTTTCCACAATTTTCCTTTTCTTTCCTTTTTATTTTCGATTCTGGTAGAGAAAACAAAATATTTGAAAAAATGCATAAGGAAAAAAAATCACAACTTTAGTTACCTTTTCTGCCAATGTAGACCAAGATCAGACTGCATTAATCGAACAACAACCTGTGTCCGTATTCTCCAACAATTCTTAAGAACATTGTTAGTCTCATTCTCTAGAATTTTCTAAATTTGAAAGTAACGCAACTTCTGATTGGCTAAACCAATTTGAAAGTAACACAGCTTCTGATTGGCTAAACCATTTTCTTACGAACATTAAAGTCGGCAACAAACGCATAGCTCAAATACAAACCGCCACGGCTGGGATTCGAACTCTTGCGGGCAAAGATCCTCTTTTATCGAGGTTTAAAAGACCAACACGTTAACACCTGAGCTAAAGAGAATTCTCCCCAACACAGTTGTCACGTATTGATTTTATACGGGAAAGCTATGCCGTAAGGAAGGAGTGATCTCCCGTAACAATTTGGTTAAACCTATCGGAAGCTGTGTTGCTTTCAAAGTTATAAAATCTTGCCGAGTAAGACTATTGATTGAATTGTGTTTTACGTCGCTTTCAAAATTTTTATGTAGAATAAGACTAAAAGTATTCTTAAGAATGGTTGGTGAATACGTTTGTTGATCTTGGATATAGTCTTTTCCCTGTGCAGAGATATTCTTAACAAAACAGCTATAAAATTGCAATGAACAAAAAAAAAAAATAAATAAAAAAAAAAAAAAAATAAAAAATAAAAAAAAAAAAAAAAATAAATAAATAAAAAAAACAACAACAAAAAAAAAGGTTTCTTGGCATTCTTTTGCTTAACCTTCTGACGAAGGATTCCATGTTTTAACAAACCTAATGAAGAAAGTTTTTTTTTGCAAACAAAGTGGCATAAGAGAAAACGCCAATAATAAGCACGGTTCTCTTCCCTCAGTCTTTTCTAAACTTTCCAAGACATATGAGCCATACTCTGGGAAAAGGGGCTTCGTGCATCTCCGTGATGCATGAAAGCAATTAAGTAATCACAGTATTATACATACGTAAAATCCGTTTTGTATAACAACCGACTGAATCATGAGGTACACTGGTCCATTGACATGCAGAAAATTGACCATAAGCAAAAAGTTTCGGCCCAGGTCCGCCTGCGCGGACTGCTCAGCCTCACTTGGTCGATGCTTTAAGCTCCCTTTTCACAGAACATGGCTCATACAATATTACCAATATTTGAGCTCCATTTCATGTTAAAGACAAATATCATTGCCGACATTTGAGCGATTTTTTAAGTCTCATCTGCAGTTGTTTTTGATTTTTATACACGGTGAAAAGTTTCTCAAAATGTGATGCTTATATAACTTACCCCAAAACTAATGTAGGCCCCAAGCACATGGCAAGCTATGGTGGCAAATCCTCCAGTCATAACTGCATGGAGTTCTGAATTTGTCATATCTTTCAGAAATGGTTGAATCATCAGTGGGGACTCAGTCTTTCATGTATGGAGACAATGAATTATCACCAGATTAATTTTGAAGAATGATCACTGGTACTTAACTCTTTACCAGACGGCAGTATCTTTTTTGATGGCATTTATGAGCCATGCTCTGTAAAAGGGGGCTTAAGGTACCTTGAAAAAAAAATCGACCCAGGTCAGCCTGCGCAGTCCGCACCAAAACTTTTTGGTATTTGTCAATTTTCTGCATGTCTAAGGACCAGTTTACCTTATGATTCAGTCGGTTGTTAGACGAAATGGATTACTAATTATGTGATGACTTGCTTGGTACCAGCATTTTCTCCTTTTCCCACAGTGTTTTCTACTCTTTCGGACACAAATTCTATCATTGGAGCTACATTTAATGTCGTCTGCCAATGCTTTCAATTTGGACCAGTCTATAATTTTGTCGTTTGGTAAAGAGTTAAACAAATCCCAACAAATTACATGTGAAGACAGAATGAAGTTTAGATCAGAATTCTGTTAGTGACTTACATGTCACCCACAGTTAACTGATTACATGTATTACTCAAGAATCTTGTTTGCAAATGTATAGCCTTTTACATTATAGTCTTTTATATTATGAATATACCATTTTGTAGCATTAATCAACCCCCAGCAAATCTACATGTGAAGACAGAATGAAGTTTAGATCAGTATTCTGTTAGTGACTTACATGTCACCCACAGTTAACTGATTACTTACAGATTTGTCTTTAAATTATAATCAACTATACAATTTTTTTGATAATTGATACAAAACACCCAGAAAATCAAACAAACTATATACAGTGGATAGTAATTATAATTTAAACTTTACAGTAAGTTACCACAAAAGCATGGTATTGTTAGTGACTTACATGTCACCCACAAATATTTATTAAAATTATTATAGTGATAATTTATACAGAAAATGTAATGGTTTACATTGCATTCATTCATCATGTTTATGCTTTTTGACGACAAATAAGATACCGTGTAAAACATATGCTGGTAATCAGCATTTTATCCTTTTCCTTTAATGTTTTCTACTCTATTAAAACATTACCACACTATCACCAATTTTAACACCCCTGAGAAAGACAGCTTTGGAAAACAATGTGGAAAAAGAAGCAAATGCTAGTAATCAGAATTTTTTTCTTTTCCCACAATATTTTTTAATCTCTCTGACTCAAATTTCACAGACTGGGCCATATTTAAGTTGTCGTCTGCAACAGCTTTCAATTTCAACCTGTCTAGAATTAAGTCCTTTACTAATAGGTTAAAGAAAAAAAGTAATATGAATTATTTTGTCGTCTGCAACTCCTTTCAATGTGAAGCAATGTAAAATTTGTCGTCTGGCAATGAGTAAATTATTCATAGCTAAAATTGTGTCTTTTAAATTCCATGAATTATCAAAATTATGATTACTTTCTGTATTTATTCTGTCATTTTCTAAGTCTTTAAAGATTGAGTTACAAAGGTAATTGTACCATTTTCTGTATAACCCTAGTGATGGATGCACTCCATCATACAAACTGTCATAAGAAATTATTTTTGTCTTTACTTTACTTGATCCATTTCTACCTCTTTTTTTAGTTTTACATAACAACAAATCCCTATCCCTCGTACAGAATGTTTATCATACTCATCATTAAGAGAAGATATATACGTATTTAAGGAAGAAATGTCTTGTTCAAGAAGCAGCTGTTGGTCTTGAACATTTGATGAATGGCACATGTAGTTGAGCCTACCTCTTGTCATGTTAAAGTCATTGTACTTGGAAATGTTTACAGGAGCAATGTGCACATGCTTTATCTTGTATTTTGCTGAATTTAATTAATAATGATATTTAAGCAGAGAGCTGACATTATTGATGTTATCTTCATTGCGAGTGTATACAAGTTCATTTCCTCCAGAGTGATACATATTTTTTAATAAGGTCACAAATTTCAGCTGCTGTTGTAACATAGAAAGTTTGATCATCATGAAAAGATTGTTTTAGAGAGATTTTTTTTTTTTTTTTTTTTTTTTTTTCTTTTTTTTTTTTTTTTTTTTTTTTAATCAACTAAAGTTTTAAGGGTTGATATTTTGGCACCAGGAACAATTATCAAGTGGGTATTTCAAAAATTTATCAAAGTTTGCCCCCCTTGAATCAGTTGCAAAAATGTATTGTACCATCTGAAAATGAAATGAAAAACAAACATGGTGCATCCTAAATCTGAAAATAAGTCATACACAGATCTCTGTGAAAAGGGGGTTTGATACAAATTTGTTTAATTTTTAGTTTCATTTAATTGCTAAAGGTTACATAAGATATAACACTGCGTCAACATTTTTTCAGTTATATTGGACATAATTTATAGATCTCTCTCTCTGTCAAACCTTTCAGTACAAACGCAACATACAATTCTAGCCACCTGTAATAGACAGGTGAACTGTAAGCCTACATGATTCATTTTTTTCATAATTGACAGCTTTCTTTGATACATTACACCCCTTTTCACAGAACAATACTAAGCTGGTAAACATGTATATGGCATGACTCTTACGTAGATGCTAGGATGGAAGGGATTAACATCCCTTTCAATATTTTTTTCAGTTGTATTGGGATAGCTGATCCACCTAACAATGTGTGTCTGTAATTTACCAGCTGCTCATCCAATGTAGACGAAAAACTATCATTTACCTATTGATGAGAGATAATGACTCTTGCGTTAATAGGGTTGAATGTATCTTTGACTGCGTTCATTGAAGTATGAACTGAAACAGCCCAAAACATGGCAAACAACGCCCATAGGGCGTTATGTTTGCCATGTTCTAGGCTATTTCAGTTTATACTTCAATGAACGCTGGCAATGATATATTTCAACCCTTATAATTGCATTCCCTCTTAATTAGAACAAAAGATAGCTCTGGAATTTTCCAAAAATAATTCCAATTGCGTTTACACTTGTATAAAATGCAATTGATTTGACCAATTGACGCATTTTGAACCAATGAAATGTCTTGAATCTTTATGAGTGCAATTATTGACTTTTGTCAATGTCTGAAATAATGTTAGCAGAGCAAGGCTTCAAATTAGCTTGAAATGGCGATCCTGGATTTATAGCCCATGGCATCACCAAGTGAGATATTGGGGCTAGGCAACTATTAATTAAAACTCCTTAATGGACAAAAATGTCAGAATGGCCCTGAGTTGATATACTTTGCATCAACACATTATGAATAGGAAATGAAAAACAAGAGATACATGTGTAAATAAAAGTGAATATCAAAGGCAACATTTTAAGCTACCTGGCTCTTCAAATTGATTTGCAATTACAACAAGACTGTTTGTGGTTTAACAGTGCCTCCCCTTGCCAGTATATATTGATGTATGGCAAAAATTGAAAATATTTGACAAAAATGTTTTATAATGAATAAAGATGATACCTAAATACAACTCATATATATGTGAGCTATCAAACTATAGACTTGCACTGAGTATGGCCTATGAACTAACTATTTAATGATGTAAACAATGTTTTGCACACCGACGCAGATGACGGCAGGACTGTGACAATTGCTGATTATTTTTTCTCCTTATAAATAGTGTAAAGAATATATATTTCTCATTATTGCTATTATCATTTGATGTTAGCATTAAATGAAGACATTATTTACATGTTGTATGATAATAACAGTTTTCTAGGACTTTGTAATAACATTACTTTGTTACACGGTTTGACAAACACAAAAATAGATATATCTAGATCTGCATGTGATCAAGATTGAAACAAGATGTGTTTGTGAAGCACTAATGTCCCCGTAATGGCTATTTCTTTTTAAACGCGATCTTTATATTTGACCTTGACCTTGATAAATGACCTTGACCTTGGCACCAAAAGATGCGTATCGATGAGATGTACGTGCATACCAAATATGAGCCTTGTGACTTAAAGACTTTAGCAGTTACAGGAAAATGATAAGTTTTTGAACAGACGGATGGAAGGACAGACCGACAGATGGACGGACGGACAGAGGGACAAAGGTGAAACAATATGCCCCCGATCTTTCGATGCGGGGACATTAAAAATCTCTAATTTTGCATGAATCCTTTGAACAACAAATTAGGCAGCAAAAGTTAAAATTTGCCTTGGCTTTTCTTTAAAAACACACACTGAAAACTGGTTTTCAAGATTTGAAAATTAAGAAAAAAGGAGATTCAAATGTGTAAATAAAAAAAAAATTCAATGGTTGGACCCTTTTCTGCAACAAAATCAAGAGATTGTCTGGCTATGGTATCACAGGCTAAACTGCAATGGAAAATGTCCACATTGCTAACAAATTTGGCTTTAAAATCGATCAAAACTAACCAAGCCAACTATGAGGAAAGAGTGAGATGTCAGAAATACTGTAAATAAAGTGGTTCAGCCCCAAATTCAATGAAGACAGTAAGAATATTAGCTAGACATCCGTCACAATAGGGTTTTGACAGCCGGAATAGCAGACGATTGTAAACAAAAATCACATGATGCGTCATGTGACCGTTGCCTTCCAATTTGAAATGGAAAAAAAAAAAAAAGGTTTTGTGCATTCTGTACGTAAATTTCCGGGTTCAGGGAACATACTCTGTCGTAAGATTACCATAGAGCCGAAAGGAAACCAAGAATTATCAACAATAAGAGTGAGATAAATAATTTTCGATTTAGAATGCCGTGACGTCATTGTGTTTACAAGACAAGACAAGACAATCTTTATTGACGTAAGCTGATACAGCTTCTGGTCATACATACATACATACATGATATACATATACACATAACCGTTATCAAAGGCTGAAAACATTCTCTCTGGAAGAAAGCGTACATGTTTATGACTATGAACCTTGTCTCAATCTTAATGAAAATTAGAACATTTGATTGATAACTCTTTACCAGACGACAAAATTTACAATCGAACGCATGACTTCTCCAAACTCACCTCTGAATAGGATCAGATGTACTGTCGGTAGAATTAAGACATCTAAATACAATAATCTCTTCATGCATACGTTTCAGTGCCTTACAAATGCATCAGTATTAGGTTTAGGTCAAGGGCGACCCCGAGTGCCTGGCAGATATAACGAGGAAGCCATTTTCCCTTGGAGGGCGTGTCACGTGACAAATGTAAACGCCCCCCCCCGAAAAAAAAAACGACTTCGGTTTGCTTCTTCCGGTTAATGTTATCATCGTTTAAAATTACGTTGTTTCCACAACATCTCGGACGTTTTTCTTTTTGTTTGTTTGTTTCTTTATGGCCTTGGGCTGATTTGTAGACTGGCGCCCGTACGTGTTTCCTATAGACGGGCTCCAAGGCCGCTTCGCGGCCTTGGAGCCCGTAATATATGCCGTTGTAATGCAGAGAAATGACCCTCGCCTACAAAATGACCCATGGGTAATTTCACTACGTGGAGGATTGACCCGGGTCATTATTCTACGTAGAGAAATGGTCCCAGACTGTAGAGGAAGGACCCCCCTCTTAGAAGTAGTTGCAGCAGCAGCAGCAGCTGTAGTAGTAGAAGTAGTAGTAGTAGTAGTACAAACATCAGCAGCATCAGCAGCAACAACAATGTTAAGGCAAAAAGGGGGTAGTAATAGTACGAGTAGTAGTAGTAGTAGTAGTAATGGTAGTAGTAGTAGTATCAGCATCAGCAGCAACAACAATGTTACAGGGGAAAAAACCCGGATCATTCCTCTACGTAGTGAAATAACCCATGGGTCATTTCGTAGGGGAGGGTCATTTCTCTGCATTACACCGGCACCAACGCCTGGCTGCAGCTGCTTTTTCAAAGAAAATTTCAAGTTGAAAAAGGGAACATAACCTTGCCAAAGACATTTTGAGGTTTACATTATATGGTTCCCTTTTTAATAGAACTTTAACGCGTAAGCCCAGTTTGAAGGAAATATTTTCAGTAATGACAGAGATATCAGAAAAAAATCCTAAGCTTCGATGCAGACAACACAGACAGCATGACTATGACACAACCTTGACATTTTCTTTGAAAACTGCTGAGCTAAAAATAAAACAATACAGGAAAAATGAGTCATTGCCAAGATAAAGTAAGTCTCCTACCATACTGACGAAGATATTGGCAGCAGCATTTATAGACTCTGCTGGTGTAGTCCCTATACAAAAGGCTAGAAAACGACCAACAACCTTGACAACGGCTTGCATCACTCCAAGATAGTACAACATATTGATGAAAGTGAAGAAAAATACAATGATTGGCAGTACCTGAAAGCAGACAACACAAGAAAATGGAAGTTTGTTGAGTTCACACCCAGTATTTCCATTTTTCATAGAAACAGTGATACTTCTACATGTTGGATTAATGATAAGACTAAGTACCACTGTATAAACAAAACTCATCTTTGAGATGAGAAAATCACCATTATGATTTAAAATCTGATATGTTAAGAATCTGATGTAATTTTGCATTAGAGATAAAGCTTATCAAATGAGTGTATATCTATTAAAGAAATATAGCCAGTTTTTAACCCATTTCATCTTTATTTTCTGAAACTTTGATTATTCTTGTATTTTCATGGCCATCGTTGCCCCTGACGGCTGCAAGGTTGCAAAGATTACGATGGATAGAAAAGGCATTTCATTTTTTGGCAGCCTTCAAAGAAATCAACGTTATTGTTTCCGTTTTTAAAATGACAAATCCCTTGAATTTCTCTTTCCTTTACACCATACATATTGGTAATTTATCTATGTATAAAAAGCTTACACACCGGTATCTTTAAGCAAGCCCCTGGGAGCATAATAACATTTTTTTTTTTCACGAGTTCAATAAAATTTGATCTAAATAGAAAACGAGTATCAGGTTCTTCTTATCCCAAAACAATTACATATATGTCATAATGATTAGATCTATGCGATACCAGGCTTTCAAGTGCCCTTTTGCAAAAAATAAATAAATAAATAAATAAAATAAAATAAAATAGGGAAAAAGTAGGGATAAACTTTTTGAAAAAGTAGTGAAAAAGTAGGGATTATATGGGGAAAAAAAGTAGGGATAGTAGGGCATATTTAAAGAGAACTTACTATATTTTTCATCCATGATGGTGAAGATTTTGCTATCTAGTTACATATTTGACTACCTCCTGTAAAGATACCTTCGCACTATACATCAACACGGCAACATCTGTGTTCAGATAGAATTCATAGCACAGCAACAGAAGTAACCTTACATAGACAGTGTGGCGTGACAAAGGTTAGCTCCATATCACCATGAATTGCACCTAAACCCCTATGTGCCTTTAGTACAGATATTCTGAAGTAAAACTACAGACCAGAATAAGAAAAACCTTTTACCATGGGTGAAAGTTAAACTAGAGGCCCTTTAGGGCCTGAATTGCTCTACTGGCATTGATTTTGCTTTTTTCTAGCATACATAATGAATTCATGATGCAAAAAGGAAAAAAAAAAAAAAAAAGGAAACACACAAAACAATGGAGGGGGAGGTGTTGTTGCAACTGGGTTTGAACCCAATAAGACAGCATCAGTAGGCATGGTGAATCGAATAAATAGTGAAAAAAAAAAAAAAAAAAAAAAAAGAAAAAAAGATGAAGCGCAATGTCTCAAAACCAAAATCCAGCCGAATTTGATAGTGTATCAGTACTCATTGTTTTAAACAATTCCTGCAAGTTTCAAAGCAATGTGACTAACAATGTGGACTGTGTTGTGTAAACAATACTAAGTCATCAAATGCTTGCTATTTCTAAATTAACTGCTAGGATTTTCTTCATTTTGAATAGACTTCAATCCCTTGATGATAAAAGTAATCTTTGCAAGTTTCAAAATAATTTAATAAAAAATGTGACTTAATTGCGTAAACAAGAAATGTAAAATATCAACATTATATGGCTCCTTTCTCCATACTGATTGTCTTTATCATTATTATTATTTCTTTTTTTTTTTTTTTTTTTTTTTTTTTTTGCCTACGTTATTGCGTAATCAGGAAATGTAAATTTTCAAATTTAATTGGCTACTTTTCCCATACTGATGATTGATTTTTTTTTTTTTTTTCTTTTTTTTTTTTCAAAATCAATAGGGTTAAAGCTGAGGATGATACAAAGCAACTGTGCAAGTTTCATGAAAACCCGACAAGAAATGTAGAAATACAAGAAATCGAAATTTTAAACTTCAAATGGCTACTTTTTCTACACTGATAGTCAGATTTTTTTTTCAAAATAATAAGGGTTAAAGCTATTGATAAGATAAACAAACTGTGCAAGTTTCACGAAAATCCGACCACAATTGCAGACTAAATCGTGTAAACAAGGAATTAAAATTTTGAACTTTACATGGCTACTTTTCACCACTGACTGTCAGATTTTCTTTTTTTTTTTTTTTTTTTTTTTTTTTTTTTTAATCGATAGGGTTCTAGCTATTGATCGGAAAAACAAACTGTGAAAATTTCAAGAAAAACTGACCACAAATGCAGACTTTGTCGTGTAATCAAGAAATTGATATGTTGAACTTTAAATGGCTACTTCTCCTATACTAATTGTCAGATTTTTTTATTTCAAAATCAATAGAGTTCAAGCTATTGGTCAGATAAACAAACTCTGTGAGTTTTACGAAAATCCGACCACAAATGAAGACTCTATCGCGTAAACAAGAAATTGACATTTTGAACTTTACGTGGCTACTTTTCCCCACTGACTGTCAGATTTTTTTTTTTTTTTTTTTTTCAAAATCAATAGGGTTCAAGGGTTCAAGCTATTGATGAGATAAACACACTGTGCCAGTTTCACGAAAATCCGACCACAAATGCAGATTTATCGCGTAAACAAGAAATTGAAATTTTAAAATTCAAATGGCTACTTTTCCCACACTGTTTGTCAGATTTTTTTCAAACTCAATCGGGTTCAAGCTATTGGTAAGATAGACAAACAGTGCAAATTTCACGAAAATCAGACCACAAATGCAGACTTTATTGCGTAAACAAGAAATTGGAAGTTTGAACTTTAAATGGCTACTTTTCCTGCACTATTTGTCAGATATTTTTCAAAATCAATAGGGTTCAAGCTATTGATAAGGTAAACAAACTGTGCAATTTTCACAAAAATCTGATCACAAATGCAGACTTTATCGCGTAAACAAGAAAACGACTAACGGACGGGCAGACAGACGGACGGACAGACGGATGGAAGGACGGACAGACAGACGGACAGACGGACGGACAGACGGAAATCATACCATGACATAAACTCTGCTGGCTTACAGCCAGTAGAGCTAAAAACTGAAAATACTGAACCTTTTTTGCTGGGGGCCAGTGGGGTGGGGCGCTAGGGCCCCCTTTGGGTTCAAAACAACGCCCTTGCCTGGGGTGCAGTGGGCCAGCGTCCCCCGGAATCTCCAGAAGCATTGTTTTTTGTTTTTGTTTTTTCATGTAAAAACCCTTTTCCTGACAACCTAATTTCAAAGAGGCTTCATGTATTTTCCCCTCTCAATTGTTTTTTGTTTGTTTGTTTTTTTTTTTTTGTTTTTTTTTAAGTTTTAACATAACACCTTAAGTTTTTATCAATGAACTAGTGCCATACCTAGGCAGGCTAACAGATGGATTGATATTTTCAAGGACATGATTCTTTTAATAATCAACCTTTTTTGAACTTACTCATATTCGTTTTTACATAAGAATCTTCTACATGTAAATGCATGCAGGCCGAAAGGCTTTTTTCCATTCGATCTGTGGTTGATCGTTTTCAACTCCAGTTGCATGGGGCATTTTTGACCAGAAGCATATCCTTCGCTGCCTAAATCTCTTTAATTTATCCATTCCAACCCATTTATTTTGCATGTCCGTTTCAATTTCTGGAGGTATCAACAGTGACAATCTTCATTTTAACTCGGCAGCCATGTTATGATGCAGGACGCAATTTCTTCGTTCAATATTTATTGGTTGATCGACATGTTTTGGTCCAATCATAAGATGTTTTTCAAGTAGGTAGCCATAAATATTCTAAGTACACTCAGTCATTTAACTCATCTGATTCCGTAACAGAATCTCTGTTACCAGGTGTTCCACGAGAGCCATAAATGACCAGGAATAGCCACAGAGCCATAAGTAAGCAGGAATAGCCTCGAAGATAATGCAGATAGGAAATAAACTTTATTGATACAACACCTGGAGATCAGTAGACTTGCAACATGCTTTAGATACAATATTAATTTAGACGATTTGGAAAAATGACCTAGTTGGACCCTGATAATACGAAAACTTTCCGCCACGACTTTTCACCCTTTTTACTCTGTATATAAATATTTTCCTATAAAAAAGTAGGGATAGTATGACATTTTCAGAAAAAAAAGTGGGGAAAAGTAGGGGGACAGAAAAAAGTAGAGATAGTAGGAAAAGTAGGGCCTGCTTGAAAGCCTTCGATACCTACATATGTATGAATGAGACCCGCTAACTACTTACATGGAAGGCATTTGAAAAACATTGTTGGAAAAGGAGAAAATGCTGGTGACCAGCATTTTCTCCATTTACCACAACGTTTTTTAGTCCTTCAGCAACAAATCCCATCACTAGAGCCACATTTAATGTATTGTCTGGAAAGGCTTTAGTTTGAACAATTCTGAAATACATGTACTGCTGTTTGTAAAGAGTTTACAAATTACCTCAGCTAATGACCCCTATCATGTCATGAGATCTTATCTCAGGCATATGTAAGATAAGAAAATTCGTAATGGATATATTGCAGCACTGAAAAAACAAGAGAGGTTATGTGATAAAAACGCTTGATCAATTTATCCAGTCATATGTAGGTGGTGGTTATTCAAATAAAGACATCGAAAATGTGTGTTTACAAGACGTTGCTTAGGCCATCACAAACTATTTTGTGTGGGAGGTGTCGTGGTATTAGAAAATAGCCCTGTACGTATGAGCCATGCTTTGTGAAAAGGAGGCTTAATGCACCTGCAGAAAGTAGCAAACCAGGTCAGCCTGCTCGTACTGCTTATCTGGGTCAAAACCTTTTGCTAGGACCAGTCTGTTCATGATTCAGTCGGTTGTTAGGTAAGCTGGATTTTATGGAGACATAAGTATGTGATGACTTGCTCGGTATAATGCATCACGGAGATGCATTAAACTCCATTTTGCCAGACCATGGCTCATTTCTATCTGAGAATAACCCATAAACATGCATAGCTGCTGACGTATGGCAAAGGTTGATATCTAGCCTTTGGTGACATAGCTATTCTCTGAATGGTGGACACAAGCACAAATGACTTTCCATCTTCAATTAATTATTTAAGTCTAGCCTTCTTAAATGGCGCCTTTTTGAAAACATAATAACAACATAGCCAGAAACGTCTGACAGAGGAAAAAGTCTTCAATACTCTCGCAGAATACTGATCTATATCTTGAAACCCATTTTAAGTACCTTTTGACACATGTATTTGCAGCAGATATATAAATTGGAAAACCTGCTGGTACAGAATCGATGATCAACAAGATTTCCCGCTAAATAAGTTAAATGAAACTTTTAAACCGATAGTAAAAACCCAATTTTTGCCACTTCAAAGGGTTTTGTTTTCAAAGACACCTCCATATCGGACAATGTAGATCAAGATTAGACTGCACGTTCCGTGCAGTCTGATCTTGATATACACTGTCCGCAAAAGGTCCTTGAGTCGCGCTTAGCAGCCTTAGGGTTGATAAACACAATTATTGCAAAGGAGAAATTGCTTGGTAAATAAACATATTTAGAGAGTCGGCATCTCCGCGTGTAGAAAATTTCATCATCGGAGCCAATGGGTGACTGATAAGAAAACGTTGAGTTGGTCTTCCGGCTCCGAAAATATCGGCTCAAAACAACGCAAGAAATAGGAATGAAGGGTATTAACGGAAAAAGAGGAGCTTATGTCGTAAGTTACCGATAACTAAATTTTTGAAAGGAAGACCCCTATCCATTGGTACCGACCCACATTTTCAGAGCCGGCCCACACAATCGGAGTCTTTGTTTATAAGTCAATTTTGTATTATTTCTTTTCAATTCTTTGCCTGCAGCGAATGGAAAGGTTCAAGACAATAATCCACATTTTTTATGGCTGCAAATCTCTCTCTAATTAACTAATTTAATGGCAGTTTCAGCCTGAAATTAGCACGGTCCTCGACATATTATTTCGGCGATGGTCAAGCCACGGCACAGCTGATTCAGGCAATACTGTACACATGTTACAACTTTCCGTAGTGTTAAAAAAAAAAAAAAAAAAGTTAAAAGACCAGAGCTTTGCATGATTTTTTTTTTTTTTTTTTTTTTCGAATTTAAAAGACACAAGAACACGTAAGTACAGACAAGTTGGCTTCTTTAAAAAAAGAAGCCAGGAGAGGTCGGCATCAATGTTTTCAAATAGTTTATTGGCTTTTGATTTCAATATATTTTGGTAGATGTAAACAAACAAGTTAGGCATTAAATGAATGAGAAAAAACTTTTTTTTTTTTTCAAATCTTGCTGGTGTAAAGGCACAAAACAGTATATGTTCCACATTGTTATAATATTCTAGGAATTGGAGGCCATATGCTATTAACATGCTCAGAAATGCATATTTTTTTTTCAAAATTCAAAGACACAAAACCGAAGATGATGATCTAATTTAGCTCATTTTCAAAAGGAACAACCCTCTAATGAATGTTTGTAATGTGTGCTCAGATAAGCCAAATTTTTTTTGGAAAGGAGAAATCGTTCAATTAAAATTTGATACAATATGCTAATTCCACTGAAGAGGCAAGAATCTTACCTGATAACAACAAATAAAGGTGGCCTATACATAATACTAGTACCAGACATGTCAAAAATAAATGTAACATTTTCTAATCTTTTAACAAACAGCAATTTTTGGACTGTCCCAAACAGAAAAAGCATGCAGACGACAATTCAAACTTTGAAATTAATGTGGAAGATTGTGCTTTGATGTGATGGAAACCATTGTGACAAAAGGAGAAATAGCTTCTCCTGTTTCCACAATATTTTGAAAAGTTGTCTGCTGCAGACATATAAAATGAAGAGGTTGTTTGTCTAAATTTTAAAAATTTAAGAAAGTAGATAAATGAGCCATGCTCTGAGAAAAGGGCGCTTAGTGCATCTGCAAAAAGTATCGACCTATGTCAGCCTGCGCAATCCGCCCAAAACAAAAGGACCACGGGCTCTTTTGAGGTGTACGGTACGTAGGGTTAAGAGGCACGACTTTTTTTCCCGCTCATAAGTTGATTTTCGCGGGATTCTCGCAATCCCGCATAATAGAGGTAACTCTGTGTGTTATTTCATCAAATCTATATCATTATAAATCCATAGAATTTTTGTATAAAACTGAGAAAAATGCTAGAGTCTAGTCAGTTTTGAAAAATAGAACTTGAAAACATACTGATCAACCTATTTATATCTATTTTGAGGTACGAGTTCTCCAGAGAACTCGTGCTCTCGGGATTAGGTTACGAGTTCTCCAGGGTACGAATTCTCCAGATAGTCACGTGATCTTTTCCCGCGGTCTTCTTTCTCTTTTTTTTTTAACGAAATTTTTTGCTCTCTTCTTAGATTTATTTGTTTAATGAAAAATTGCAATTATTGGAGAGATCATTTACTATCAATATAGTATAATAAATCTTTTTGGAAATCCTTCATATAAAAGAAAAGGTTTATTTCCTGTTTTTTTTTTTTTGTTTTTTTTGTTTTTTTTTTCGGTTTGTTTATAAAACCATGACGAAATAGACTGTGTATCAGAACAATTTCGCAAAAACAAATGGATTTAGACAGCGATTTCTGTGGCAGTCTGCCTTTTAAACTCACCACTGTTGGAGAGGTCTGATGACCTCTCCAATAATGATAAGCTTACCTGTTTCTTGAGTTGCTTTGAGTCGATATCATCGGAGCCGGAAGGCCAACACAACTTTTTCTTGTCAGAGCCATTGGCTCCGATTATGAAGTTTCATACCCGTGTCCCTTGTTAGATAAAGGGAAGAAAAGACAAAGGTCTCACCTTCATAGCAAAGAAATGGTCTTCAAACGTGTCTCCAAACACAAAGACTATTCCAGCCACAGTGTATTCTGAAAACTCTGTCACTTGATCACCGAGCCATTTAAAGATGTCGTACCCGACTTGCGTGCATAAAATAAAAAGTGCAAATAAATACTGTAGCGCCATTCCCCAAAATACTGTATGCCAGTTAACCTGTCGAAAGTAGAGCTAACATGTTTAATTCTTTACCATACAATCCCGACTTTTCACGACCGTGAGGAGGAAGCCTTTTTAAAACATTCTGGGTAAGGGAGAACATGCCGGTAACCAACATTTTCTCCTTTAGCTACAATGTTTTCTACTCCATGAAAAACAAATTTCGGGTTTTGATTTGCATTTAATTTGTCGTCTACAAATGCTTTTGATTTGGAGAAATCTAAAACATTTTAAAGATTTGGTAAAGATTTAAATGAAAAGAGAAAGGTCAGACCAACACTCAAAACACAACAAAATTAAACTTCATGCAAAAATGATCTAGAAGAAGACTGATCTATTTTCTTTCGAAGAGTCAGTTAGGGAACATTCACCATTTTGTTTAGATTACATTGTTAAAATGTATTGCGAATAATTATTTTGAGTATTTTCAAGCTTTACACAAGTATGGATACTCTATAGGACAACACAGAGCTCCGGATAAGAGGGAGTGATGGCATTCTAAATCCATTATTTCTCTTCCAAAGCCTATGTTGTGGGTACTCATTAGAATCGTCTCGATGAGACGATTCTAATAAGTACCCATAACATAGGGTTTAGTGGAGCGTTATTAATAATTACCATAATTTTACCATTTCGTACCATAATTTCACCTCATCGTACTATAGTCATGCAATTTCGTACCATGTATTTTGGAACCTATGGCAAAGTTTTGATTATGAAAAACTATCGTTACGACGGTATTAAAAGACGAAAACAAAAACGCTATTATTCAAGTGAAATATTCATTTAAGAAATTATGAGCATAACGTTTTCTGATTATCTCCTTTTCCAATTTTGTTTTCAAAGCAGTTTCTCAAAGGGTCGTTAAAAATGAATTGCTTTCGTAAGGTGTATAATTTAAGTAAGTGAATATTGTGGAAAATGATGTTTTTACGAGAAAAAAAAATGTCATATTGACCTTGACGTTTGACCTTGTCCTTGTTTCGGCATCCTACAAGGTTCACCTTATTTCAAAACATACCTATAAACAAACACACGAAAAAAAGAAGACAAACAGGATAATAGACAATCTACAATCAAGGGTAATTAAACAATTATAATTCTTCGATTAAATGTTCAATTTAATGTAATCTGTTTGCTCCCAGTTCTAATAATCAAACAAACATTACAGACAAAGAGACCAATTATCTATCTTCCTCGTCGCATACTAACTGATTCCTTTATTTATAATTTATGATAATATCCCGTAAATAAGGTAACCAAGGCATTGGTTTATACTAAGTAAATATATCAAATACCACTTTTTGTCACATTTATTGATATGTTTGGTCACAATACGAGCTGGTTTTATGCACGGTACGAAGTGGTAACGCTATGGTACGAAATGGCAAATTTATGGTACGAAGTGGTAAATCTATGGTACGAAATGGTCATAAACTGAATGGTACGAAATGGTTATGGTACGAAGTGATTGCATACCCCGAAATACATGTATAGAGTATACCTGTCCAAAACGGAAGCTGTTACCGTAAACTGGCAGCCTGTTATCGATCTTCGTATCAACGTCTATGAGATGGTTATTGGAGATACAACGGGTACCAGTTTACTGTTACCGGTACGTCATCAAAATAAAGTGCAATAATAAAATCCATTTTTTTGATCAGACTCACTGGCGCAGAAAAAAGGTATGCAGATTTTTAAACCCCATGTTTTTTTTGAAAATCCGTAGAATTTGGACCCCGCAGAAAAAAGTACTTATACGGTAGTTTCAATTTTGAAATCAAAATCACTCCCTCTATCTGGAGCTACGACAACAGTTCCACTTAACAACCCAGTATGGCCTTAAAATTCATACTTAAATGTTTTGACTGTTCATTAAGCTATTTATGAATATCAACATCTCAGCTGCGGGCAACTTTTGAACACAATATAAAAAAAGGAGTAATAGCAACCATTTTAAAACACATAGATCAAAAGGACCTAATAATGAAATACCGGTATGAAAATGGAGAATTTGCGCTTCCTAACAAATGTCCCACTTCAATTACAATGTTTCTGTCTTTAACTTATTCCGTGCTGAAACATGCAGGATTTTTTTTTTTTTTTTTTTTTTTTTTCACTCATTTGTAAGTTTTTTTTTTTTTTTTTTTTTTTACAAAATAATATGAGCAAACCCTCTTTTTGCCACAATGTTTAAAAAAAAAAAAAAGCCCGAAGCAGGATGAAGAAAGCTCGTCTGAAGAATGTAATATTTTCACTTACTTTTGCGGGGTTGATTGAAGTCACGTAAATGATGATAATATACAAGGCCAGACCTCCGAGTGCAACCAGATTTTCAGGATGGTCAATAGCGATATCTATGATTATATAAACAACCACAACTGCAACTGCTGCAAGTCTTAAAACCCTGTAAAACAGACAAAAAAGTGTAGACTTATCCAAATAAAGCGTTTGCAGACGATAATTTAGATATGACTCAAATGATGGGATTTGTCTTTGATTGGGAAGTAAACATCGTGGGAAAAGGAGAAAATGCTGGTTACCAGCATTTTCTCCTTTTCCCACAATGTTTTCAATAGCCTCCCTCCTCAAGGTCGTGAAAACAATGTGTTGTAAGGGGTTAAATCTGTACCAAATGATATCTTGATTTTACGACCTTAGGAGAAGACTTTTGAAAACATTGTGGAAAAAGGAGGAAATGTTGGTTACCACCATTTACTCCTTTTCCCAAATTGTTTTTCTACCATTTTAAACATAAGTGTTAATTTTTGTGTCTACAAACGCTTTCGATTTGGAGAATTTCTGTTGTTTGGTAAAGACTTTTAACCTTTACCGAGAAATCCCACGTTTTCAAAAACCCCAGGAAGAATCTTCTAAAGTTGGTTGTGGGAAAAGATGAAAATGCTGATAAACCAGGTGCTTCCTTAACACAAGAGTGTACATAAATACATAGACCTTTGACTAGTAAGTACAGATAGAAATTACCACTTAATGATGACAAAACATAACCATACAGCCTTGCTGTTTCTGACATCTTCCGTGGAGTCCCAGAAACGGTCGATTTGTTTATCGTATACTCTACAGAAATTGACGATCACGACCAGAAGAACAGGAAATATTGTGAAACCAAGAAGCCTCCATGATCCTTCATCTCCAAACCTGGAAGAAATATGAATTTTGCTCTTGACCAAACAATCTCAAGTTTTACCAACCTTGACAAAGGAAGGTTTTGAAAACTTTGTCTGAAAGTGAGAAAATGTTGATAACCAGGAAAATTCCAATGTTCGAGTCACGTCGAGTCTGTTCCGTACAAGAGCTTTCAATCTGAACAAGCTAAAAGTTTTGTTGTTTGATGTTTCGATACTTAAGCGTCAGATAATCTAATTAGAATAAATTTAGACATTTACATAAAAACACATATGTGAAGAGGAAAGAGATTCAACCCTAAAAATAAGTAATGCTCTTATCAGGCCCAATACAGTACTAGAGAGGAATCAAGGGCATTAAATGAGAAACGCCCCCCCCCCCCCGTCCTTTCCCCATAATTTGTCTTAAGACAGCACGATGATAAAGTTAACCTTTAAGCTGCTAAGCGTGACTCTCTGACCTTTTGCGGACAGTGTAGATCAAGATCAGAATGCACAGAATGTGCAGTCTGATCTTGGATCTACACTGTCCGATAAGCAGATGTATTTTCTTAAAAAAATAAGTATGAAAGAACAATACTCGGATTTTTCCTATTTGCTTG
This sequence comes from Tridacna gigas, assembly GCA_945859785.2. Lineage (NCBI taxonomy): Eukaryota > Metazoa > Mollusca > Bivalvia > Cardiida > Cardiidae > Tridacna > Tridacna gigas. The sequence goes on from OX244039.2 coordinate 6,949,549, forward strand.
AAAGTTTTATTTAACTTATTTAGCAGGATAAGGGTAAACGAAGCATTTGCAGACGTAAAATTACATGTGGCTAAATTAGTGGGATGTGTCTTCGAAAGAGCAGAAATCACTGTGGGAAATGGAGAAATATTGGTTACCTATATTTTCCCCCTTTTTCTGCTTTTCCTGTTTTCAAAACCCTTGTCATACACCTTGTAAAAACACAGGGTCTTTGGTAAAAAGTAATGGCAATCCTATTTACCTGTAATACAAGGCATATCCTAGATATGCAAAATACCACAAGGCTAAAAATATGGCCAGGGATGTCAGAAGGATCTTTTTATGAGTCTTGCAGCCATCGATCAAAGAGGTCTGCACCGCAATGAGGGTCCTGTGATACGCACTGTAATCAGCTGTACCAAGATCCGAGTGCTGGTATCCATTTTCTACGGTAACATTGATGCCGTCAGGATTTTTCTGGGAAAAAAAAAAAAAAAAAAAAGAATTGTATAAAGTTTTTACGAATACTTTGTCACATTCGAGCCAATCCTATTTAAAATAGATTACGTAACAGACAAAACAAATATTATGAATCCTTAAAGGAGACTAGGTCTGTTAAGATTAAAATGTTTTGTCACTGAATGTAGTCATGCAACACCTAAGAAACAACTTATGAAAAATTTCGTTGGTGATATTTGCTTTTGCGATATGTAGCTTCTTCACCTAGTTCTGTTTATTATATACCTGAATATTTTCTGGCTCTAATACATGCGCCGGAGGCGAATAAAACAGAACACACACGACAGAAAAAATAAAACCCTATCTACACAGTGTCAAATTCGGTTCCAAATATGGTGTGATGACGCATCTCACCCGCGGAATACCGGTACGTGCGTATTAATTTGCAATTTGATTGTTAAAATATTACTCTGTAATAATCCACCTCCATTTATAACAACGAAGTTACTAGCCACTAAACTATTATTTGTTTTATCTGGTTTACAGTTTTCGAAGAAAATGTCAATAACTGCAAAATTTTGTCTTTGAAAGTTGTTGGTATGTATTGAAAGAAATATCATGTTGTAGTAACTTTCCTGGTGCTTGTATTTTTACTTCTCGTTGCGTAAGAAATTTTGACATCTCGCTCGACCTTCGGTCTCGGGCGATATCAATTTTTTTTAAGCAGCCCGAATCATATTCAAACATCAGGAAAGTTACAATATGCGGAATATTATGTTGTATTGTGTTTCCTGGGGCTTGTATTTACTTCGAGCTGCGTGGGAAAATTTGATATCGCGCGAGACCGAAGGTCTCGCGCGATATCAAAATTTTCCCACGCAGCTCGAAGTAAATACAAGCCCCAGGAAACACACTACAACATAATATTCCATTTATTATATACCTAAAATACCAAAAACCAAAATATATGCGTTTAGTGACAATTTTATTCGAAAACGAAGCATAGTTGTAAGAAAAATTGGTTTAGTGGGCGTAAACATCTTTTTTTCATGAATGGCGGATGAATTTTATTTAGTATTATTTCCACTACGCCCATTGTGTTAACATATAAACAATCAAAATGGCTGCCGTGTTCACGTGGATACTGTGTTTTCGTTTAACTTCAAATGAAATTGCAAAAAGTAGGCCTAACAGAAATATATACACACGAGTAGATTATCTGAAGTCTGAACAGACAAAACTAAGCTGGAGAACAGTACAACATGTAAAACGGGTGGGAGAACAACTCAGTCACTATCCGACTCTTTGGTGGGTCGAATGCGCTTTCTTTGCGGCTGAGCGGTTGAAGACTCGTCCCTGACCGTGTTTATTATGGTGATGGAACAATTATTTAGAGTCGCGTTTTGAAAAATGTGTCCTGCGTGTTCAGAAAACGTCCGCATTGCATACATGTTATTGACATTGGCCTGGAGTAAAGATTTCGTTGTGGAAGGAAAGGACTGTACTGATTGACACGGCCTAGAATCCAAAGGGGTGAGTGATTGTTCTCGGTGATGACTTGGAGGATTTGGGTTTTTAGAAAGGATGTCTGATATTTGCTCATGCATAGCAAGTGAGGCCTTGGCATAGCTATTAACACTCTGCACATCCCTGTGAGCACATAACTGCTGGATTGTTGTCGGCGCTACACCACTGTGCAAGAGGTCTGTGCATGTTGTTTTTCTTGCACTATGATTTGTTTTTTTTACCCTGTAGGCCGCATTCATTAGCCATGTTTTTCATAAGACTGTTAAGAGAATTAACTCCGAGGGGCTGTGATTTATACCATTTGGTAGAGTTTGGAAGCCTATTATGATTTACTGATAAGTAAAATGGAGAATCAGGCAGACACATTTCAGATGGCCTATGGGATGCATAGATTTTATAAGCATTAACAGGACAAGTTTCTGGTGTCTCATGGGCAAACTGTTTTGGATGAAAAGCCCTGATTTCAGTTGTTCTCTCACCCGTTCGAGTTTTTGTCAGCCTTTCATTGTATTCAATATATTCCCTTCCCCTGTCATTTTTCTTTAGTTTGATGTCACCCCAACAAAGTTGTCTATTTTCATTCCCCGTAGACCAAATAACATTGTATTATGTAGCCAGACTAAGTTGAGCAGCTTTGTAGGAGAGTCTAGTCCTGTTGCACCACTTCGGCGCAGTGCGTTCCTCTCATCATTGGTTAGAGGCTCAGAAGCATGAGGTCGATTTCCTTTCCCTTTGGATTTTAACTCTTTTCTTTTTGAAGCAAGGACCTGGCGTGATGTCTGAAATTCTTTGTCAGTTGTAATGCTGTACGGGTATTTCTTTTCTCTGAGACACCTTTAATGAGATATAATGAAGCGTTCAGATCTTAATACTAGTAAAAGAAAACCAGGTGAGGTGGAATTGCTCGGCTGCATAAGCTGAAATTTGGAAATAACTTTCTCAACAATATCTTGTGTTACTTTTCTCATTGAAACTGAACAACTTGCTAAATTTGCAGTAAACATCTTAACTCTTTACCAAACGACAAAATTTTAGACTGGTCTAATTTGAAAGCATTCGCAGACGACAAAATAAAAGTGACTGGAAATTTGAAATTTGTTTTGGGAAGGGAAGAAAACATTGTTGGAAAAGGAGAAAATGCTGGTTACCAGCATTTTCTCCTTTTCCCACAATGTTTTCAGAAGGCTTCTTTTTCAGGGTCGTTAAAAGTTGGGATTGTTTGGTAAAGACTTAAGCAATGGCTGAGATGTCAGAAAATCCTTGTCAAAGTTACATGTATAGCTAAACCGACATAGAAAAAACAGGGCTATGACAATCTCTCAGGGTCAATAAAGTGAAAGCTGCCACTGAAAATCAACTCTTTCGAAAAGAACAATTTAAGGACTTTTTACAATTTGAGATGTTAAAGCGATAAATCTGAAAGTGGTACAAATGAGCTGAAGATCTTTGACAGGGTAGAGAAACAGGAGAATATGGTGGTTACTAGCATTTTCTCTGTCGTCAACCAAATATTATTTTCAAGCAATCTTTATTTCACAAAAGATTTCTTAGTACTATTTCTTAGTACAAAAATATCAAGCATGGTAGGCTTATTAGCTGTTTTAGCTGAGCTGTAACAGACTTGGGCTTATTATGCAGGGATGATGAGATAAATCTCTCTGGCTCAGCCATCATTCTTTTTGTGATTTGATAATATCACTTTGACCTGCACCATTTTTTATTCAACCCCATACCATACAATCCCTTATTTCAACAACACCGAAAATGGGAGGCTTTTGTGTAGACTGTGGAAAGTGAAATACTGGTTATTGGTTACTACCGATAACTAGCATGTTCTCCTTTTCCCATAATGTTTTTTACCCTTTCACAAACAGATTCAACCATTTGAACCCCATGTGTGTAAATGCTTTCAATTTGGTTAATTCTAAAATTTTAATGTCTGGTAAGTGTTTAAGAGTTCTTTTTTGTATATTTTTTTGGTGTTGCGTGGCAGGTTTATTTGCTTGTATAATACATAAAGCAGAAGGTCTTGCCTAAGTCTCAAGAAGTGGCACTGGTCACATAGAAATGTGTTTATTTAAGACACTTAATAACCCTATTGTAGTGCTTTTGAAATGCAGGAATTACATGATTAAGTTAGGTATGCTCTGGTATGATTGAAAATTTGTAGACAGTAGTATGTATATAATTATTGTAAATACAAAATCTGTCAATGAACAGGCTCATGTATTTTTATTTTTTAACCCTTTACCATATAGTCAGAGTTTTAACCACCCTGGAAAAGAAGCTTTTTGAAATCATTGTGGGAAAAGGAGAAAATGCAAGTAACCAGCATTTTCTCCTTTTTCCGCAGTGTTGTCTTATCTTTCAGAGACAAATAAATTCCCTTATTTGAGCCAGATTTAATTTCTCGTCTGCAAACGCTTTCAACTCGGACCAGTCTAAAATTTTGTCATGTGGTAAACAGTTAATCTGTAGGTTTGAATAACTACCTGTCAATTCCTCTATGATAGGATGTCAAGGTATCTGGCTCATAATGTGAAGCATCTGCCTTTCTTATACAGAGAAGAAAGGAGCCTATGAGATTATCTAGCTCATCAGGCATTATTTGCCAGACCTCCCTCAGTTCATTGCGCCCTTCAAGCCACCTTTTGAACTGTCTCATACATGATTCAGTTTTCTTTACAGTGTTTTTGTTCTTCATGTAATTTACAAAGCTCTCCTTTTCCTCATCAGATATTTGAATAAAAGTTGGGGTTTGTTTTGAAATTGCAGACGATGATGGTTGTTTTGGCATAAGGTTTAAGGTCTGACTTTCTGTGGTATCAACTGGTGGTTCAATGGGCATTGGGTCAAATGTCTTGTCTCCATCATTTAAGTCGAGTTCCAAAACACTATTTTGCTGCTCAATGAAGTCAAAATATCCAGATTGAGTTAACAAGACGAAGTCAATATCCTCATCAGACCATTCATTGGACATTGTGGCAGAAATTCTACAAAATTTTGGATCCTGGTGCGATATGAAAGCAGTGACGAAAACATATCGGGCGAATATTCGATCTAGCAGCCGACGGTTGATGTCACGATAATCTCGTTTAATATTGCGTTGCAATTGTACTGTTTTCAATAAAGGGCAAATAGTTGATTAATATTATTCGTATGTTTTGTTTTAGACTTGGAATAACGCTTTAAATTTATTTTGGGGCAGATCTTCACACACAGAAAAATAAGACTTGGCGTTACTAAAAATAGATTGAACACGTCTTGAGATCATGCTTGATTTTACTACGTTGCGTAAAATCAAATCGAGAATGAGGTTGAAAGTAGTTCGTTCGTGGATACGTCATCATACCATATTTGGAACCGTATTCCACTGAGTGAACTACGGATTTTTTTTCCATCGTGTGTGATTTTAGCCGCGTGCGACGCATGTATTTAACCTGGAAAACTTACAGGTATATAATAAATAGAGAATAGATGGTTGGTGTCTTGGATGGGTTAAGTTTATCGGGCTAGGCGGAGGAATTTATCTGGTGAGCCGAAGGCAAACAACCTTACAATACACCAACCCTGCAATACACCAACCATCTATTCTATTTATCCTGTCACGCACTGTAAATGAACAAAACAAAACAAAAAACAGACATCAAAGACTGTACCTTTTATCCAATATCTTGTGTTATTATATACCTGTAAGTTTTCCGCACGCTGCTAAAATCACACACGAGGGAAAAAAAATCCGTATTCCACTCAGTGGAATACGGTTCCAAATATGGTATGATGACGTCACACTGTATCCACGTGAACACGGCAGCCATTTCGATTGTTTTATATGTTAACACAATGGGCGTGGTGGAAATAATACTAAATGAAATTCATCCGCCATTCACGAAAAAAAGATGTTAACGCCTACTAAACCATTTTTTCTTATAACTATGCTTCGTTTTCGAATAAAATTATCACTAAATGCATATATTTTGGTTTTGGTAGTTTAGGTATATAATAAATGGAATATTTTGCTGTAGTGTGTTTCCTGGGGCTTGTATTTACTTCGAGCTGCGTGGGAAAATTTTGATATCGCGCTCGACCTTCGGTCTCGCGCGATATCAAATTTTCCCACGCAGCTCGAAGTAAATACAAGCCCCAGGAAACACACTACAACATAATATTCCGTATGTACTCTACCATAAAATTCCCGAGCCGAGCCTGACAAAATTTCCTGGAATCAAAGACACTACTGTCTATTCTTCAAATTTTCCAATCCACGACACTATTCTGTTTATCCTGTTTCACATTTACAAACATAAATCCGAGTAGATAGAATATTTCGCTCGAAATTAAAGCACGTATTGACATCTTTCGCACTATGAAAAAAACACACTTGTATGGCGAACTGTGCAAAGCGCTTTTGGTATGCAGCTGTAATAATGACGTCATGAATAATATTGACTACGTCATAAACGTGACGTAAACGCTCGGAAGAATGTTGTGGCGAAGAATTCTAATTTATTTTAAATAATAAGAAAAATCAACATGTGCATCGAATTTTAAGCGATAATTTTACTTTGAAATATTGATTTCGTGTACCGGCACCTAAAAAAGGAGTTCCGGCTGGTCACATGACCAACTAGCCTAATAAACCTTGATCACGTGACCAACTGACATAATAAACCTAGTCACGTGGTCAAGTGACCGTATATCACCAAGTTTATATGACCCCCTGTTATACGACGGAATTTATAGGAGGTGACAGGATAAAACATAATACTCCGTATTTATTTCACACCTAGCATTTGAAGGTTTGTTGGAATGGCATCTGACCAATAACACTTATAATAATTTAAAACAACGGATTTTATATTTCGGATAATTTAAAACAACGGTAAGTACGTGACGTCATATCTGGTCTCGTAAAGATAGGCGAAATTACTGGCTGAATACCTTTATTCAAACGTCAAACTGCAACGCCAAGTTTCTTTACAGTTTCTTTACGGTTGCTAAGAGAAACATGATATGAGCCATGCGAAAAGTATCAACCCATGTCAGCCTGTGTCGACCATTGCCGAAACTTTCCGCTGTCGGTCAATTTTCTTTATGCCAAAGGACCACTTTAGCTCATGATAGAGTCGGTTGTTTTACATAATAGGTTTTATGGTTCCATAATTATATGATGACTTGCTTGGTATAATGCATTATGGAGATGCTTTAAGCTCCGTTTTGCCGGAACGTGGCTCAAATTATTATGTAGTTTTATCGTTACAAACACTAATAAAATATATTGTATGCCTTCAGAGATTACATGTAATTCCTCAACAAACGAAAAAAGTTTGGACTTGACCAAACTGGAAGCATTTGCAGACGACAATTAAAAGGTGACGCTGACTCAGATGAAGAGACTTCTCTTTTAAATGGTAGAAAACGTCATGGGACAAGGAAAAATGTGTGTTGATATGCGATTAAAAACACAGAAGTAGTTTTCTTTACCGTATCTCCGTTCGGATCGTCTTCAAAAGCCGTATTTTCAATTCCTTCCTTTAATATTGGATCATTGTCTAGCTTCCTTTGGTATTTAAGTTCAAGGGACATTATCTCTTTTCTCTTTTTATCTATAGGCTGTCCCATTAAAAACCTGCAACATAAAAATGAGTTTGCAGAATAAACAAGTTTAACGAAACAAGAGCAGCGCATGTGGGTACCAACGCTAAACCGCCGTTGCTCGATTTTATGTGAAAATTCCAGGTCGATAGAGGAGCACGAATGTTTCAAAATACTTTAATAGTTACCTGCCCTTGTTGTATAGGTTATCCTTTTGATAATTAATAACTTGTTCAAGTTTAAAACAAATACCGTCAGTAATAACAGAGATAAAAAATGTCAACGTTTTCGCATGACGACGCAGACGACGAAGTAGACGACGACACAAACAGCCGAACTAATAACTGTGCTCATGAGAAAAACATGTTTCTACAACAATTTCTGAAGAAAAGTAGTTAGTGGCCGAAAGTATTTCATCAAATTCCTAATTTCACATAGACATATGAGCCAAGCTCTGGCACAAAGGGGGCTTAATGCATCTCCGTAATGCATTGTACCAAGCTAGACATCCCCTAATTAAAGGTCCATAAAATCCACTTTGCCTAACAACCGACTACATCATGAGGTAGACTGGTCCTTTGACATAAAGAAATTTGGCAAAAGTAAAACGTTTCGGCCCAGGTCAGCCTGCGCGGACTGCGTAGGCTTACCTGGGTCGATACTCTTTTTTTTTTTTTTTTTTGGCAAATGTATTAAGCCCCCTTATCACAAAGCATAGCTCATAATTATATTCACTCCAATAAGATTGATTTTACTGCTTCTGATTGTGCATTTACTTATAAAAAAAAAAAAAACTATATTGGCGGAGATCTAATTGGAGCCATTTACACTATTGTAAACAAACACACAAACGTTTATGTCCATAACACTGGCTGTTAAATCAAGTCAATATACTTTTATCAGTGAACATATGACAACACTGCTAAATACCTGTTATAGAAATGCATTATTATGCATTTTATTGTCACATACTTCAAACATGTCTGTCTGTTACAATTACATTCCCTTAACCCGTGATCAAACAATCCTGTGATTTAAAAGATACATTTATACGCGTTGTCAGCCAGTTTTTAACCCATTTCATCTTTATTTTATCAAACAATAATTTGCATCTTGATGCCAAATGTTGCCCCAGACAGTTGCCAGGTTGCATAGATGACGACCGATAGAAAATGCAAATCATTTTCTGGAGACCATCAAAGAGATCAGTGTTGTGACGTTTCCGGTTTTAAATCAAAGATATCCGATATACCGGTATATGTTTATCCCTTACACCATACATATCGGTATTTTATCTGTTTACACAGCTGACTAAATTCTGAACAATTATACAGTCTATCAAATTTTAACAAATTTTAACTATAGCTGTAAGGATGTATTTTTAATGACCCGTAGGAAGAAGGATTTAAAAAAAAAATGGGATAAGGAGAAAATGCCGGTAACCTTTTCGTCTTATGTAAATCCCACCATTTCTGCTAAAATTAATATGTCGTCTCCAATTACATACTTTAACCCTTTCCCAAACGACAAATTTTGGACTGGTCCAAATTGAAGGAGTTTGCAGACAACAATTTCAAATTTGATAAAAATGGCAGACAGTTATCAAAAAGGGTAGAAAACACTGTGGGAAAAGAAGAAATTGCTCGTTACGAGCAATTTCTCCTTTTCCCATAGTGTTTTCCAAAGACTTGTACTGCAGACACGTGAAAACCAGGGCTTGTTTGGGAAAGGGTTAAACTTTGGACCAGTCTAAAATTTTCTCATACATTAACTCAACGAGTTGACGAAATTTTAGACTACATACTGATAGCATTAGCAAACGACAAATTGAATTTTGCCATTTCAAAATGGTTTGAAATGTCTTAATGGGTAGAAAACATTGTGGAAAATGAAGAAATGCTGGTAAACAGCATTTTCTTCTTTTCTCACAATGTTTCAAAAGCTTCCTTCCACAGGGTAAAAGAATGTACGGAATTTTTTGGTAAGGGGTTAACTTATTCCCCGGTGAAACAATTGCCGCAGACGAATTCTTATTTATTTTTTTTCACAGAACTATAATTTATAAACATGAATAATCCGCGCTCTGACAGAAGGAGGTTTAATGCATCTCTGTAATGCATTACATCAAGAAGGTTATCACACAATTATGGATCCATAAAATTAACCTTTTCAGCGCCATAGGCGAAAACAGGGACTTTTGCGGACGGCATAGATCAAGATCAGACTGCACAGAACGTGCAGTCTGACCTTTGATCTATACCCTCCGCTTGTTTGGTCAAGCCTTTATGATAAAAATCTTCCGGAGACACAGTGGATTCTACATACAGCCATTAAAAGAAGCCGAGTTTGTTTATTTGGCGCCGAAAGAGTTAACCCTTTCCCAAACAAGCCCTGGTTTTCACGTGTCTGCAGCACAAGTCTTTTGAAAACTATGTGGGAAAAGGAGAAATTGCTCGTAACGAGCAATTTCTCCTTTTCCCACAGTGTTTTCTACCCTTTTTGAGAACTTTCTACCATTTTCATCAAATTTAATATTGTCGTCTGCAAACTCTTTCAATTTGGACCAGTACATATTTTGTCGTTTGGGAAAGGGTTAATTTTGTCAAAGAATCGGCTGGATCCTGAGGTAGACTGTCCTTTGACTTGCACAAGATTGACCATTAGCAAAAAGTTTCGTCAACCCACGCAGGCTGACCTGATTCGATACTTTTTGCAGATGCATTTAGCCCTCCCCCCCCCTCCCCCCCACTTTTCACAGAACATGGCTCTCTCACACACGCACACAGGTGTGTGTGTGTGTGTGTGTGTGTGTGTTTCAACTGCTAGAGCTCAAACGTTATCACTTTATCTTGTTTTTCTTTTCTGGACTGTGTGGATTCACATCCGATCTTGGGTCTACACCGTCTGCTTCTTCGCATGATCATTGTGACCGAAACGACCTACATGTAAAAAAAATGCAAAATTTTAGCTGTTTTACGGTATTAAAGAGATTCATTTCAACGGTTTAGAGTTTAAGGAACTCTTTGCCAGACGACAAATTATTGCCCACATTCTTATGGAATTTGGCGAGGACAAAGTAAGAGGGGCCAAAATGATAGCATTTGTCCTTGAATGGGTAGATAACATTGTGAGAAAAACAGGAAATGGTTGTTACCAGCATTTTCTCCATTTTCATCACAATGTTTTCCAAAGCCTTCTTCCTCAAAATTGTTATAATATAAAAGTTTAACCCTTTACCACACAATCCCGGGTTTTAACGACCCTGAGAAAGAAGGCTTTTGAAAATATTGTGGGAAAAGGAGAAAATGCTTGTAGCCGGCATTTTCTCCTTTTCCCACATTGTTTTCTACCCCTGTAAAAACAACTTTCAAAATTTGAAGCATATTTATTTTGTCGTCTGCAAATGCTTTCAATTTGGCCAAGCCCAAAATTTTATCGTTTGTAAAGAGTTAAGGGGTTAGTTTAGTTTAAACATAGTTTATTCATATAATTTACATAGACTAATATAACATAAATTTAAACAAGAAAAGGATTAGAACGTAAGCGTACAGCTTATATAGTTCCTCTCCAATTGACGGTTACGTCATTAAATGAAGTCTACTTATAGTTAAGGGGTTAGCTGCATTTTATATCGCTATTTTGACATGCTTTATGAAATTTCAGTGCAGTATACCAACCGACATAATACATGCTGTTTCGCTAACTTTAAAGGTAGATTAAGATAAGACTGTAAACTATATGTAATTTCACCTTGAACAGACAATGTTAGGTAATTTGACATTATGGTTGTGAAGTTTTGAAAATATGGCTTTTCCTATGTAGACTGGGTCTGTATATTATCATTGCTTTTTTTTTTTTTTCAAGTAAAACAAAGTAACCAGCATTTTCTCCTTTTCTCACCATGTTTTCTACCTTTTAGACTACAATTTTTATGATTTCCGCCACATTTACTTTGTCGTCTGCAAATGCTTTGAATTTTGACAAGTCTACAACTATCTCGTGCAGTAAAGGGTAAAACACGTACTCATTATTGACTCTAAAGGTGGTCTCCTTTGAATATTAGTTACCGTGAAAAATTAGGACAGGTTTTCAATGAGCAATGCTGAACTATAGCTTACTGCGTATGAAACTAATAACAATTAACGAATGAAACGGAAGTAGTCTTATAAAGAATTTTCGTGACCTAATTTCATGCTCAAAGAGACATATGTAGCTAAAGGTGTCACACTACCGTACTGACCTATCGGAAAATAAACCCTTTACCACACAATTCCGAGTTTGAATGACCCTCAGGAAGAAGCCTTTTGAAAACATCGATGGAAAAGGGGAAAATGCTGGTGATCAGCAACTTTTACTTTGTTTTCTACTCTATGAGAGACAAATTCCATCATCTGAACCACATTTAAGATGTCGTGTACAAATGCTTTCAATGTGGACACATCTATAATTGAGCCATGCTCTGTAGAAAGGGGGCTTAATGCATCTGCAAAAAGTATCGACTCGGGTCAGCCGGGGCAGTTTGCACAGGCTGACCTGGGCCGAAACTTTTCGCTGTTGGTCAATTTTCTGTAAGTTCATGGACCAGTCTACCGCAATATCCAGTCGATTGTTAAAAAACTGCTATTATGGATCCATAATTATGTGATGGCTTGATTGCTATTATGGATCGGGGAGATGCGTTATGCCCCTTTACCAGAGCACGGCTCCTTTTTTTTTTTTTTTTTTTGTTGTTGTTGTTGTTGTAAAGACTTAGCACTTAAAGTAAAAACCAAGCAAAAAAATTAAATGTAGTTCTGTACTTAGGTATTTGCAGGAGACAATGTGTTTCAAGTGACAAGATCTGTCTTTGAAAGGAAAGAAAACGTAGTGGGTAAGGAAGAAAATGCTGGTAACCTTTTCCAACAATGTTTCAAAAGCCTTTTCTAGATAATTCGGTAAAGGCTGAAAGCACTAAATAAATTAAATGACATTTTACAGCCAAACATCAAACTCTGCCACAAATAACCTAGCCTGTCTAAGACAGTGTAGACTTAAGGTCAGACCGCACGTTCTCTGCAGTCTTATCTTGATTTACACTTTTCGCCTACACAAAAGAGAAAGGAGAAAGTAACATCATAAACAATGCACTTTTAGCCTTTATTTCATGCTTTTCGGTAGTTTATCGAGAAATAATCGTGGATTATGGTTTGATATTTCATGGTTACGACCAGAGAAAAATACTTATTTCATATCTTATAATTCTTCAACTTAAGGCGGAAACATTAGTTCCCGCGCACTGGTTACCTAAATAAACAGCGCATACCATTTATTCAGAGGGAAATACGACGTAATTTAAGTTCATTTACCCTGGGTTTTTCGCACTTTGAAGTAATATTGTAATGCGTTGTTATGTGTGTGTGTTGGGGGGGGGGGGGGTTGTATGCCACGAGTTATTACCGAAAACAATTACTGGATTTTGATGAAAGTCCCAACAAAAAGTGGTTAGAAGCATGAAATAAATAGAATATTTATTTCGTCTCGTGAACATCATCGTTAATACTGGTGGCTGCGTCGCTCGTGAAAATACGAGTATTACCTATGATGTTCACTCGATGAAATAAATTTTGATCAGTCACCGACAAAAACAAATATCCTCTATTTCTTCCTGAAATTCATTGAAAAAAAAAAAAAGCTCTTACTGATGTAGACCTATGTCCATACTCACCAACCATTCTTAATTGCATTTTTGATCTAATTCTTAAGGATTTTCTAAATTTCAAAATAACGCATCTTCTGATAAGCTAAGTCAAACGGTTTAGCCAATAAACAGTTGCGTTATTTTCTAGATATAGAGTAAGACTTAGAATACAACTAAGTATGGTTGGTGAATATGAATTGAGGATAACGGTCTGTTTCGGTGTATGATCGAAATTTCTTTCATCGAGTGAAAAGTGAAGGCTATATCTTCACGAGTGGCGAAGCTACGAGTGAAAATATGGCCTTTGCTTTTCACGAGATGAAAGAAATTTCGATCATACACTCGATGAAACAAACAATTATCCCATTTCTTTTATGCTCTTCACTTTAACCTTTCTTTTCGCATCTAATTTTTGCTCATACCTGGATCTGTGGGAATCGACATTTGACCAATCAGGTTATCGCATTTTTTAGGCCCGATGTGCAGCCTTGCTGTCTGCTATTTTTGCTCCCAAATAAGCGACTGTTAATGTTTGAGAAGTACGGTATTATTTGTGTTTACAGAGCTTGAATTTAAATAAAAAGTTTAAAAGATGTGCTTTGGGAACGCGCACGGCTTACGTGAGATATACGAAGAGCTGTAAGTTTGTATTATGATAATGACTGACGATCAAAGAGTTCCGATCAACACTGTATATAACAAAATGGGTTAATTAAATTAATTAAATGCTATTTTTTTTCCTCTGAAATCCTCTGAAAGGGACCTTTAAATCTATTATTCTTGGGCGAAACTGAGGTTTATGAGGTGTTTCATTCTTTCATACTGATTATGTGGAAAAGCAGCCAGTGGCTTGGAAAGAATATTGTGCGGAGTACTTGTAAAAGAAACATCAGGAAAGCATGGATAGGTGCACTGGCCGCCGTGATATAACTGAAATAATGTTGTAAACGGCGTTAAACACCATACAATCAATCAATCAATCAACTTTCATATTGAAGTTCAAATTTTGCTGACACAGGTATTACATTGTCCGTAGCCACATAAATTCACACTTTTTGTACATATCCTTGTATAAATTAGTTCAAGCATCCATATCGTTTTTTTTTTTTTTTACCGAGAATTCATCATTGGCAAAAAATGAATAGGACTATTTTTCTGGAATTTTGTCGAGAGAAACAGTCATGACGGCACGATTTAAGTAGCCTATCATCATCAACAACAACAACAACAACAACAATTTTTATTTGTTCCGCGTATGTAAACATACAGTAAGACAATACAATACGGTCACATGATATGGAGATCAGAATGTGATCGGACCTTGAAAGTATAGACTCTGTAGAAGAAGGATAGAGACTGGAGTGGAGAGGTCATGAAAGGGGAATGTGACATTTATCTATAACGGGAAAATCGATAAAAAGCTGGAATAGAGGCGAACAGTTATGTCAAGATACATATCTTAAATTGCTTAAATAAGTAAATAATAACTATTGATTTTACTAGATCTAGTCATAGGAAAATTTTGCGTCGGTGTAAGCCACACTGAATAATGGGTTCAATGAGAAATCTACCATACCAAGCAATGTCTCCTTCAACCCATTATAAGAGTACGGCACACACCGGTATACTAATGTAAAACGGATAAGAAGGTGACTGGTATTCTATTTGTTGCATTTGCAAATCAGTACATCCTAGCTTCATTCTTTTAAAGATGCATAGTATGAAATTGCAGAAAGTGTGGACATAGCTCAGGCAACGCAGATGCGTTAACTGACCTCTGTCCACACCAACTGCAATAGTGAGATGTTATCGAGGGGGGAGGGGGGCATGTTGAAAGTTGACTATGTATGTATTTATATAATAACATTTAAGTAACAACAACAATTGATAATAATAATATTAATAATGACGATGGTGATAATAAAAATAATGGTTGGTGTTGATGAACAAATTAAACATATACTGCATACAACAGTTCAGAATTTACATACAGCAATGAATATAATGTCATACTTTTTACAGTACACGATTCCTTTGATCTGTATAACGGGTACCGTAATTAAAATTCCATTGGGTACCGTGACATATCTGCTATGCTGTATTATGTATTTACTGCGTTTGTTTGGGAGCCCTTAGCGACGGTAACCAAGGAAGTCGGTTTATCTTATCGCCACAGATCCATGTATTGTGACAGACGTGTGCCTTTTTTCAAGCGATATGGATCTATTCAATCTAGTCGGATATCGACTAGCTGTAATAATGACCTCATGAGTGATGTTGACTACGTCATGAAACATGACGTTTACCCACTAAAAATCCATTCATGTTCTATAAATATCCGTGGCATGTCTAACAATAAAAGTTATAACATTCACCGGTGAATTATAAGGATATAATTCACTGTTAGATTTCTATAAACTACTGAAAAGTATAAAAGAAATGGGTTTCTTTATATAGTCACAGGTATCTAATAGGACACAAAAAATGTTAAAATTACATAAGTTTCTGAATAGACCTTTAAATCAACAGCAGAAATAAACTATAATTCATAATAATATGAGCCATGCTCTGGCAAAAGGGGGCTTAAGGCATCTCCGTGATGCATGATACCGAGCAGATCGTCACGTGATCATGGATCCATCAAGTCCATTTCGTCTAACAATCGACTGAATCATGAGGTAGAATGGTCTTTTGACAGGTAGAAAATTGACCAACAGCGAAAAGTTTCGGCCAGGTCAGCTTGCTCGGACTGCGCAGGCTGACCTTGGTCGATACTTTTCGCAGATGCATTAAGCTCCCTTTTCACAGAGCAAGGCTCATAAGTATTATGTAGTTGATATGAGCTCAAATGACAAGATTGTCTTTATAAGGGAAAACTCGTGAGAAGCAGGAAAAATGCAGGTAACCAGTGTTTTCCTTTTCCTGCAATGTTTTCACAAACTTCCTCCACAGGGTCATTATAACCAAGGGCTGTTTGGTAAGGACCCTTATCACACAATCCAGAGTTTCAACGACTCTGAAAGAGAAGGCATTTGAAAACATTGTGGGAAAAAGAGAAAACGTTGGTAGGCAGCATTCAGCCTTTCCCCCCACCACAATGTTTTTCTATCCTATCAAGAACAAAAATCATCATCTGAGCTACATTTAATTTGTCGTCTGCAAGCGTTTTGAATTTGGTCGAGTCCAAAACTTTGTCGTTTGGTAAAGAAAATGATGCATGAGAGTGGCTATCTGTCGGAATTAACAGACGCTGCTGATTGGTGATCAGACAGCACACACCCGATGCAATCTGATCTTGGTTTATACAACCTGATATTTCCAAGGACATACAAAAGGACACGATCAATAAGAAATGTCAAGGTTGATTGTCTGGCATCTGGAAGTGATCCAAATGCTTTCTGTCGGGGGAAAAAGTAAACTTCCTGTGCAATTAATTTGTTTGAAATGAGTTGTTATAAAACCAAATCAAAATCAAGGTTAAATTGTCCATCATTTCACTTCTAATAGTACTATATTCATTTTCTTTACGCTGTTTTCTATGAATAGGCCATGCTCTGGCAAAAGAAGGTTTTATGCATCTCCCAGATGCATCAAACCAAGCAAGTCATCACTTTGGAATCCGCCATTTTCTTTGATTGATACAGCGCCAGATTTATGCACAAATATGCAAATAAATTTTAGTTTATTCAAAGCAGACGATAAAACAGGCCGAGCTGGTCCCATTGTCTACAACCTAGAGTGGACAATGGTGCTCGTCCCGCTTGTTTTCGTTTTATATATAAACCTATAATACAATGAAGAACTCACCTTTAGTTCTACGCAGTTTGCACGATATGTAGTTTTACGCACCGTCACGTGAACAGCAGGTGCGCGTAAGCTAACTGTTCAAGCTCTATCCCTCCTCTCTTCTTGAGATCTTGCACAAAAAATACATTTATTGGAAATACTGCATTGCATGTATATTTATAAAACTTGTCATTTTTGTATATTGCCCTAATTGTATTTTATAAATACTTGGGTGAAATAAAAAGTACTGTCCTGTTCTGTTCTGAACTTAGTGATGGATCCATAAAACCCATTTAGTCTAACACCTGACGGAATATGGAGGTAGAAGGGTCCTTGAAATTGCAGAAAATTTACAAATAGCGCAGGCTGACATGGGTCGATACTTTTTGCAGATGCATAAAGCCCCCTTTTCACAGAGCATATTACAGCCATACAACAGGGAAAGTTCGCGAATGTTGTGCAAAGTACCAGTAAAAAAATCAGTGAAACCATGAATAGGTGTACTGGGCCCGATGTAACTGAAATAATGTTGAAATCTACGTCAACCAAACCAACCAACCAACCAACCAACAAACCAACAAACCAACCAACAAACAAACGAACAAAGATTGAAGAAGTTAGCTCAGAACCAATCAGTCTAAACTGACTTCAAATTCTTCAAGAATTGTCTAAATTTGAAAGTAACGCAAATTATAGCTGGCTTAACTCTTGTCCAAACTGAAATCATTTGCAGACAACACATTTAATGTGATTGAAACATTGAAATTTGTTTTGGAATGTGTAGAAAACATTGTGGGAAAAGGAGAAAATGCTGGTTACCAGCATTTTCTCCTTTTCCCACAAGGTTTTCCCAAGGCTTCTTTCACACAGGGTCGTTATAACTCGGGATTGTGTGGTAAAGAGTTAACCAATTAGTTTTAGCTTGTCAAAATTTATGTTACTTTCTAAATTTAGAATTATAAAAATGCGATTTAGAATAATAAGTGAGTATGGACCTTGTAAACATGGATAATCAAAGGGTCGATGACGAATTAACGATACGAAGCAATTATATGAGCCATGCTCTCGCAAAAAGGGGTTTAATACATCTCCGTGATGTATTATATCAAGCAAAGTCATCCAATCATTATGGATCCTTAAAATCCGTGGTGTCTAACAACCGACTGAATCATGACGTAGTATGGTCCTTTCACATGCAGAAAATTTACAAAAAGCAAAGTCGGAATGCGCAGGCCAACAAGGGTCGATACTGTTTTGCAGATGCATTAAGCCCTCTTTTTTACAGAGATCAATCATATTTATTTGGCCTAAATATATTTCATTGTAGGAAAGTCCTTCACATTTTCTTCTGATGCATATTTTTGGAAAATAGCTAGTTCATACGCATGGCTTTGAGTATACTTTTGATATACTTTGTTATACTCTGAACATTTATACGCGTGTGTGTGTGTGTGTGTGAGAGAGAGAGAGAGAGAGAGAGAGAGGGGGGGGAGAGACCAGGCAGGAAGCAAGGTAAGAGAGACAGAGAGAAAAACATTGTAGATAAATAGAAAATCGGATATGCAGAATTGAATGAAACCCATATAGATTTGCATTTGCTGTATGCAGTCTGGAGTAGGATCAACGTCAATACCGCCCTGCCTTGTCGCAACAAAGAAAATGACAGTGCTGTACATGGGAAAACAAGATATGCCATTAATTTTCATTACAAACCGGAAATGACAGCTATATTTCAACGGGCCGACTTCCGCTTTTTGAATTAATGCTCATATTGATGTCATACCGTGTCAATCGAAACCTGCCATTTCCTAAATCTGACTAATCTTTCCGGTTCCAAAGTTTCTGCGTTAGCTATGACACGCAACTCTGAAATTATCCCTTTTCTACATGATCTTGCGTTTTTACGATCTAAAGGAGGTTTCAGAAAACATGTGGGAAATGGAGAGTGATGGTACTTGTCAAAGAAAAATCTATCATTATGGACCACAGTTTACTTGTCGCTTGCAAGCGCTTTCAATCAGCACAACAGTAGAATTTATCTTTCCTGGAAAATAGTTTAGGATCTTGGATTCACAGAAATTTGAACAGCAGGGGCAAATGCTATAAGCACATTCTGGTTTCTTTCGTCTGTCTTTTGAAATACAGTTACAGTACAATTCACAAAAATGTTCCTAAATTTCAAAGTAACATGAATTCTGATTGGGTAAACCATTTGGTTCAGCCAATCAAAAATTGTGTTAATTTCTAAAATCTAGAATTGGACTAAGAATGCAATTTACAATGGCTACAACTGAATCAACTGGGACGGAATAATCCGCCATTTTTTTTTTTTTTTTCAGCAAATGTCAGTTCCATTTATCTAGCATTCTGGGAGACAAGAATAATTTTCCATATGGCAACGAAGCACTCAATGCCAGGAAGTTATAGAGTTCATGTCCATAGTAAGTATCTGCCTCAGTGGTTACAGTCGGGCATTCAATAAATGTCAATATTAGCATACACTGGGCGGATGGTCTGTGGCTACCCGTTGAGGTTATCCAAAGGTTATCTACTTGTGACGCCTTTGTTTTAAATATTTCTGGAACATTGGTAACTTTCAGGGAGTTCTGGATTTACACTGTGTCTGTTTCACGGTTTAATTCATACAGATAATCGTTTAATCGGGAAAGATTATGTGGCTTGTGTTATACGGAATTACAGGTTCCCAGGATTCTTAACTATTTCCTCGCTACATATAAAACCCCAAACTCGATCGACGGCTTAACGCTTTACCACACAATCCCGTCTTTTAACGACCCTGTGAAAGGAGCCTTTAAAAACATTGTGGGAAAAGAAGAAAAATGCTCGTAACCAGTATTTTCTCCTTTTCCCACGATGTTTTCTACCCTATCACAGAACTTTCATCTCATGGGTACATGTACATGCTTTGAATTTGGAATCGTCCAAAATTTGTCGTTTGGGAAAGGTTTAAATATTATCAACTGAGATTAGGTTTGACAATACTTCTGAGGTTGACTAGTTAACTCTTTACAAAACGACAACATTTTAGACAAGTCCAAATTGAAAGCATTTGTAGACGACAAAACAAAATGTGACTGAAAAATTGCAATTTGTCTTGGGAAGGATAGAAAACATTGTGGGAATAGGAGGAAATGCTGGTTACCAGCATTTTCTCCTTTCTCCACAATGTTTTCAAAATACTTCTTTCTCAGGGTCGTTAAAAGTCGGGATTGTGTCGTAAAGGGATAAGCGGACGGTATACGAAATATCTATACATATAGGTATCGTATATCAAAGATATTCTGTACAGTCTGATCTTGATCTATGCGTCCCAAAAACCATCTCTTTCCTCCTAGAGCAATGAAAGGGTTAAATTTTCAACATTTAATGACTATCAATTGAACCATGCTCTTGAAAAGGGGAGCTTAATGCATGATACCAAGCGAGTCACCATAATATAGATCCATGAAAAATCAGTTTTTTAAAACAACCTACTGAGTCATGAGATACATTGGTCCTTTGACATGCAGAAAATTTACCAATGACAAAAAGCTTCGGCCCAGGTCAGCATGTGCAGGCCGATGTAGGTCGATGCTGTTTGCAAATGCATTAAGTCCCCTTTTCACAGAGCATGGTTAAATTTTATTTGAACCATATCGAATTTCTTAAGAAAAAGTTAAACGGTTGTATTTATTGTGATCTATCATAATTTTCATATTTTTGAGAACATATACGGCCGAAGGTACTTCCACGGCGGCCGTAGTACCTCGACGATTACTTACTAAAGCGGTCGCTTATGTTAAGGTGTCGGCACGGCGTATATTGATATGTGGAGACCAAGGTGAGCTGTCGTTGCTGCTCGGTCTTTCATGTCAAGATCCACAGTCGCCAGGGGGATTTCCCTGTGCCTTTCGTAGGTTAAAAATACTAGGATCTAGGACCATCAAAAGGGGGCCAGGATCTGAAATATCTACTTCAAACTCGGGTTTGATGCAAACTACTTAAAGGGAAATGCATACCAGATTGGCGCGTCACCCTTAAAAATGGCCCCCTTTTAACTAAGAATTTTCACTGAAAAAGCAGTTGCGACCGAGTGTTGGCATGCTCACACGGTGCTCCAGTTGATATGGCGTGCAAAACACGAAAAGGGGCTTTCGTACATTTGTGTAATGTGTTGTCCCGGATAAGCCTGCGCAGTCCGCGCAGGCTAATCCGAGATAGCACGACTACATAAGACTTTTTCATACAGTAGACTTTCGTGAAACAGAAAACCGCACACAAACGGGAAGTGTCGGCTCGGATTAGTCACAGACTGCACAGGCTGATCTGGGACGACACACTTTTACGCATATGTCCGAAGGCCCCTTTTCGCGTGTTGCACACCATTATATGGATTGGTCTTAACAGAATGAAACTACTCATTTCATCTGAAAAGCGCCCTTTAAAGGGGAAGTTTAATGCATCTCCGTGATGTATACACAAACCAAGTCATCACATTATTAACACTTAAGCTGCTGAATAAATGAAACGCAATAATACTAAAAACCCAAACATTGCGGTTTCAAAGTTGAGTTCGCCGGAAAGAAAATACCGTATCGGACAGTGTAGATCAAAGATCAGACTGCACGTTCTGTGCAGTCTGATCTTGATCTACACTGTCCGCAAAAGATCAGTGGGTCGCGATTAGCAACTTAAGGGTTAATGGAGAGGTCATCGGACCTCTCCAACAGTGGTGAGTTTAAAAGGCAGACTGCCTCAGAAATCGCAATCTAAATCCTTTTTTCTTTTGCGAAATTGTTCTGACACACAGTCTGTTTTGTCATAGTTTTATAAACAAACCGAAATCAAAAAAATGAAATAGGAAAGAGACGTGCTCTGTTTTCATGTGACGGATTTCAAAAACAGAATTTTGTATTGATTTGATTACAAATGTGCTTCGACGGTCGATACAAAAACCAAGATTATTTTCGATATTCTCTTTTTTTATTTTCCGTTCCATGATTCATTTTTTTCGAAAACTGGAATTAAACTAAGGGAGCTAATTCTTTGCTTAACCTCAAAGGATAGTTTCAATTATTCATTCAAAGGTTGATTGATTGCATGGTGTTTAATGCCGTTTTCAATTATTTCAGTTATATCGCGGCGGCCAGTGCACCTATCCATGCTTTCCTGGAGTTCTTTTTACCAGTGCTCCGCGCAATATTCTTTCTAAGCCACTGGCTCTTTCCCACATAACCATCGTGGAAACAATGGTCAACGGTGAGAGAGGAATGAATCCAGTCGCAATGACTATCATCAGTCCTCGGAAAGAAATTGGCCAAGCCGGGGATCGAACCAGCGACCTCTCGTTCTCAAGTCCTGTACACTACCGACTGAGCTGCGGGGGCTTGGCTATTCAGTCAAAGGATAGTTTCAATAAAAGTTATTATCTTCAGAACGAAATGACCTCGCCAATAGTGGTAATTTTTCATTCAACAAATAAATCTAAGCGGGAAAAAATCGTTAAAAAAGAGAAAGAACACCTCAGAAAAAGATCACGCGACTTGAAAACACGGTAAGGTCACGTGTCTGTCATCTAATGTATTAGAGATTTCTATGCAGCGGCAATCATATAAATGCCTCTAAAGCCGATAAACTATTTGAAAACATTGATGCTGACCTCTCCTGGCTTCTTTTTTTAAAGAAGCCAACTTGTGGATGCATAAAGTTCAGTTTGTTTATCAGTCAAGTGAATCGTGAGGAAGAATGGTTTTTGAACATGCAGAAAGTCGACCGATAGTAAAAACGTTTCGACCCATGTCAGCCTTTGCGGACTTCACAAGCTGACGGAAAGATTTTTTGCAGATGCATTAAACCCCGTTTGTCACAGAGCATTACTCTTTGTCTTAACTTATTTTAGGCTTATACACAAGTCAAAAAGCAGGTAAGGAGTTCGAAAAAATTCTTACAAAACAGGGAAACCCAATATAACAAGATGTTTAGTGCATGTGAAATCTTTGTAAAAAACAAGAAGAAAGTGCTTTTTTCGACTATTTTTTTCCCCACTTTTCACAAAGCGTTTGCAGGAAGTAACATTATGTCCAGAAAAAACTACTTGGGCTGCAACATGGGAAATGAGACCTTCGGAAATTTTGCGTAAAGTGTCATCCCGGATTATCCTGCGCAATCCGCACAGGCTAATCCGAGGCGGCACTTTACGACTACATAAGACTTTTTCATACAGTAGACTTTCGTGACACAGAAAACCGCACAAAAACGAGAAGTGTCGTCCCGGATTAGTCACAGACGGCACAGGCTGACCTGGGACGACACACTTTACGCATATGTCCGGAGACCCCTTTTCGTGTGTTGCACGCCACTTAGTATAGATACTTGTCCTTGCTCTTCTAGAGTCATTATTCCTTGTCTCTGATGTGACTTTCCTATTGTCCCTATGACTTAATAGAAACAGAGTCTCATTCATCCCTCCATTTCAGTGTTGCTGTGTGACGTCGAGGGTTTAGCCCCGCCCAGTTATGTCGGATCATGGCACCATTTGTACGCAAAAACTGACGAGGGCCATGAATTTATGGATTATCATAACCTCGGACAAATCCCGGTTTATGTAGACGTACAGGTAATGAGCGTTATCTCCTTTTGCAGCAATATTTCAACATGTATCAAATCGTATAAACAAGTAAAGAAGTACCTTTCTTTCTCATTTTCAAGTTTTTTTTCAAGCAATGCCGTTCACGTTAAGCTAACCCTGTGCCAGAAGTGGCCTACGTCAACCAACGTCAGAACTGTATGTGCCCCTCCCCCTCCCCTCCCTCCCGGCAGTTGAAGATGATTTTCTCAAAGAAGTTTCACCTTGTTTTTTCTAGGTTCAGCCGCGTAACGGAGATAATGTGGATTACACATTTCCTGGGGTTGGTTCTGCGCAGTCGTCATCACGCGACATAGAGAAAGAAATTGGGGGCGTGGTCTACATGTATGACGACAGCAAGGTAGTCGTTAAATGTCCAGATGGCACCAATGGCGTAATGCAGGTCATCTTCACAGGTAAACAATATTCTCTTTCTCGATGTCAAGAGTGTTTCTCGGCCAATGGGTTGACTCTTTTAGGGGACAACCAAATTTTAGACCCATTCATTTGGAAGGCAACTAAACCACTGCGGTTCATATGCAGGGAATTGTCTCTAGAAGGTAAGCAAACATTGACGGAACAGGAAAAACTGCTGGCCACCGGTAAAGTTTAGCCTAAGAATGCCAGATTTGAAATTAGTCTAAATTCAGATAGTAACGCAATGTCTGATGGGCTACACCATTAGGTCAAGCCAATCATGAATTGCGTTACCTTGAAATGTTAGAAATTCATTAGAATTAGGCAAAAGTATGCGATTTAGAAATAGTTAATTAACACGGACCAAGATTTAAATTGTATCCAATATTTCGCTGTATTTATGATTCTGGTACTTTGATTTACTTATTTTAACCTTTCCAGGCGAGGACTGGTTGCCGACATACAAACAGAAAGAAATAGAGGCTTGGATACGTGTACGTGTCTGGTTACAGAATGATTTTCCCAATCCTGTATTTTCGTCTGGCTGGTTACCGGTTTCTGTCAATGATGGTATTTACACTATTGTATCCCATAACTACCACTATTTCCAGTATGAATTTTCTCATTTTACGCACGTATAAGATAAACATTATGTAATGTCATATGTGACGTCATGTTATACTAGGCCTACCTTCAAAAAGTCGAAATGGGTTTTATTCATGGAAATTCCCACGTGTTCATTAACGGTTTTGCGAATTCCGACCAAAACAATCTTCCGATATCGTTATGTTATAAGAAGTATCTGGCATTCGTTGGCTCTTGAGATAAAACGTAACCATGTCAAATGCAAAATTATGTCAGATCCTTCATACAGGGTGTTTTTTCGAATATCTGTCCATATTCTGAACATTATTATTGCCTACACATGTGCATTTAAAACAGATGGAAAACTATCATCTTTTCGCAGACACAATGCGATATCCTTTGATATAAAATACACAGGCAATACTTGAATATTCACTGATATATAACACATTTTTCTGACAAGTCCGTTACACAACACGTGTCCCACATTACGTCAATTCTTGGAACTAAGATAAGGTCAACTCTTTGTTTAAAGATTACCTTAGAAGCAAATAGGTGTAGAAGCTGCAAATTGGGTTTAGGGCAACAGAGAAATCAGGCTTTCATTTTGAAAAACTGCTACATAATGAGGCAATTAACGCACGGGCTGCTTTCCTTGCAGACGGTATTGTGGTTCATGTTTTTCGCAGATGACGAGGACAATGCGACACTGCAAATAAGGATGGCTGTCTGAACATTCGGAGAAAGAACTTCATTCCAATGCGATAAGGAAAATTAATAACATGGAAGACATATGTACTAGTACATGCATGTGGTTTCAGCAAGGAGGAGCCACATAACAAATGACCGAAAGCATAATTGCCCAACTTTCAAAAGCATTTTGACCGAAGTCCATTTCTGTCGGGGATAGCTACACACTATGACCCTGCCGACTTTTCCTTGTTATGTGCATCATAAAAACGTGTACAAACCAATGTCAGGAGATACTTAGGACTTAAAGCTGCAATCAAGTAAGAAGTTTATGGAAATAGCAGGGGGACATGCAGACATATAATAAAAAACTATAACAATAATTAAAGAACAGCTCAGATTAGACGTTATGTAGGACAAAGTGGAAGTGTAAAAAAAAGTGTAGTGTATTCACTATTATTAAAGTAATGCATATGTACTACATATAAATTGAAATTTTATTATGTCTGCAAAAAGTTGGTAGCTCTCAATTCAGTTTTAATTGAAATTAGTGGAACATTTTGACTAAGAACAGGGACAGATATTATGAAACATCCTGTACATGTATCGTCAAACCAGAAAGGACATAACTTTTACTGAATGCAGATTGAAAGCCTTACAATTTTGCAGACGAGAATAAAGTGTGGCTTAAATGATGGTAACAAAAAGGGTAGAAACATTGTGGGATGGGAAAGAGGGAAATCGCTGGTTTACCATTTTAATTTTTTCTTTTCCAACATTGTTTTCAAAAACTTTCACCCCTTAGGCGTTTCTTGGTCAGCCGTTGAACTTATCAATGAGTTGCAGTTTAGAGTACCGACGAATTCTTAACAATTAAATATTAATGAACCTTTTGCAACGTTTGATATTTTTGCTTCAATTCATCATTACAACGACGAAACCATATCCTTGGACGTCTTGAGGAAAAACCCACTGGAGTGCGCATGTGCGGAAACAAAAGTACAAAAGAGTGTGAAACGGTCAAGTGTTGCCATCGAGTGCTGTTTTGTTACTTTTTGTCCATACATAAACTGTTTACTTACGATTCAATTTCTGTCTTCGATTTAAGAAACATGAATAGACTGTTGACTCTGGTTGTTCAGATTTACAACGTGTTGCGATGTTTACGAATGTCCGGTCAGACAGTCTTTCACCAGAAGTGGCTGTTTTCTAGGGCAAAAAGGTGCAATTCTTATTGACCGGTGTTATTACTTTATTCCATCAGATTTTTTCTCTTTGTTTTAACATTCACCATCACGATTGATTTTTGTATCGCAAGTTGTATCGTATAGTCTCATTGTTATTCTGCATTTGCGGGGGTATTTGTCATTCCGTCTTCAATCCATTTGTTACATGAGGATAAACTGACATTGTCTTAATCGCATATTTAAAGACCTTTTCCAAGGTCAGAATACAGAATATCACGCACTTTGATCTATTGACATTTCATGCATTGTAGACAACGATTGAAATACGGTGTGAATAAGGGGATTTGTCTTGAAAAGAGTAGAAAACACTCTTGGGAAAGGAAAACATGCTGTTAACAGTCATTTCGTATTCTTACTTTTCCCACTATGATGTCAAAATTCTGGTTCCGAAAGGTCGTAAAAAAAAAAAAAAAAAAAATCTTTCCGTATAGAGTACAGAGGATATTTAAGAAGAAACTGTCAGTAAAAGGAAAATGCCTTTCCTATTTTGTATAGAAATCACTTTTGAATATGAGAAGAATAGCTCTAAAAAGGTAGCTTCTGTTTCTTCCACAGCATTTTCAAGAATTTCTCCTTTTCCAACAATGATTCTACTCTGTCAAAAAACTACCCCTCATTTGTATGTATTGAAAGTTTGTCGTCCGCATATCTATGCTATCAGTTTTGAAGGGTCTAAAATGTATCGTTAGGTAAGTGTTATCAAATATATTGGATTTTTTTTTGCTTATAACTTCTCAGCCATTTATTATGTGTCAATATTTGTTCACTTCCGATTTGATAATTGTTGAACGAATCGGTTTCTATATTTCCTTTTAAGAATTCATGGTATACACTTGACCATATTGACTTTCACTAATGCCAAGAATCATTTATCTGTCGGCACTAGGTAACGTAAAGATGACACAAGGGATTGTTAGTTCGAACCTCAAGTTCAGCCAATCACTTTCCGTGGAGAGATGGTTGTCTCTTCGACAGGATAAATGCCTCTCTCACCACCGATCATTGGTTCGACGATAGTTATGTTGGAAAGCATATTGTGCGAAGTACTCGTGAAAGAAAGTCTAGGAAGGCTTGGACTGGTGCACTAAATTAATGTTGAAAAAGGCATTAAACACCACACAAACAAACACACATTCTTGCGTAATATCAACTCCAGAGAAGATAGTACATGGTCAAAAGACGGACTATCGTGTCAGTTGTTTTCACTGGACTCGACATGACATTCCGTTTTCCGCAAATGAAAATCTCCGAATTTTATATCTTCACGGCTCGACATTTTCGTATCAATACTTTTACAAAAAAACACCTTTATCAAGCAGTATTCAGGTATATCTTTAAGACTGAAACTGCCAGTTTACATTATTTCGTAATAGTTAGGTTGGACTTGTCTTGTTTTTCACGTAGCTGCTTTCGACATACTTCTTGGTATTAGTCTCGAGTAAGTGAATGGTAATTTAGAATTAGTGAAAAATGTGGACATGTTTATTCTAATTTTTACCGCGCGAAGCTTATTTACATCTGAATAAATGGACATGACAGGAGATAATTCTTTATTTGTACTAATGATATAGAAGATACTTTTTTATTCTGTGAAAGATTGAAATGTATTTCATTGTATGAACATCATCGGTAACATTTCACGAGTAGCTGCGCCACTCGTGAAAATATTACAGATGTTGTTCACTCGATGCGCCACTTGTGAAATATTACCGATGATGTTCACTCGATGAAATGAATTTCGATTCAGTCAGATGTTAATAAGCTTCGCACGGTATAGATTAGGTAGCAAAACTCGTATAATTTGCTATCAAACATATGTTCACATGTAGATTCGCAAAAAGGCCCGCAGAACAAACATGTCCACATTTTTCACTAATTGTAAATGACACGCACAGTTTATCTAGGTAACATGTCGTGGGAACTACTGTTCCCGCCGTCAACTGAAGAGTTATGGAAACATTTACGGTTAATTTCACTGGTCGTAACCATCGATTATCAAACCCTAAACCACCATTATTTTCCGATAAATTACCGAAGTGCATGAAATAATAATTTAATATTTCATACGTTAACCTATTACCCATTACTGTATAGACTACATGAAATTTTCAGACATACCATGTCATTAGCAAATGGATCCTTTCCAACTACGAGTTGGATTAGCATGTAATCTTGAAAAATATATCGGACTAAAATTTTAGTATTTAACAATACTAGTATGTATAACAAGAAGGGTAAAGAGGCACTTAGTAGTGTTTTTTTTTTTTTTTTTCCCATAATTCTTTTGAACTACAAAAAAGTTTGAATATTCACATTCAAGTACTTCCTACGCCGTCTATCTCACTTCCTCTTCTTGTTTCTTTTTCTTGTATAATCAGCATCAAAAACTCACCTTACCGTTGACAGTGGTATAGTGGCGTCTTCTCTCACTAATTACTTCATAATTGTGAAAGTTCGAGTCTCTGACGGTGGACCTTTACATGGCATGGTGTGCGACGCACAAGGTAGGTGTACTGGAAGTCTGCACTCCCTTACTAAAAGTCACCTTAACTCTTCACTAAACAATGCCGTGTTTGAGTGATCCCGACGAAGATATTACGTATATCTATTCGATCGAAAAAGTTTTATCCTGGTAGACGCCTGCTGTATTTCTGCAAGCTACCCAGTGAAGCTGTGTCAACGTTTCCACAACCTAAACTTGGTACCGTATTCACCAACTGTTTTGAATTGGGATCTTATTCTCATGAATTGTGTTCTACTTAGGAATACAACCATAAGTTCTGATTAGCTAGACGAAATGGTCCAGCCAATCAGAGATAGCATTGCTCTCTGAATTTTGAATCAGAATAAACTAAAAGCTGAAAACCTTGATCTGTTTTGATGTTAATGGCGCCTTAATAATTTTTGAGAACGGCGAAGAACAAGATCAGACTATACAGAAAGTGTAGTCTGATCTTGGATCTACACCGTCTGCTACCTGATGCTAAACTTTCGCCAAGGTTTCTTTAGTTACACTAGAAATCTGCTTGTTGACAGAAAAAAAAAAAAAATAGATGGCAGCGAAAGAGTTAAACTGGCATCGTCAGCTCCGAAGTTAGTCTTTTCTCTCACTTTCTACGTCTTGAAGTTGGACATTTTGACAAAGTGCCGAAGTGTTGAAATATTTATGTTCACAGGCTCCTCCCTGGCTCTTACGCCATCATCACAATGGGGCGGAGTCATATATCAGGTGCGCGGCACTACTTTCCATATCTGGACCCCAGCGTACAGAACCGATTGGTCATCCGGCAAAGGTAAAAAACAGAAACCAGACTAATTGTCAATATTACTTTTTGATCTATCAACATCCGGTCTCTTATACAATCACATTTCCAATTCTGCAGCTTAAATCTGAATCTAATGGCTGAAAATTCCAATACTGGAGAGGTTCTGTTTCCCGCTATCAAATGGCTTGTCTTGAAATTTAGAATTTCTGTGAGGAGGAAATATCTAAAATAACTGGACATATGGCACTGTGTAGACCCAGTACCAAAATAAAAGAGCCATGCTCTCTGCAGAAGGGGCTGAAAGCATCTGCAATAAGTATCGACCCAGGTCAGCCTGTGCAGTCAGTGCAGGCTGACCTCGGTTGAAACTTTTTGCCATCGGTCAATTGTCTGCATGCGAAAAGATCAGGTGTAATGGATGCATAATTATATGAAGACTTGTTTGGTATGATGCATCAGGGAGATGCACTAACTTGCCGGAGCATGGCTGAACGTATTGTGTTGTCTGAACAAAGACTTGTTCTGTTTTCAAAAATAATTTCAGTTGTGATATGCCTTGTAAGGATTGGGTTCATGTCACCCGTTTGTGTACTCGTATATTCAGTCGGTAAAAAGACAGTCCACTGCACGTTATGAACAGCCCGATCTTGATCTACATCGTCTGCAAAAGCAACTTAAGTTGTCCTCATTCAAAAGTCAAAATGAGCCATGATCTGACAAAAGGGAGTTTAATGCATCTCCCTGACCCATTCTACAAAGCCGGTCATCACATAATTAGGTATCCATAAAATCCACCTTGTTTCACAACCGATTGGATTGGAGGAAAATGGTCTTGGACATGCAGAAAATTTACAAATAGCAAAATGTTTCGACCCAGGTCAGCTTGCGCAGACTGCTCAGGCCGACAAGGGTTGATACTTTTTGTAGATGCATCAAAACCCCTTTTTACAGCTCATGGCTCAAATACATGTAGTTCCAAGTTATTCTAGAGTTTCAGTCCTTTGATTTGTTCAAAGGTTCGATATGTAACATGGGAGATGGATGGGGCGGTATTATGAAAGGTTACGGGGAGCAAGGTGAGGTACTGATCGAAGTGTTTAATGGACTTGGACTAGAGAACTTCAATGACGTGACAGTAATCTCTCGGGGATCAAGCAACCAGAAAAGTCACGTGACCGGAAACGTCGATATAGACACTGATATCGTCACTGGAAAGGTAAGTGGCCTTGTATTCACCAACAATCCTAAATTCAAATCTAAATGTAAATTAAGGATTAACCTTCTGATTGGTTAATGGATCAGGTTATTATAGCCAATTACATTTAGCCATGCTCTGTGAAAATGGGGCTTAATGCACCCGTGAAAAATATCGAGCAAGGTCAGTCTGCGCAGTCTGCGCAGGCTGGCCTGGGCCGAAACTTTTCGCTATTGGTCAATTTTCTGCATGTCCAAAGTCCCTGGACATACAGAAAATTGACCGATAGTCTACCTTACGATGGTTGTTAGACGAAGTGAATTTTATGGATCCTTAATTATTTGATTGGTATAATGCATCACGGAGATGCATGAAGCCGCCCTTTTCCACAAGCATAGATCAATCAGGTATTTAGAATTAAGATAACAGTTTAAATGGTTGAAGAGTAAGCGCCATGATTTTTCTGTCTTAACTGTTTACCAGACAACAAACTTTTAGACAGGTCCAAATTAAAAACATTTGCAGACGACGATCAAAAGTTGCACAAAATTTTAAAAATGAATTTTGTCTTTGAAAAGTGGGGGGGGGGGGGGGGGGGGGGGGGGACATTGCCATTAAAATCTGACTTGCTAAACCATTTGCTTTAAACGCTTAGAGCGCCAGATAAACCCAACAGAAATTTTAGTCTGGAAAGAAACCCCAAACAAATGAGGCATACTCTGGCAAAAGGGGGCTTAATGCATCTCCGTGATGCATGATATCAAGGAAAACATCACGTGATCATGGATCCATAAAGTCCATTTTGTTCAACAACCGACTGAATCATGAGATAGACTGGTCTTTCCACATACAGGAAATTGACCAATAGCGAAAGTGTCGGCCCAGAACAGCCTGCGCGGATTGCGCAGGCTGACCTGTGTCGATACTTTTCGCAGATGCATTAAGCCCCTTTTTTCACAGAGCATGGTTCAAATGTAATTTCAATGTTGCTTTCGCCTGAATGTCGCAGGACAGCGAACAGTCTAGATCAGAGATCAGACTGCGTATTTTGTATTGTTTGATCGTAATCTACCCTATCCGCCAAGGCAACTTTAATCGTGAAAGATACTTAATTGGTTACAGAAATCTTTAATGATTTCAGACCAGTATGTATATACAGTCCATTTACTTGCTGAAACACGTTAGATACAGCATGGGAAACCAAACCATCAAAGTTAATGTTAACTCTTTCACGGCCAACGTCGCCTGGGATGGCTTTTGCAGACGGCGTACGTTAAGATCAGACTGCACAAAATGTGCAGTCTGATCTTGAATCTACGCCATCCGCTACCTGATGCTAGTTTCTGACCAAAATCGTCTCTTTTTCTTTGAAAACAAGAAATATCTTTAAAAAAGATAGACGGCATAAATTTGCCTGCAAATAAGCAGGGGTCCTCAAAATAAACTTGTCTACATTTTTTACCAATCACGAATTTCTATTCATTCATTTGTTATCAGTACCAAAAAGTAGGTCAAAAACCAGCACATTTAAGCTACCCCGAAAAAGTTTTAGATCTAATAGAAATGTGGAATACATTTATTTGACAGTGGAAGATGTAATTTAGTTGAATATTTAACGATAGCTTTTTCCGTCGACCTATAGGTGTACCAAACAGTGCAGTCAGAAACACACGTGTGGCCTGCCTTTGGTGGGGTCTTTTATCCGACGGATGCAGGTCAAAATTATGGGGGCGTTGTATTTGCATACAGGTAATTATTTTTGTTGAAAGCGAGAGAGACTCGTTTGATGTGCTCGATCTATAATGTTTCGATTGCTTAACTGATATTCAACTGTACTCACCAGAACTTAATGTCTGTGATGGGCGTAGCTAGCCCAAAATAAAGAATACACAAAAGTAATTCCGAAGATATTACTCGAGGTGCGAAGTGCCGAGAGAGGAGAGGAGGATCTCCCATGAAGTTTTGGGGAGGTTTCCTCAGAAAGTTTTTGAATTGTATAAGCTATTTTGTGGTCTCTTGTGACGCTTTTTGGCAAATTTGTCTTTCTTTTTGCATAAAGTGAACTCAACTGCGCTTTTGCGTACGCCCTTGACTAGTCCCTCTACAAAACTATTTACTCTTCAACTCTTCCCTTCTATCTTTCTACCCATCTCTCTAAATTACGACAAACCACGACTAGATCTATTTACATGAACCTCTACAACTATTATCTAATTGCTATTAATACTATGAATTTGAGGTCCACAAGACAGACATCGTCTATGTATTTATCTGTTTTAATTATTAAAAATGGTAAAAGACAGACCTTTGTAGCCTCACTCCTCAGCATTGTAATATATGTTTTTTTTTTTTTTTTTTTCAGCACATCGAAAATAAGAATATGGTACCCGCTTTCGAATAAAGGTTTTTATATCGATCAAAATTGGGGATCGGAATCCAGTACCACGGAGTACAAGGACTGGACATTTATGTCCAAAGTATATACAGGTATTTGCGATTGTATCAATCATCAAGACCTCGCGCGATTTAACCCTTAGGCTGCTAAGCGCGACTCAAGGACCATTTACGGATATTGAAGATCTAAGAACAGACTGCACAGAACTTACAGTCTGATCTTGGTTCTTCACTGTTCGATAAGGGGATATTTCCACCCCCCCCCCCCCAAAAAAAAAAAAAAAAAAAAAAAAAAATACATTCGAAATAGCAAAATTTTGTTTTTTACTATCATTTGGCTACATGTGGACGAAGTTATGCGACATACAGTGTAGCAGTTAATATCATCTATCATTTAATGAGTTATCTCACGGTTGAATTAGCATCATACGCAGAAACGAAAGAAATGATAATGACCATTAATTGATATTAAACCCTTTTCTAGAGAATCCCGAGTTTTAATGACCCTGAAGAAGAAAGCTTTTGACAAAAATTGTCGGAAAAGGAGAAAATACTGGTAACCAATTGTATGAAAACAGAACTGACAACACCAATATATTACTTTTTACTTTACTCAGTTTCTACTTGTGGACAACCAGTCTCCGTGGCGGACGGATACTTTTCTGTGAGCGGAAGTTCGCCATACGCCATTGGAACGGATGTGACGTATTCATGTGTAACTGGCACTTCCCTGATTTCCGGAGATTTAAAGAGGACATGTAGCCATTCAGGTTGGAATGGAACGTTACCGGTCTGTGGTATGTATACATTCTCTTTTTAAAAAATAAAACATTAAAATCAGAAGTCTTTCTTGTAGATCAGAAAAGGTAATACCCTGCATAAAATAAGTAAACGGAATTTCACAGCAACACCTCACTTCTTCATGTATGTCTTGGGTTTCACCAGTACTAGGCTAGGGTTCTGAAAATTATCAGTTCAATTAATCGTTCCTTTGACATAAAGATAAAGTCTGATCAGATATGTTATGATTATGACCCAGGTGTCCGTTTTTGGCTAGTTTGCACTTTGTCGGCCGTAGATCTTCTTTAGTGGTTGCTTGTTGCCATTTTGATATGTCCCCAGACTCGATTTACGTTTCGTATAATGTTTTTAAAACCGATTTGCTGCAAGATTAGAAAAGGTAATGACTTAGTAAAACACGCGAAGATACATCAGTCAAACATTTTTACCATGGTTTCTATTGAATTGATACCAAACGTTTGAGGTAGTCGAGTAAATCTGGAATCCTTGAAAGATATTTTCCCGTTAACCAGGTATTCTCTCCCTAACTGCGTTTGGGCCCACTGGATAATCTTATCCATCTCCGGTGTTTCCACGGCAATCAATTCTGCGATAGCTTTTAGAACAACAATGCCGTATGGAACATCTTCAGAGAGATATCTGTAGTTAAAATCTGGCAAATGTGTTCCCGCGTCTGTTCTAACCATAGGATGTTTAAGGCCATTGTAAGCTTTGTTTGTCTGTAAGGAGGTCAATAAGGATGTGCTATCAACAATCTGGTCTCCGTAGTGTTCTTTTAGCCAGCCGTTCATCGTTGTGAGACTACAAAAATCCAGATGTGGAAATTTAGTTTTCATGGCGGCAGAAATAGCATTAATCTCGTTTGTTACGAGATCGAGGATTTTGGCAGCGTCGCTGTCCACGCCTTGATAGAAGAGGGGAGGAGCTTCAAGCGGTGATCCGTCCCAGTCCTTCCATTTAGCATACATTATGGGAGGATGAATACTAGCTTTGGTGGCTAGTGTCAAGGATAAAACATGTGGAAGGGGTTGTAGCACTGGATGCTTTCCCAACGCTCGTTGGAGATTTCCGAGAACAGATTTCGCATCGATGCTATTCCTCTGTACAAAAGAAATCTGGACCTTTTCTTTAGTGCCCACGACCATTACTTCCTTTCCATACTCGATGATTCTACAGGCCCATGGTAGTGTTTCCAGGGACGCTATATTACATGGCTTCCTGTTCTTTTGCAAGTACCACAAACATTGATATTCAAAACCTGGTTGGCCGGGCATTCCGACCACGCAACAAGCATCCGGGAGATACGGTACAACTGTTTTTAGATAGAGGTCATGCGTGTATGCCGGCACGCATATTATAACAATGTCGGAATTCTCTAAAACCTTGACATTTTTGGTGACAGAAAATCTTACTTGATCAGGTTCCTGTGATAAAATTCTCTGATTTTGAAAATTTACCCGGAATCCATGTTTTACCATCGACATCGTCCATCTGTCGGACTCGTTGTCGTAGAGGTCGAGAACTTTAACGTCCATCCCGTCAACCATGGATGTAACACCAGCAAGGGTGTGAGCACCGTTACCACCACCGCATATTGTCAACTTCATCTTCTTTCAAGCGAACAGCAAAACCTTCAACACTTGAATGGAAAATAGGAAGTACATGAGCCATGTCATGGTAAAAAAGACTTTATGCATATTCCAGATGCATGATACCTACCAAGTCATCACACAATTATGGATCCATAAAATCTATCTTGTCTAACAACCGACTGAGGCAGGGGGAAGGGGGTTTAATGCATTTCCGCGATGCAATATATCAAGCAAATCATCATATAATTATGGATCCATGAAACCGATTATGTCTAACGGCCGACCGAATGATGAGGTAGACTGGCTCTTTGACATGCACGACAGCGAACAAACAAAACTAAACACTAACAGCACGGTCCAAATTCACCAATCATTCCTAAGAACATTGTTTAGTCTTACTGTCAAGAAGGTTCTAAATTTTAAAGTAACACAACTTTTGATTGGCTAAACCAATGGTTGGTGAATACGTACCTTACAGGTTTCTGTTTCGCACAGACCGGTCTATATCGAAAACTGCAAACACTTTACCAGAAGACGGAATTTGAGGCTTGTCCATATTCAAAGCATTTGCAAGCAACGCACTGGACGGGGCTCAAATGATCAAATTTGTATCTGAAAGGGGGCTACAAAAAGATATGGGACGAGGAGAAAATACTGGATACCTGTATTCCCATGCAAATCAGAGGGCTAGTTTTCTCCCAAATTTTGTAAAGCCTTTTTCCAAGGGTCGTTGAAACACGGGTATGTTTGGTAAAAAAGGTTAAAGAGATAGACTTTGCTGAGTGCAGTTGGCTACCCAGTGCAAATGCTCGTAACTATTAATACAGGGCAGCTCGTAACTACTTCTGTGTTACTTCCATTCCGTATAATATAAACTAGCTTACATTTTATATAAATGAGCCACGCTCTGTAAAAAAGGGGTTTCACGCATCTGCAAATAGTTTCGATCCATGTCAACCTGCTAAGTCTGCGCAGACTCACCTGGATCAAAGCTTTCTGCTGCTGGTCAATGTTTTGCATGTCCAAGAACCATTTTTCCTCCTGTTTCAGTCGGTTGATAGACAAAATGGATTCTGTCGATTCATAAGTATATGATGACTTACTTGGTATAATGCATCACGGAGGTGCTTTAAAGTCCCTTTTGCCAGAGCATGATTCATATAGATCAATCCAAATCGTGGTGAAAAAGTGAAATAAGAACAAGAAAAAAATACCTAAGAAAATCCGAGTTTTAGTTAATTACGTACTCAAGTTTGTCCGTGTCTGTTACAGAATTCATGCATACTACAACTAGACAAGGTTGCCGTATAGAACGTTATCAAAGGTCACCTTGTGACTGTTCACTTTAACCCTTTATTTCACAATTCATACTTTAAATGACCATACAGAGGGAGTCCTTTGATAACATTGTGGGAAAGGAGAAAATGCTGGTTACCAGCATTATCTCCTTTTCCCACAATGTTTTTTAACCTATGGAAAGAAACATTTTGAGTAACATTCAAGTTTTCGTCTGCAACTGCTTTCAATTGAGGCTAGTCTAAAATGTTGTCGTTTGGTAATGAGTTAACATGCAATATATGTAAGTGGAAGATTTCTTATCTCTTTTTCCCAAAATGTTTTTTTACTCTTATAATGAACAAAATCAGGTTTTGAGTAACATTTTGATTTTTTCGTCTGGGAATGCTTTCAATTTGGGCAAGTCTAAAATTTTGTCGTTTGGTAAAGAGTTAACATGTAAAATATGTAAGTTGAAGATTTCTTATCAGCAGTTTGATCTATATCATAACCTCTTGTACATGAATTATTTGTGTCTTAACGAAGACAAACTACTGATAACAGTGTCAGAACAGGACAAATTGCTCCTAATGAGCAACTTCTTCTCTTTCGCAATACTTTTTAATTGATTGTTTACCAGGCAACAAAATTATAGACTTGTCCAAATTAGAAGTATCTGCAGACGAGAAATTAAATGCGACACAAATGATGGGAATTGTCTTTTGAAAGGACAGAAAACATTGTGGGAAAAGGAGAAAATGCTGGTCAACAGCATTTTCTCTTTTCCGACAATGTTTTCAAAATCATTCTTCTTCAGGGTAGTTAAAACTCAGGATCAGTAGGTAAAACGTTGATGTCGGTTATCCGTTTTTAACATTGATGTTTTCGCCATCAATTGCTGAGGGTTTATTTCAAGATATAGACCTAATTAGCTAAGGCTGAGTTCGTGACAAGAATTTTCTCTGTGGATAGATCTTGAAATTAAATATTCTGGCCGTGCTATGTACTCGTAACATGGACTCTGTATGGATACTTGCCTAGGTTGATGGATTTTAATTAAGAGATTTGGGGTTCGATCCTAAGCTGCGGCGCTGGCTTTTGTGGTCGTGTCATTTTGTCAAAGTGCTTCTGAACTTATTAGATTTACTAGAGAAACGAAGGAGAGGTACAATAGAATGAGCTGCCTCCTCGATATAACTGACGAAAGCAGCGCAAACACTACTCAAACAAACGAACGAACAAACCAACCAACGAACCAACCAACTAACCAACCAACCAATTGCAAGACCAGCCGACCGACTGCTAGACCGTCCGTCCGACCGTCCAACCAACCAACCAACCAAAAGCCTTTTTTAGTAGCTGATAGTGGTTGAGATGCCATTGAGCATGACCTGTTTGCCGAGTTTATTACCAAGACTTTATGCACTGACAGGGGCTGTGATACAATTTGGCATAGCAGATTTGCCTCGGTTAGTTCTAGAACGTGAAGGGCTGCTGATGGTTGAGGAGCTATGGTCATGACAGCTTTACTTAGGTTAATACTAGATGAGGTCTGAAGATCTGACGTGACATATGGTAAGACCGATTTTCCTAAGTCATTACTAAAGCATGATGGTCTGATATTCGTCGATGTGCCATAAAGCATGACAGATTTGCCTGGTTGCATTTTAGGATATGATGTGCTGATAATTCCCGAGGTGCCATTGAGTAAGACAGATTTGCCTATGTCAATACTAGGACATGAAGGGCTTATTGCTGCCGAAGAGCAATTAGGCTTGGCAGTTTTGCCTAGGTCAATACTGAAAATGAAAGACTGAAAGTTGCTGAGGTGCCTTGGGCATGGCAGATTTATATAGGCCTATCTTAAATCACGAACGACGAATAGGGCTGAGGTGCCATTTGGAATGACAGTTTTACACTCAATTAAGTCAATACCTGACTTTGAGGAGGTGACAGTGGCCACTGGGAATAACAGATTTGCATAGGGCAACTCCATTTTTTACCTTGTTATAAGTGCGGAGTTGAGATGGAAGAAAGACCAGACTGACAACCTATCATTTATGAAGGCACCTGTTAAGGTTTATAATTATATCTGAATTTTAAACATCTGGGCCCGTATTCACTAACAATTTTTAAAATCGTTCTCAGTTTCATTCTCACTTTCAAATTTTGAAAGTAAGACAACTTCTGATTGGCCAATCCAAATGGTTTAGCCAATCACAAATTGTGTTACTTTTTATATCTAAAATTAGACTAAGAATTAAACCAAGAATGGTTGGTTAATACGAGTACAGGAAAATTATCAAAATGCAAAACAGCCTAGGCCTCAAACGCAAATAAACCCAGGCATCCTGTATATTAAGCATCCGTTTAAAATTCAGGATTTATCGTTGATATTTCAAAATAAAGTCTCATTTCTTTTTTCTATCGGACAATATGACAAAATGGGAGAGGGTAATTCTACACGAAGTTCTACTTTATTTGCAGGTATAGCCACACCAGTGAACTGTTCTATTCCACCGAACGTTCAGAATGCGGCGGTGCAGCTTGTATCGGACCAAACATTGGAAGGTGATACAGCAAATATCACATGTGATGAAGGCTTCAACATGACTGGGGGGTCTGTAATTACGTGTCAAAGTGACGGAAACTGGACCACGCCTCCAATTTGCAACGCGACTGGTATTAACGTTTCTTTAATTAAACCCTGTTAAAATATTACAAAGTATTTTTAATAAACTTTATGTCCAATTACACCTTTTATTTAATATTCCGATTTTATGTCCAATTACATATTTTATTTAATATTCTGTTTTTCTCGTTGACCTATACGTCAGCCTATTATGAGACTAATTCGAACGATAGAAATTTATTCGTTGGCCATGTGTTTTTTATGTCTCTCTTTCGATATATCTATGAAAATAATTTATATAAACTTACAGAATGCAATGGCTTTCAGTAAATTAGTTTATGGGCTTTTTGTTTAACATTTCTTGTTTATGACTGATTCTGTTAGTTGTGGGAGAAAATATGTTGGCGAGTGGGGTCAACCTTTGGAACTACCTGTATGATGGCGCAGGTGATCCTTCGATTTCCAGGAAATGAATGATCAAAGTTGTAAGACTTGTTTCACAATCGATATTAAATTACACTAAATCTATAGGTCCGAAATTCTCGCTAACCATTCATGGCATATTTTAGAAATAGCTCATAGTCTTTGAATCTAATTACGTGCGATGTAATCTGTCAATTTTTTATGATACCGTTGCAGACTCTGACAATTTGTAGCAAAGGTTTTATGTTAACTTACAGCTACCGTGGTCAACTGCTCTGACCCTCCAGCGGTTCTGAACGGTTCGGTTCAGTATTCTTCACTGGACACATCTCTAGGTGATACAGCCACAGTAACTTGTAACTCAGGATTCAGTATCAGTGGGGATGCCATGGTGACATGTCAGGGGAACGGCAGTTGGTCTATGGCACCGATATGTATTAATATAGGTGAGTATAAATGGACAGTACAAGTATTTTGATTTTAACATGTCGAATGAGGGAAAATGCCATGGGAACATATCGTTCTTTTATCATCTTGTTGGATTGGGCATCCCAATGGCCTTGCTTCAACAACTCATTTGTGACCTAAGAGAGAAGATTGGTACTAGGTTGAATAGATGCATGAAGTGCAGTCTGATTTTCGCAATATGCACCCTCCCATGGTTTCAATTCAAAACATTTTAAAACCATGCAAAAATATTTTCAAATATTTTTGACGAAATTACAATTATCTCTTAGATTTTTGCATATATCCACTGACCCTCATTGTTAGTACACGTATTTATTAAACGTTACAGCTACCGTGGTCAACTGCTCCGACCCTCCTGCGGTTCTCAATGGTTCAGTACAGTATTCTTCTCTGGAAACATCTCTAGGTGATACAGCCATGGTGACTTGTAACTCGGGGTTCAACATCAGCGGGGATGCGGTGATGACATGTCAGGGGAACGGAAGTTGGTCTACAGCACCCAAATGTATCAGTATAGGTGAGTGAAAAGGACATGTTGAAAAGGAATGCTATCAGAACCGATCGATGTCTTTATAAACCTACTGATTTGGCATTCAAAAGGCCTTTTGGGATCTAGGAGAGATGTGCACTAGCCTGAATGACTGCATAGAAGTGCAGTCTGATTTTCGCACTAAGCCCCTTTTTCTTTAATTAAAAGCATTTTAAAACCAAGCAAAACATGTTTGCAGATATTTCTGACAACATTTGAATATCACTTAGATTTTTGCCCATATCCACTGACCTCCATTCCTAGTATAAGTATTTCTCAAACGTTACAGCTACAGTGGTCAACTGTTCTGACCCACCCGCGGTCCTAAACGGTTCAGTTCAGTATTCGTCACTGGAAACATCTCTAAATGATGCAGCCACCGTGACCTGTAACTCAGGGTTCAATATCAGTGGGGATGCTGTGATGACATGTCAGGGGAACGGAAGTTGGTCTTTGGCTCCCATTTGTATCAGTACAGGTGAGTATGAAGAAAACAGTACATGTATTTTCATTTTAACAAGTTCACGGATGGTAATCGGTGGAACTAGCTCCGAAAAGAGTCAATGGAATTTTGTTCCCTTGACACATCTGGGAACTCTCGAGCTTGCACCCTCACCAGAAAAACAGAAAACAAGGGTATGTCTCGAAGAATTTTATTAATATTTATATCTTTATTAGCGATCCAGGGAAAATCAGGCAATGCTATCATGTGTAGATATGATTTAACTTTATTCTCCGTTAGGATAAGCAGTAGAAATATGCAGGGTTTGAATATAATTATGCCAAAATTTTAGAGCACCGAACTGAAAATCCACTAAGTGCTGTCAACATGGAGATTTTAGGCCACGACTTTTTTCATTTTCCGTCAAATCTATAGCCTTCAGACCCCCTAAAGCACCACCCTTGATAAAGTCAAGCATGAAAAATGATAAATAATCAAAAAGTTACGGATGGGGAAATCGTTCCGAGATAATATTGACAAAATTACTATCCAAGCTAGGACCCTCGACAGGGAGATAGTTCGACCAACAAGAAAATAGTGCCCTCGTCAATATCTAAGATGAGGCAAAAGTGTTAATTCTTTATAGTTTATTTTCTTCATTTTAGTACCATGGATTGTAAATGAAAATTGTGGTTTTGTTGAAGTTGGACTCTGTACAAACTTTGAGTCTATACTGGGAGGTGGAACTTTTAGTGCAGTCTCTACATGTGTACAGTTTGGATTTCTTCTTACTTGACATCTTATTCTCTGAAAAAAAGGAAATGCCACATAAGTTTTGAAGCCATAGTTTGCTCAAAACGCATCGATACGCTTTAATTCTTACTAATACAAGGGGTACAACGTGAACAGTTTTTGTAGTCATTTCTTTTTTCAGTATTTTTGAAATTTATTATTTTGTTTTGTTTTTTGTATAATGTGACCTAGTTTACGATACCAAGATTATACTTTACCCGTGTAAACTGCTAACAGCATCTGAAAATCATTTTTCCAAAATATAGGTGATACCCGGAAAACTGCAAAATTTTTAACTGCAGATTCCCGCGTATCACCTATGTTTCAGAAACGGGTTTTCAGATATGGTTTGCGGTTAACGACGGTGAAATATAGCCTCCACATCGTACACAAGGGCACACAGAGCAACAACAACAAAGCAAAAATAATAATTTCAGTCACACACACACACACACACACACACACCGCCTGCGTTGTACCCTTTGTAGTAGGATTATAATAGCCAAATGTATATCCAAAAAAACCTCTATCTTTATCACTTTTGAATTTAAGTTTACAAAACATAACAAAGAAAGATCAAAGGAGAGAAAAAATATAAAACATTTTTGTGTTGGTGTTAAGGTCCTATTAAGCCTTGATCATGGCTGAATGGCCAATGAGCCCAACCGCACTTTACCTTGGCAAGCTTTGACATTCTAAGCGGATAACCAGTACTTAATAACCGTTGCCCGCCAGCCATTGGCAGATGCCCTACTTGAAGGGGGGGGGGGCGGTCTTAGAAAAATATAT
The DNA here is from genome assembly GCA_945859785.2 of Tridacna gigas. Lineage (NCBI taxonomy): Eukaryota > Metazoa > Mollusca > Bivalvia > Cardiida > Cardiidae > Tridacna > Tridacna gigas. The sequence continues at coordinate 6,992,734 of OX244039.2, forward strand.
GCCTGACAGGATGATTGAATCAGCCTCTAGGGGTGTATAGTACGACTTCACTGCGGTAAAACAGGTATGAACATTTAGGTTCAAGTTGATCACAGTATGAGTTTTCAAACGTGCGAGTTGACCAGCTACCAATTCATCCGACTGTTACACAGGGCCGTCGTCAAAACACGTGACAACAAAAAAATGGAAGAAGAGAGAACCGGTAGACCTGAAATATGCATTAGAAATTTTCCGACGAAATGGAAATCGTTTGACGAACAGGAAATCCTAGGGATATAAAACGATTGAAAACATAATTATCTGCTATTGAAAACATCAAATAATAGTTGTTCAATCATTTTGGGTATACTTTCCTGCAATTTAGAAAGAAATAGTATGCCTTCGGGCAATAAATCACCACAGTATGAGATCACAAACATGAATTACTTTTTTTCCGAGACGAAATCGAAATTTTCTATCATTTATAAATACCTGGTCCTTAATGATTTCCATTTCATCTGTGAAGTCCCATTTCTTCTGCAGTTTTTGCGAGTTATTCTAAAAAATCATTCTGCAACTGTTTCCGTTTCGTCCTCTCACTCCATGTTTCCATTTCGCACAGGTTAATGGTAATTGTAGATCAAATGAAGAAAGTCTGAAATAGAAAGAAAAATGAATTTCTTAAACTGTATAACCTTATTTTTAAAGTTATTGAATTGATATTAGTTTTTTTTATTGAATTGTCTCCTAATTATTCTTTAGCCTGGGCTAAAAACAGCAACAGCACCTAAATAAGACTTATGATTATTTAATTTGCTATCCAATGCATATATAAGAAGTGAATACTTATTTTCAAAATACACCATCAATTTCTTATACTTTTAAACTTCAACATACCTACTTAATAAGTCCTAATCAATAAATTAAACTATTAATTTGATAGTTCCAAAAAACCGCTATACAAATTACACATATGTTATGAACATACATTTGAATTATTAATAAGTAAATGAAAAAAAAAAAAAAAAAAAAAAAAAACATGAAACCACACAAGAAGGATTGAAGTTAAATACAAAACATTTGGGCGGGTGGTTGGGAATTCTTTAGAAATCTTTCAAATGACTTCCTAACACGTCCGAACTGTGACGATTTGGCATAAGAAGTGAAAGGCCCCATCTGGTTAACCAATCAAATTACGATGCATAATGAGCATCACAAGTTGCCTAGTGAACCCATTGAATTGTCTCCTAATTATTCTTTAGCCTGGGCTAAAAACAGCAACAACTCCTAAATAAAACTTATGATTATTCAATTTGCTATCCAGTGCATATATAGGAAGTCAATACTTATTTTCAAAATACACCATCAATTTCTTATACTGTTAAACTTCAACATACCTACTTAATTAGTCCTAATCATTAAATTATCAAACTATTAATTTGATATTTCCAAAAAACTGCCAACCCAAAGCCCCCCCCCCCTCCCAAACAACACAAGAAGTAAAAACAAAGGCAACATACAAAGCATAAAATTTAGCTAATCAGAGTACAACTAGCGCATGCAAAAATGACAGACAGCAATAAAAGTTTTCAAGGTAAGGGTGTTGCTCAGTTAAATTGTTTTAAGAATTATTTACTTTTTTTTTTACACATAATTTCAATCTATATGGAACGTACATTTCAACATAAATACCGTACTATCTGCTTCTCGTAGATATATTAATTCTGCCAGAGTTATGCATGAAAAAAAAAAAAAAAAAAAAAAAAAATACAGGTTATTACCAATTCTGTTTGTTTTTACAAAACTGGACAAGTTAAAATACAGTTACTTTTTCTACAAATATCGACAAGTTAACAATGAAATCCATACAAATAGCAAATAAATTCACATCTGTCTTACCTTCTATTATTCTTTACTTTTAACCATTGCAAGCAGGAAACTACATCCAGAAATATTAAATTACATCCAAAGCATTACAGTTGAAACAAAACTTCCAAAACCTTCACCCATCAAATTTATAAATGAGTGATAACTTTCAAGAAGAAATGCCTCAGTCTGTTTGTCCCTTCTGTATTTAAATGCAGCCTTCCGTCCTTTCTAGCAAACAACTCTCTCTTGACTTTCCCTGCATGAGTAAATGGCTTATATGTACACATGAACTTGAAATTCAAATCTTTGCTCATAAATTTGTTTAAGTAAGAGTTGACCTCTCTAATAACTGGGTCGCTGACTTCGTGATCCACCGGTCTAGGTAAAATTGCAGAGCTTAGGTCATATTGGGCGCATTTACATATTAAACCATGCGTTTTACTTTCAATGATACCGTGAAACATTGGAATAGGATGTTTAACACAGAAATAATGAGGTAGCAACCTTGTTTACGTAATTAAAAAAAAAAAAAAAAAAAAAAAAAAAAAAAAAAAGCAGCTTTGCAAAGGCCAATAGGCCCTTTTAAAATCTGAACAATTATAAGACAAAACAATCTCTAATGGAGTAAGAATCTCCCCATTAAAGAGGCAAAACAATGTATGCTAAGAAAGTTGTTAAAACGTGGGGAAAAAACTAAAGTCTATATCTTCTTAAAAAGGTTAACTTCCTTTAGAAATTCAAACAATGATTCCAACTTCACAGGATCAAATAATGTTTTCAGACTGGCAACCTGAAAGTACCTGTCTCTGATAAGTGCAAAATCTGTGAACTGTATAAGTAAGTGATTGACAGTTAAAACAACGTCACATGGGATACATTTTGGAGCTTCTTCTCCTTTGAGAAGATACAAATGCGTAATGTGTGTATGGACCATTCTTAAACGGGCCAGAATAATTTCCTCCCGGCGACTTGACCGCAAGCCCGGCGGCCATTCACCTGTATGTGGCTTGATGGAAAATAATTTATTGTGTTGATTTGCCGGATCACTCCAAGATCTTTGCCAGACATCTTGAATAAAACTATTGATAAGCGGTTTAAAATCACTAAAGGGTACTTTGAAAGGTAATACATTGAGAGATAATGCTTCCTTGGCAGCTCTGTCTGCCTCCTCATTACCTCGAATGCCAATATGACTGGGAAGCCAACAGAATACAACATCATCATTTTCGCAGATATCGGATAATTTATCTAAAAGTTTAGCAATAAGCGGGTTGTCAGTTTTCTCATGTTCAAGTGCTTGCATTGCTGAAAGTGAATCAGTAAAAATGATATAACGCCAGTAAACCGTCGTCTTTAACATGATCAAGAGCAAGATCTATTGCCTTGAGCTCTGCAGAGAAAATCGAGGATTTATCTGGAAGACGAAACTGATATAATTCGCCGTCCAGAACGGCAGCCGCAGCAACCCTGTCACCATCTTTGGAACCGTCTGTATAAATTGGCTCATAATTATAATATCGTCTTTTTATTTCAAGATATTTTCTTTTAAAAATCATAGGATCTGTAGTCGCTTTTTGATATGATGCAAGATCATATACAAACGTAGGACTGTTTGAAGTCCACAGAGGAATGTCTGTTACTCTATGAGTCTCGATATCATCTAGATTAAAATCAAGGCTTTGTATGTCTGCATCACAACGAAGACCAAAAGGAAGTATGACTTTTTCTTTTTCTAAAAGTTCTTAATACATTGGTTCAAAAACAACCTTATGAGTTGGGTTTTCAGGGTTAGACTTCAATTTTAAATAGTACTGCATGGAAAGTTTCTTTCGCCTAAGATTTAACGAAGGTTCATTTGCTTCAGCATACAGACTATTAATTGGAAACGTTTTAAATGCTCCCAATGCAAGACGCAAGTCCTGATTATGAATAGTATCAAGTTTGCGTAAATATGACTGACGTGCTGACCCGTATACCGCGCAACCGTAGTCTAGTTTAGATCTTACTAACGATCTATACAGTCTCAGTAATACTTTTTTATCTGCTCCCCAGTCCATACTGGAAACAACAAGTAAAAGATTAAGAGCTTTTTGGCATTTATTGCTTAGATAATTAATATGTGGGATGAACGTGAATAAAAGACCTAAAAATTTGAATTCTGGAACGACTTCTATACGGACACCATCTAATGTCAAGTCCGGGTGGAGATGAAGTTTCCTCGACTAACAAAAATGCATACATTTGGTCTTGGTTTTCGAAAATTTGAAACCGTTTTCGTTTGACCACTTATTCAAATTATTCAAGACCTGTCGAAGCTGTCTTTAAATCGTATGCATATGTTTCGACCGGTAGCAAATGCAGACGTCGTCAACATACAGAAAGCATTCTACTCCAGGGCAAATAGATTTAACGATGTTATTAATTTTAATACTAAACAGTGTAACTGAAAGAATCCTTCCCTGGGGAACGCCCATTTCCTGTTCGTGTGGGCTGGACAATGTATTTCCAACCCGGACTCTAAACTGACGTTCATCTAAAAAAGCAGAAATGAAATAAGCAAGGCGACCTCGAATACCGAAATCATAAAGGTCGTTCATAATCCCATACTTCCAGGTGATATCGTAAGCACTTTCTGAATCAAAAAAGACAGAAACAACATGTTCTTTCTTTATGAAGGCTTCACGTATAAAAGTCTCGAAGCGAACTAAGGGATCAAGAGTGCTTCTCTGTTTACGGAATCCGCACTGGTTTGTGGAAATAAGTTTATTTTTCTCTAAAAACCAAACTAGGCGGTCATTTACCATTCTTTCCATAGTTTTACAAATACAACTTGTTAAGGCTATAGGGCGATAATTACTTGGGTTTGTGGAATCTTTACCAGGCTTTGGTATAGGTATAACAATAGCTTCTTTCCAAGAGTCTGGAAGAACACCTGTCTTCCAAACCTGATTAAAAATTTGAAGTAAATAATGGAGGGAAGTATACGGTAAGTGTTTAAGGAATTGGTAATGGATATCATCAGACCCAACTGCAGTACCATGGCATTTTTTAAGAGCCTTTCTTAACTCTTTTATAGTAAAGTCTTTATTATAATGTTCCGTGTTACTGGATTTAAAGTTTAATTTTGATTTCTCTTTCACGGCTTGAACTTTTGGAAACGTGGATGAGTAGTTTGTAGAAGAAGATTTGTTGGCAAATGTATCAGCCAGCACATTAGCAATGTATTCTGTGGAAGTAAAATTCCCTTCATCAGTAACAAGATGACCAATACTATTTGAAGTACTTTTGCCATTAATTTTTCGTATCATTTCCCATGTCCTTTTGACAGACGATCTAGAATTCAATCTAGATACGTACTGTCGCCAAGACTCACGTTTACTTTGATAGTTCGTCGCGCTCTCGCACGCGCAATTTTGAACTTTGCAAGATTCTCCTGTGTAGGTGTCAGATTGAATTGTCTGAGAACAGATTTTCGCTCAGCTATAGCCTTCTTACAATCATCGTTAAACCATGGTTTGCTTGGGTGCTTTGGTTTTGTCGACGTTCGAGGAATAGATTTCTCTGCACCCGAGTAAAGTAAGGAAGTGAACAGTTCTGCAGGATTTTCACATTCGTCAAAGGCATTGGGATAAATTGATTGTTCACAGTGAATGTTGAATTTTTCCCAATTTGCTTTATGTAGCCTCCAGCGTTCTGGACGTTTTTGTATAGATGGTCCAACCTCCGATATGTGTATAGGAAAATGATCACTTCCATGTAGGTCATCGTTGACCTTCCAATTTAAGTCAGTGAATATCTCTGGACTACAAAGAGTCAAATCAAGAGAAGAATAGGAACCTTACGTAGAAGACTTATCATTGAGCAAAACAAGATTATGCTCTGTGACAAAACGTTCAATGCTTCGACCTTTATCGTTTGTATCTGTACATCCCCATAATGTATGGTGGGAATTGAAATCTCCCATTAAAATGAAAGGGGCCGGCAATTGTTCTACAAGTTCATCAAGTTTCTTGACATCAATTGGCGAACTAGGTGGAAGATAAATAGAGCACAGTGTTATGGTCTTATTGCAGGAAATATTTACCGCAACAGCTTGTAAAGTAGTGTCAAGATTGATATAATGGTGCGGAACGTTGTTGTTCACAATGAGGGCTACTCCCCCTGAAGCTTTATCATGGCCACCATATTTTTTTTAAATAACAGGAGTGGTACTTAAAGGAGAACTTATAGGAATCTTTCAGGAATGTCTCCTGTAAAGATATTGCAACTGGCTTCTGTTCGTTCACTAAAAGTTTTAATTCCTCATAGTTAGCTTTAATGCTACGACAATTCCATTGCAGAATGGTATTATTCATTACTAAGTTCATAGTAAATAAGATACCACAGAGGACTGGAAGTATGTTCAGATTCATTTCTTATTATTCAGTTTGATAATACGACCTTGCTTATTTGTATCTGCATGGTCGTTTTCCGCCTCCATGACGTCGTCCATTTTCCTCAAGACACTGGAAGCGGTTGTGTTGTTGTATTTGGTCATCAGATCCCTTTGGAAGGCGGTCCGAGATGACCTTTTCTGAAGATTTGTTGGGACTTCCTTTTCGAACAGGCTTTTCTGGTTTTCTGTTTGCTATCGGTTTTTGTGGTTTGACAGATGTTGAAGTGTGTTTCTCTGCTGAATCTGTTTGCACTGAGGCATCATTCGTTTGCGTTTGAGCATCCTTCAAATTGACTGTTTTGGCTGTAGTTGACTTTGTAATGCTCGAGTAAGATGCACCCAATGCTTGTCTTGCATCTACAATTTTCCGTGCTTCTGCAAATGATAGGCTTTCACGGTACTTTATTGTTATGATTTCCTTTTCTCTCCTCCACACTTTACATGACCGGGATGTTGAGTAGTGTTCTTCGCCGCAATTCAGACATTTCAGGGGTTTACTACAAGGATATGTGTGGTATGTTTCAACTTCGTTCGTCCCGCATCGTTTGCAATGATCATCAGCGTTGCACTGCCTTTCATGATGGCCAAACTTGAAACACCTGTAATGTTGTAGAGGGTTCGGGATATAGAGATCCACGGGAACTTTCATATAACCGACTTTCAGTGTTTTTGGTAAAATAGCCGTTTTGAATTTTAGAAATATTGTATTAATGTCTTGCCGGATGCCATCCCGAAAAACACGAATACGTCTAGCCTCTATGACATTCTGAGATGATAATTCGGTTACAATTTCTTCTTCCTCTACACCAGCCAAATCTGGAGACCTGATTATACCTCTGGATGAGTTAAGGGTATTGTGTGCAGTGCATTTCGCGGGAATTTCAAAAAATCGTTTCAAGCCTAAAAGGTTTTTCGAGTGTTGTGCCTTTTCTACTTCCACAAGCAAAGTGCCATTCTTTAGCTTTTTTACAGACTTCGGGGAGGTTGCCAAAGAAACAAGTACCTTTTCTATAACAAATGGTGACAGCTTCGAAAATGGTTTTTCATTTTGTAACGATTCGATGATCAAGAAGCGTGCGAAAGGTTCGGTCGATTCAACTTCAGCCTGTTCGGTATCGAATTCTTTCCGTGTTCGTTTTTTTTGTTTGGGGATCCATGATTGATATGTTAAAATTCATCACTTGCAGCCCCCACCCGCCCTGGAGTCCAACATAGGGGACATGGCTAATAGAGCGGAGTATCCAGCTCTGCATGCCAGGGTTACCCAAGTGATATACTTAGGCAATGTAAATCACGTAATTCGGCAAGGAAGATGCGTGGCAACTTCCCCAGATCAGGAGGCAGCCACGCAAGTCAAAGCCAAACCAAACAACCCACACAACCTAATTAGCCCATGAGCCTACAATAGACTTGGGACTAAAAAGAAAAAGAACGCACGTAAAATATACTTATTGTTCAAGTATGCATCTATGCTTGTAATAGACTAAACAGGTTTAAGATACATGCAATATCAGGTAAACAGTTGTAATACAGACAAAAATTGGTATATATTTCTGAAACGAATAAAGGTGTTACAAAATTTGAAACATTCAAAATGCCCAAAATCTAAAAACGACCAGCCGATTGCACTAGACCGGGCCCATCTAGGCTCTCGTTTACACAGAAGCCAAGGCCAAAGCAGTGTGTTGAAGAGCTGGAGATCCCTGGGCTCCCCTCAACTACCAGAACCCTCTTTTCCTGCTTACGAGTCTCCACCCACGGCAAACAGGCGGGTCCATTTGGTGGGGTCTTACCACTATTGCAGGACGGCAGCTGGACAATTTCTATCCCCCCGACCAGCTGGGGGCGGAATACAATAGAGCAATATTAATGTTTGATCCTGCAATCCCGCACCTATGATCCATCACAAAGCATATGACCTCTTAGGACGAAAACTAGTCCAACAAATCAAGACATTCTGATGAAAACTAGCATTTACATTTATTTGTAAATTAGTCATCCACAAAGCCGCATGCCAAGTAAAGAAAGACAAATAATATGTGCGCAACTCAAAACAAACTCAAGATTACCTTCCTTATACATTTGTACAACTAGGATTGGGAAGTCAACTAGTCCATCGAATCAAGACCTTTTGATGACATCTAGTGTTTAGATCTAATTGAATGTCAGCCCTCACAGCATGATAATAGTTAAAACGCTAAAAACTAATAAAATTTTGCAATTACATTTCTTTCTTCAAGGTTCAAACGTGCACAACATTACTTGTGGCATATGATATTTCTCTTCATTGACTCTGCAACAACTATTTTATCTTTCAAAGAAAAGCTTAAGTATTTGCTATATGCATCAGATTTCCAATAGCCATGCAATTAAATCAATTCTGAGGGTACGCCAGATTCAAAGGCATACATAGCTCCACCTCTCCTAAAACTATGCGAAGAGTGTAAATATGCATTATGACCTAATCTGGCTAAAAGTTCTTTTAATCTGATCTGCAAGTTAGCATAAGTGATAAACCTTCTTTTTGATAAACTGAATAAAGGGTCATCCAGATCTACTTTTACTTTGTTGCACATATTTTCAAAAGCCTTAACTGGACATAATATTGGGTGTTCTATTGGTATCAAGGGAGTTAATAATTTTCTTTCTCCGAACTGAATAGTTTTCGTCCAATCCATTGAAACCATCAACATCCCATCCTGCTTTTCTACGTTTCTACGTAATATGCACTTTCCTTTTTTAACGTCGTCCTTTGAATTCGGCACTAAGTTTGATTTTCTAGCAAATAGAAAAAATGCAAAGAGGAATAGACACCAACAGACCACGTCTGATTTATCCTCAAAATTTAGAACTCCTGACAGTTTAATCAATAATTCAGGTGTAATCGGCTCAGCCGGCTTTACACAATGTGGATTTCTTCTGGCTATACCCTTTAAAGTCATGTTTATCAAAAAATTAATTTATGTCCTCTGTAGGTAATTGTAATATAACATGCATTGTCCTAACTGCATTGATATAGTTCTTAATTGAATGACTAGATTTAAACGTCCTACTCAGGAATTGAGCATATAGACAAAGTGTTTCTGAATTTGATGGTAAATACTTCAATTTGAAATGTAGACAGAATAAAAGATATGACTCCCATTGAATTCTCAAATTCCTTACAGTTCCTTCAGCATAAGCCGCCCTTCTAAATTCATGTAAATATTGCTTTAGATAGCTTAACTGTTTTCCTGCAAACAAAAATAGAATATTCTTGTCACCAGTTACGCAAAAATCTGTATTTTTCAGGAGACACAAAACATTCCTTCAACCGAAAACCTTTAGTCAACTCAAAAAATTTCTCCCTATGTACAATATTATCATTCCATCTGGATGAATGATCAGCCACCCTATTAGCTTTTCCACCCAAATGCACTGCTTTAATTTGAAATTCATACCGAGCCGAAATAAAGGCTACTTCTCTCAAACATGACTGCAGCATTTCGTTTTGACTTCTCCCTGAATTCAAAACTAAACATACTGACTCACTGTCGCAAAAGAGTTTTATCCTTTTGCCCCTGAACTCCTCCCCCCAAAGTTTTAAACATAGAATTATTGCATACATCTCCAGAATGTTTATACTGTAATTGTTTTCCGTAAAATCAGAAGGATAACTGGCATGGAAATAGCTTCCTTGCCAGAATCCCCCACAGCCTTTGAGACAAGCATCTGAAGAGAATACTTCATCTGGGTTTGACGATTCTTCATACAGCATCATTGACACTCCATTGTAATGTGAGAGGAAAGAATTCCACCATTGAATATCCTTCTTCTCATATCCAGGAATTATATTCTCTTTCTTATCTGCTCTGTACAGAACTTTCATCCATTTTAACAACCTTGAAATGAAAATTCTACCTGGCCTTACGCAAGCTGCTACAAAATTGAGTTTTCCTACTAAATATTGTACCTATTTTAATGAAGCAGTTTCAATAGAAAGCCAAGCCCGCAAAAGATTCCTTATTTCAATCATTCTTTCCGGTGTAATTTCCATAGTCATCTTTAGTGTATTAAATAAGACACCTAGAAACGACATTATTGGAGAAGGCGGACTTGCTTTGCTAACTGCTTCATCAACTCCGCATTTGCGTAAAATTGTTTGTAACAACTGAAAGGCAAATTGAGCATTTGTTACTCTTTCCGCTGATGCCAAGTCATCTAAATAATTTAAAACAGAAATTCCAAATTTGAACATTATAAAAGAAAGAGCATTTGTGAAGCGTTGACAGCATAACGCAAATGATCGACTACCCATGGTTAAAACGGTGTCACAAAAAATGTGTTTTTTTTCCAATTAAATGCTACCAAATTATAAGAGGATGGACAAATGTGCAACTGCCTATATGCCCTACTTAAATATGTCTTAAACAAAAGACAACCCTTGCCTTTTTGCTTAATTATTTGAATAAAATCATACACTTTTGGGTAAACTAGCCCGACTTTTTCACCAAGATAAAAATCTTTTGAAATAAAATCATTTATTGAATTTCCTTTGGGATGACTTAAGTCTAAAATTACTCTTCTTTCATCTTTGTCCTTTTTCGGTAATGAATTTAATGGGGAAATTTTAATACCTGAACTGAAAGGATTATCCCTGAATGGCCCTATTATGGCTCTATTACTGTTTTCTTTTTCTAAGTAAGGCAACATACTTGATTCAAATTCTGTTACTCCTTTATGATTCTTTACTCTTAAGTTGTTGTTGCTGTTAATAATTCCTGAACATTTTATTGGAAATCCAAATTCAAGTAAATCACAAATTACTCTATCACTATAATCTGCCAGAAGTTCCCTTAAATAATGAATGTTCAATTTTTGGTTTACTGGTATTCTATAAGCCTGAAAATTAAATTTACCTGACTGTTTAACTTTATGATGTATCTCTAGATGGAAATCAATGTCTTTAACTGGCAAATTACTTTTTGTTATTTTACAAATCTCACACTTTTTTGAGTGTTTACACAGGTGTTTATTATAATTTTCAAAACCAGTAGACTTATTTTGAATGACATCACCTGTACTATCATTTTCTGAATTTTCTTCGAATGTGATATCTTCCTTGATTTCATATTGTTTTAATACAAATGTTGGCAAAAACATATCTCCTAAACTGAAAGACTGACATTTTTCAAGTTCTCTATGCATACCACTTCTGAGTCACATACTCAGATGTGGACAACATGTAGAACTCTCCAGATGCCAACATGATGCACATATGTGGTTGGCTAATCTTTGTTTCCCTTTAATAACAACCAGGTGATTTGATTTGTGAGGATATTTGTTTCTCTGATAATCAGAACAAAACCAAACACGATCATCAGATTCTATTTTTCCCGACGCCATCTTTGAAAAGGGTTTGTTCTTTAGCAAATATTTGGATAAAATAACAGATTCAATTTGTTGAGGATCATCTGTCCAACTCTTTTTACCGAGTTCTATTTCCCTCAACCATGCAGCATAAAATGCTTTTAACCCTGTAAACTCATATGTACTGCTATAGTATACTATTTTCTTCAAAAGTTCTAGCCTACCTAACTTTTCTGTCTCTGACAATTCTGCAATAGTATAATTTCAAGCTCTCCGGCAATGAACATTTTGAAATCCAAGTCATCATAATTCAGTTGTCAATTTACATATTCAATTGTGAATGTGCATGTGGCCAACATTGCGGGAATTTATCTTTATCAGAGGATCTTGCGTTTACTCCAGACTTTAACTTTGTTTTACTGGACTTTTTGATTTTTGTACCTCCTCTTCTGACTGATTCAGAATCTGAGCTCTGCTCGATTTCTGACTCGTCCTCAGAAGATGAAGTAACATTACGGTCCAAGAAATGAGACAAACCAAACTTTCTCAACTTCTTTTGTACTAACTTTTGTAAATTATTGTCTTTCCTTAAATCGTGTATTGTTACACTGTCATTGCTAACATTTTTAGTTTTGCTATTGTCAATCTGATCCTGTGGTATCGATCTATCACCCGATTGTTTACCTCTTAGGTCCTTCACCTTCTGTCTTTGAGCCTCCAACTCTCTGCATAATTTGTCTGCTTCCAATTGTTTTTAATACGTCTTTCCTCGCTCTGCAATTGAAGCATCTCTTGTTTCCTTAGCTTAATGTCCTCATCTTCTTCATCGTCACTAAGCAATTTGGGCAGTCTTTCATGTGTAACTACAACAGGAACCTGAAGTTGTTGCTGTTGTTGTTTGACCCGTTGTTGTTGTTTCGACGTCGACGGGGCTCCTACAGGGGTATAATCAGCCTGATCGTCTGCTATCCTTTGTAATTCTTGGATATCGGGTCCTTCTGCCATCTTTTTATAATTTTTGGGTTGCTTTGTTCTCAGTCTTCGAGGAGAGCATTCCATACCACTTTTACACATTTTACAAATCCATTTCTTTTCACTTAGAACCGTGTCAATTTTATCTAATTTTAGACAGTATTTTAAATTTTGACCACAGTAAAGATCGATTTGGAACTCTTCACAAATTGTCCTCTTAACTTAACTGTTAGAAGTATTTTTCATTTTTTTTTTTTTTTTTTTTAGAAATATTTCAAATGACTTCCTAACACGTCCGAAACTTTTCAAACTGTGACAATTTGGCATAAGAAGTGAAAGGCCCCATCTGGTTAACCAATCAAATTACGATGCATAATGAGCATCACAAGTTGCCTAGTCAACCCACGAATAGCGCGCTAGATTCTTACCTAACGGTATGTTACCCTGGGTAAAAGGCAATTAAATATTTTTCTTCATGGATACAAATCTTCCCATTCGAATCCCTAATGAAAATCATACCAATGATATCCCCATTTCACCCACCTATTTCCATTTCGCTCAGGTAAAGAAGATAAGAAAAAATCGGTAAGATTTGACGAAATATTACCTAAGTAAGGTAATGTTCATTCCAAAATTATTCAAATAATATCAATACTTAACATGTTTGGATAAAAATATTTATCCAAACGTCAGTTTCAGACCATGGCAAATTCCATTTCGTCAAACGATTTCTATTTCGTCCATTTCGTCGAAAAATTTCCAGTGAGTATTTTACGCCTATTCAGAGAAAATCTAACTCCGAGACTAGGTTGGATTAGACTCAAATATCCTGATGATTTAACACGTCAGAAAAATATTGACGAGGGCACTATCTCCTTGTCGCTCGAACTATTTCCTAGTCGAGGGCCAAGGCTCGGACGGTATTTTTCTCTCGCAACGATTTCTCCATGAGTAACATTTTGATTATTTATCATTTTTCATGCTTGATTTTATCAGAGGTGGTGCTTTATGGGGTCAGAAGGCTATAGATTTGACGGATAATAACAATAAAAAAAATAATGGCATAAAATCTCCGTGTTGACAGGAACGGATGGATTTTCGGTTCGGTGCTGTAAATTTCTCCAACGGTAATTTTTGTTCATTTTTTCCATGCTTGGTTTTATTAGAGATGGTGATTAAGGGGGTCTGAAGGCTATAGATTTGATGGAAAATGAAATAATCGTGGCCTAAAATCTCCGTGTTGACAGGAACTGGTGGATTTTCAGTTCGTTGCTCTAAAATTGTGTCAAATTATATTTAAACCCTGCATATTTATACGGCCAGTCCTAACGGGGAATAAACACGATAGCATTGCCTAATTTTTCCATAAATCGCCAATAGAAGAAATAAATATTGACAAAATTCTTCCAGACATACCTTGTTTACTGTTTTTGTAGCGAGGGTGCTAGCTCGAGAGTTCCCAGATGTGTCGAGGGAATAAAATTCCATTGACTCGTTCTGGAACTAGTTCCACTAATTACAACCTGTGGTGTTGAATGAGGGGAAAAATCATCGGAACCTACCTTTTTATCGACTTATTGATTTGGCATCCCAATGGCCTTGCTTAAACAATTCATTTGGGATCTAAGTGAGATGATACGCTAAAGCCTGAGTGGGTGCAAATAGTGCAGTCTGATTTTCGAAGCATCCCGCATTTCTTTAATTCAAAACATTTAAAAACGCAGCGAATTGTTTGCAAATATTTCTGACGATATTTCAACTATCACTTTGATTTTTGCCTACATCCACTGACCCCCACTGCTAATATACGTATTTCTCAAATGTTACAGCTACCGTGGTCAACTGTTTTGACCCTCCCGCGGTCCTAAATGGTTCAGTAAAGTATTCTTCACTAGAGACATCTCTAAATGATACAGCCACCGTGACTTGTAACTCAGGGTTCAACATCAGCGGGGATGTTGTGATGATATGTCAGGGGAACGGAAGTTGGTCTTTGGCGCCAACATGTGTAGGTGAGTAGTGGAATTACAGGTCTCTTTACTTGGCGGAAACTTTCAATTGTTATAAGGCCCACTAGTTGACTTGACATTTAGACGTATATAAAATGAAGCGTGCGTGCGTGCGAGTAGAAATTGGAATTTCTGTTTATTCAAATGATTACGAAGGATTTAAAGTAACAAGTGCTTCCGGACAATTAAGGGTGTTTTCTATAATTTTAATTCTTCCATAGACCTTTTTTGCTTTCACATAAATTATGTAAAAAATTATGCTGAAGACAAAAAATAGAAAGAAAATGATATGATGATGTATTCGTTTCATCGTTAAATGCCTGTTTCCATGGTAACAGTATAACCCAATTCTGAAAATGATAATTACATTGTCAGCCAGCTTTGGTTTTAAAAGGTATATAAAATCAGAGCTAAATATTTGTATATCTTTTTCAAACACTCAGAAAATTTGATTTTCATTCACACTTTTTTGTAGAGTAGGTCATTTTATCGGAATTTAATATTTACAAAAGGCTGAAAAAAAAAAAAAAAAAAAAAAAAAAAAAAAAAAAATTCAAGTAAAACTTCCGTCGACTTTTTCCATTTTTTCTGTATAGAAATCTTGAAATGTCTTCTATGCAAATTTAACAAAAAGAAAAAGGAAAAAATGTTGACGAGTTTTGATGTTTACAAAACTACATTTCTCATGGCAGCCATGACACATTTTCACACAAAATTTTCTAGTTTTACTGAAAACTGACAACGCAAAATTATTTTGAAAACATACAAGCACAGTCATGTATTAGTAAACCCATTTAAACATTTGAAATGTCAAATTTAAGCGACAGATCACCTATTATCAAAGACCACCCATATACAATTAAGATCGGTTCGGACAAGCATGGTAAATTTTCAAATTTATTTTAAATTGGGCCCGTAAAATGTTTGAAGTACGTAAGCTGGTTATAATATGCATTACTTTATATCAGGTAGGTATAAACCTGAATTAAAAAAAAAAATAAATAAAAAAATAAAAAAACACCACTCTACCCTTTCGCCATATGCAAAAACAGGGACTATAGTGGGTGACATAGATCAAGATCAGACTGCACAGAATGTGCAGTCGGATCTTGGACCTACACTAACCGCTTGGTTCGTCAAGTCTGTAGGCTAATAGTTCGACGTAGGCTAATAATTTGACGGCCACTTTTCCATGGCTGGTTCCACGATGTTGATTTCTCATCGCGAGAATACCTTTCTGTACACTTTGCATTAGAAGGACTGGGTGCGGATTAGTGACATTCGTTTTTTCTGCCTCGCTAGTTTTATACAGTTGATTTCTTTCGTAGTATCGTTTCTTGGAATTGCAGACTGAACCCTTGAAATAACGGATAACTTAGATTTCCTGGCAAAATATCCTTTAAAGTGAAACATATTTACGCTGTTACAATTTTGCGCCGTACGGTGAAATTATCTGAGCACTACATAACTATTTCCATCGTGAAGAATCAGATATCGTCCTTTATAGTGGTATGCCTTCTTAGTGCGCTAGATTTGATTTGAAAAGAAATGAGATCATTCAAAAGGACAAACATGACCGAAGAAACGAGCCCGGGCAAACAAGCCAGGGCGAACAAGCCCAGGGACGAAAAAGCTTATTCCCATGCGCACTAGGTTGCGCTAAGAAAAACTCCCGAAAACGTTATTAAAATTAATGCGTAAGTGGGTATCTCGGGCGATATTCAAGTAATTACTTAGTTCTTCCTAGACATTCAACAGCTTTCCCTTACTTACAGCTACTATTACCAACTGCTTTGATCCTCCAGCGGTCCTCAACGGTTCTGTCCAGTATTCTTCACAAGAGACATCTCTAGGTGATACAGCCACCGTGACTTGTAACTCAGGGTTCAACATCAGTGGGGATGCTGTGATGACATGTCAGGGTAACGGAAGTTGGTCTTTGGCGCCAACATGTGTAGGTGAGTATTGGAATTACCTTTTTATTTGGCCTACTGACATTTATACGTATGAAAGACTTGGCGGGCGTGAGAGCAGAAATTCTAATAATCACCAACCATTCTTAAGAACGTTCTTAGCATTATTCTCCAGAATTTCATAAATTTATGTGAAGATAGCATGACTTCTGATTGGCTAAACCATTTGGTTTAGTCAATTAGAATTAGTGTTATTTTCACATTTACAAAATCTTGGAGAATAAGACAACGAATGTTCTTAAGAATGATTAATGAATACGTACTCTGATTTCAATTTGATCGTTTAGATGGTTTTGGAAGAAGCTCTTAGTGTTTTCTATTCTCTGCTAAACGCCCACCCCCCCGTTTTTTTTAATTGTCGCCAAGTATAGTCCAATCTACTTCATTTTCAAGCATAATTCCCACTAAGACAAAATATATGTTTAGCAGACGGAAAACGGAAAAATTGCAGACTTCTCGTCCGATTTCAAAGCATTTGTAGAGAACAAAGTGAATATGGTTCATAATTGGATTTGCCGTAAAAAAAAAAAAAAAACATATTTGTAAAAAAATGTTAACGGCGTTTTTTTTTTTTTTTTTTCTTCATTTTTTTTCACTATTGCGTGAGGAGGCTTCGAATATACATGTATATCTAGTTATTAGAAACATCGTATATCATGTAACTTACGAGCCAGATCTACTTTGTCCTTTGCAAAGGTTTTCGATTAGGAGAAATCTAAGATATTGATGTTTGGTAAAGAGGTTAGAGCCTTCTTCCTAAGGATCGTGAAATCATGGGTAATATGGCTACGGAGACATTTTGAATATAACACTTATTTCAGCTTTAATTTTCTTTATTTGTTTTTCAGCGACAGGATCCCTCGTGAACTGTTCAGCTCCTTTCAGCGTCCAGAATGGTACAGTTCACCTTATACAAAACGAGACGTTACTTGGTGACATTGCCAATATAACATGTGATACAGGCTTCAATCTTACTGGTGACTCCACAATTACCTGTCAGAGTAACGCCACCTGGTCACCATCCCCCGTGTGCAACAGTATTGGTATGTGTAAAATACGTACAACTCTCTATTCCTTCCCACCTTTCTTCCTCCTTCCATGCATTGCCCTTGTCAGTTAGTGCACTAATGACGTAGTTTCCTACACCAGCCTGTGGAGGCATAGGTATGTCGTATTTGTGACAACTCGCGGCATTGTAGTCTTACATCCTTTTCGTCATAAGGCAGTAGACGATACAGCAGTAGTATAGGGGTCGGTTTGCTTGTTTTGAGCTTGGAAATAGTTTTTCACCGCTTCATTCCTAAAATCCATGCCTTTGTCCGTGCGCACGGTATCCGGCTGACGGATACCTGATAACATCGCACTAAGAGCTTCCAAAATATCGTTTCCGCGTTTGCTTTTGACGGGCTGTGCGTGGGCGTAGCTGGAGATGTCTATGGTCACTAAAACGAACTAGTAATTGTGATTGTACTTTGACAAGTCTACCATATCCATCAAGTCTATGTCCCAAAGACTGTCCACCCTATTTACAATCACTCTGGACCGAGCAAAATGGCGTCTGCCTCCCCTGGTTAAGGAATACGCCTCTTGATCTTGCAGCCATTTGCGTATTTTATGTCTTCCAATTTTAAAGATACCCTCAGCTTTGACATACTGATATAGTTTCTCTGGTCCTAAATAGGTAGCTGGGGACTTGGGGTCAAAATAAAGAAGAGGTAAATAGTTTTTCCAGTTCGACATGTTTTTATTTAGAGTATAAATGTAATTTATTCTTACAAAACTTTAGTATATAATAATTATAACACGATAGAATACAAATCTATTATGACAATCAGTCTCTCTGCACCCTCACTGGCTTCTCGTCTTAACTGTCTGTATTTCCACCACTGCCCAAAGTCTTCTATCAATGTACACAAAACGAAGAACATGTTTAACGTCTTACAAATAAATTAGTTCCAGTAACACTGTGTGACCCAAATCCTCCAAATGATGGTGTACTTTTATTGTTAGATCCAACTGTCAATGAAGTATTTCCAAAAAACGAGTTGTCACAAAAAACGACGTACTTTGCTCATTTTTTCTTGCAGTATCACGTTTAAAACCACTAAGGGGTTCACACAATTTCTTATCTTTGCTTTTGTGACCTGTCATTTTCAAGTAGATACATGTTGAAGCCCATTTCTCGTGTTCGTCCCAAGGATCGTCCGTTGACTCCCAAGACATGACATTAACCCCCGCAGGCGAAGCAAATGACTTTATCCGTATTTCCGGTATAGCAATAACCCGCTTTTGACAATGACAATTTATCCGATTTAATTTGTTTGGACCAGTGCTCAAAAGTTTGCAGTCGGTCCTCGTAGAACATCATTTCTGGCTCGCAAAACCTGTTTATTGTTATTGAAGTACTCTGTGCGAAAGTATTTATGTTGATCGTTGTCTTTTGTCTGTTAAAGTGAAGTTGTAGAGCAGAAAGCTAGAGTTTAAATAGATCTTACACTGTAATGATTGGTGGTTATTTTTAGAATGTCTCAAAGCACTGGTTGCTATATTTATACTGTTTATTTTTAGAACACGTGACCTCACCAATTTTGGCAACCATTAGTGTTGCATTCTGAGCATTGTAGAGCCCCTTAACTGGTTCATGTGATCACTTTGTAGGTAACAGGGCACCACTGCGTCCAATTCAGGTAGTACTCTCCCTATCTCTGGCACCAGTTCTTTTAAACATGAATACTATTTCGGTCTCAAACATATGCCCTTTTTAGTTGGGACTACATCATTCACTGGCTTCCAATACTGTCTTATGTCCACACAGACGCTGTTATCGGTAATGTTACAGTAGACATTGCCTCCCACATGGGTCCAATAACTTTGCTTATTTTCTAAAGACCTGTCCGCATATTCTAACTGGTCTACCAAAATTTTCCATCTCATCAACGTTAAGCTAATGCCCTTTTTTGTTGGTTTTTCGTCCTGCCATTCTCTGATGTCGACTCTAATTTCTCCTTTCTATTCATTCACTTGCACATATACTTGGTTTCCAAGACTGAACTTGCACCTGTAGCTTGCCATGTTTGCTTGTCGAGTGTCAGAGCTCTTATGACTGGGATTTGTGTCTAACTGACTTATATACAACAAGGCCTCTTTTGTCTGTTTCCTCTGGCATTTGATTAGTTGACAAAAAAGAAAAAAAACACTTTTTGAAACATTAGAGACACTTTTGTAAACATCAAAGACACTTTTTAAAACATCATTGACAGTTTTCGAAACAGACCCTATGTGAAAATACATGTAAACGTGCAAAAACTGGGTGACAAGAATAGAAACGTTTGTGACAAAAATTGAAACGTTTGTGACAAAAATTGAAACGTGTGTAACAAAAAAAAGAAACGATTGTGACAACAATTGAAACGGCAGTGACAAAAGTTGAAAAGACAGTGACACTTTTATAAACAACAAGAACACTTTTTTACCAATGCAAACACAATTTTACAAATACATAGGTTAATTATTCTAATATCCGTAGGGTAATGTATCATAATTGTCCAATTTTCTGCGCTTGGTAAACACCATCTGATAACTTTTCTTCTCTACTCTATTGTACAGTTTTCTTTTTCTTTTATCTCTACATATTTTACTAGGGTTGGTTATAACAATATTTTTACAACTGTCTTCATCTGTTACTAAGGCTTTCACGAAATTTATGAGTTGACTATTGGTATAATTGAGGGTAAACCCTCTTACCTTACATGTTTCATTGTTTTTGTTAGTTCTGTAAGCATAATTTTTGGGACCCCCAGACACAAATTCTACAATGTGCTCTCCTGCACTCAGCTCATCCGTGTGTTCTCCTATGCTCATTGTTAACCCATCCGGTCTTAAATGAACAGACGCTAGACATTACGGCGACTTTGAAGGGATTAACTTTGTCAAAAAATATGTGCACTTTTTGAAACATAAGAGACACTTTTTGAAACATTAAAAACACATTTTGAAACATTAGAGACACTTTTTGAAACATTAGAGACACTTTTTGAAAACTGAGTGACACTTTTTGAAAAACTGAGTGACACTTTTGAGAAAACGAGTTACACTTTTTGAAACAAACCCTATGGGATTTTACGTGTTTTAAGTACAAAAAAGATAAAATTAATGACACGTTTTGAAAATTGGTGAACACTTTTTGATATTCGTGCGACACTTTTTGAAAACTGATGAACACTTTTTTATATTTGTGCGACACTTTTTTGAAAAATGAGTGACACTTTTAAGAAAATGAGTGACACTTTTTAGGAAATGAGAAACACTTTTTAAGAAAATGAGTGACACTTTTCGATATTTGTGTAAGTTTTTTTTCAAAATTGTGTGACCATTTTTGAAAAAAAAAAAAAAAAAAAAAAAAAAAAAAAATGAGTGACAAGGAAGAAATATCTAACAGTTTTATACATAGATATCATAATATTGTTGAAGCAAATTCGGCAGAGTATAAGGACGACTACCAAAACCCATATGGTTCTGTATCAAACTGGTCTACTTTTCGTCTTTTTTTATAAACCATTTGATAACTTTTTTGTTCTTCTCTATTATACAATTTTCTTTTTCTTTTGTCCCTACATATTTTACCAGGATTGGTTATAGCAATATTTTTACAACTGTCTTCATCTGTTACTAAGGCTTTCACTGCTTCGAAATTTATGAGTTGGCTATTGGTATAATTGAGGGTAAACCCTCTTACCTTACATGTTTCATTGTTTTTGTTAGTTCTGTAAGCATAATTTTTGGGACCCCCAGACACAAATTCTACAATGTGCTCTCCTGCACTCAGCTCATCCGTGTGATCTCCCATGCTCATTGTTAACCCATCCGGGCTTAAATGAACAGACGCTAGACATTACGGCGACTTTGAAGGGATTAACTTTGTCAAAAATTATGTACACTTTTTGAAACATAAGAGACACTTTTTGAAACATTAAAGACACTTCTTGAAACATTAGAGACACTTTTTGAAACATTAGAGACACTTTTTGAAAAATGAATGACACTTTTTGAAAAATAAATGACACTTTTTGAAAAATGAATGACACTTTTTGAAAAATAAATGACACCTTTTGAAAAATGAGTGACACTTTTAAGAAAACGAGTTACACTTTTTGAAACGAACCCTATGGGATTTTACGTGTTAAAGTACAAAAACGATAAAATTAATGATACGTTTTGAAAATTGGTGAACACTTTTTGATATTTGTGCGACACTTTTTTGAAAAATGAGTGACACTTTTAAGAAAATGAGTGACACTTTTTAGGAAATGAGAAACACTTTTTAAGAAAATAAGTGACACTTTTCGATATTTGTGTTAGTTTTTTTTAAAATTGTGTGACACTTTTTGAAAAAAAATTAGTGACAGAGAAGAAATATCTAACAGCTTTATACATAGATATCATAATATTGTTGAAGCAAATTCGGCAGAGTATAAGGACGACTGCCAAAACCCATATGGTTCTGTATCAAACTGGTCTACTTTTCGTCTTTTTTTATAAACCATTTGATAACTTTTCTGTTCTTCTCTATTATACAATTTTCTTTTTCTTTTGTCCCTACATATTTTACCAGGATTGGTTATAGCAATATTTTTACAACTGTCTTCATCTGTTACTAAGGCTTTCACTGCTTCGAAATTTATGAGTTGACTATTGGTATAATTGAGGGTAAACCCTCTTACCTTACATGTTTCATTGTTTTTGTTAGTTCTGTAAGCATAATTTTTGGGACCCCCAGACACAAATTCTACAATGTGCTCTCCTGCACTCAGCTCATCCGTGTGATCTCCCATGCCCATTGTTAACCCATCCGGGCTTAAATGAACAGACGCTAGACATTACGGCGACTTTGAAGGGATTAACTTTGTCAAAAATTATGTACACTTTTTGAAACATAAGAGACACTTTTTGAAACATTAAATACACCTCTTGAAACATTAGAGACACTTTTTGAAATATTAGAGACACTTTTTGAAAAATGAATGACACTTTTTGAAAAATAAATGACACTTTTTGAAAAATGAATGACACTTTTTGAAAAATAAATGACACTTTTTGAAAAATGAGTGACACTTTTAAGAAAACGAGTTACACTTTTTGAAACGAACCCTATGGGATTTTACGTGTTAAAGTACAAAAACGATAAAATTAATGACACGTTTTGAAAATTGGTGAACACTTTTTGATATTTGTGCGACACTTTTTTGAAAAATGAGTGACACTTTTAAGAAAATGAGTGACACTTTTTAGGAAATGAGAAACACTTTTTAAGAAAATAAGTGACACTTTTCGATATTTGTGTTAGTTTTTTTTAAAATTGTGTGACACTTTTTGAAAAAAAATGAGAGACAGAGAAGAAATATCTAACAGCTTTATACATAGATATCATAATATTGTTGAAGCAAATTCGGCAGAGTATAAGGACGACTATCAAAACCCATATGGTTCTGTATCAAATTGGTCTACTTTTCGTCTTTTTTTATAAACCATTTGATAACTTTTCTGTTCTTCTCTATTATACAATTTTCTTTTTCTTTTGTCCCTACATATTTTACTAGGATTGGTTATAACAATAATTTTACAACTGTCTTCATCTGTTACTAAGACTTTTACTGCTTCGAAATTTATGAGTTGACTATTGGCATAATTGAGGGTAAACCCTCTTACCTTACTGGACAAGCAGCTATTTTCATGTTCGGCTACACGCGCGTACAAAAAGCGATGTAGCTGTCAAATTTATTGCAAGTTTATGACAACCGTAATATTTTAATAGCTTCGGGCACCGTACTGGCGATTTTAAATTTAATGCTGACGATAGATCCGCCGTAATTTTAACGCCTGAGTTTACAAAGAAAACTGTCTGATCTGGGTCTACTATGTTTGCCCAATCTTTAAAAGGCGTCACTATGAATTAAAGGATTAATTGCTTTACGCCGAATAAACGCGCCGCAGAATCAATAAACAGACGGCAGTTTGGACAAGCAGTTTTTTTTTTTTTTTTTTTTTTTCCAGGTTTGGCTACACGCGCACATGTCATAGGCGATGTAGCTGTCAAAAATTATTGCAAGTTTATGACAGCTGTCATATTTTAATAGCTTCGGGCACCGTACTGGCGATTTCAAATTTAATGCTGACGATAGATCCGCCGTAACTTTAATACCTAGAGGTGAAAATATCGACACGTGTAGTTGTAGTAGTAATAGCAAAAGTGATGGCAGCGATTCTTGCGCATGCCCAGTCTTCGGTTAAAGAGACCCCTGTAGTTGAATAGGTCATTGTTCCTATATCCGGCCTAAGCCAGACACCGTGGAGACTTACTAGGGATTAACTTGGGAAGTTAAATAGACCATTGTTCCGATCTTCTAGTCCCTTTTATAGACTAAGCTGATGTAATGACTCTAAATATAGTTAATGATCACATATCTAAGTATAGATTGACGCATGCACACCCTTCTACCTTAGACTCTGTTCTGGACTTAAGGTCTCGTTTGAAAGTCAGACTTTGACCAGGGCACTTCGTAGAGCTGCAGGTAAATTAATTATTCATTTATCATCTGGTAAGGAAAGGGCCCGACCCTCAATGCCCGCGAGGGTCAGCACGGTATACACGTCAGCTCTGTATACCGTTAGGGTACCCGCTTATATGACTCATTTTTAAAGCTATTTCTCTCCAAATCTATAACCAAAAAAATCAATATTGTGCCAAAAAGCACATTTAAATAAATGGTCGTCTAAAAACAATTAGGTCATCCAAAATGGCTGCTGGTCTAAAAATAAAAATTAGGTCATCCAAAATGGCGGACTCCCATAACCGTCACGAAAACCCATGACACACCAGCAACTCCTTATATGCAAATGAGTTACTTAAAATAGTAACTAGGTCATCCAATATGGCGCCCGTTTGTTTGCAAGCAAACCGACCCCTATACTACTTACAGCAAACATAACCTTTGTATTTAAAAGTACCGAAGTCAATTTTTAGGACCATCTGACTTTGAAAACGGAACACCTCATTAGCTTTATACCTAAATATCTTTAAGATGACAGAGAAAATACATGTCAGCCATGCTCTGGCAAAAGGGAGCTTAATGTTTTTCATGATGCATTGTACAAATCAGGCGATGACATAATGATGGATCCATGATAACCACGTTTTTAACAACCGACTGAATCATAAGGTAGACTAGTCCTTTGACAAGCCGAAAATTGGCTAGTAGTTAAAAGTTTCGGCCTAGGTCAGCCTGCGCAGGCTCACCTGGCTCGACACTTTTTGCAGATGCATTAAGCCCCCTTTTCATAGAGCACGGTTCATGTATAACATTTATATCACAGTAAATTGCTCTGTCTCACCTGATGTTGAAAACGGAACAATCCAAAAGTCAATTATCAATATGACCAACATCATTATAGGACATATATTATGTCATGTATAGTTACAGGTATCACAACAAATTGTTCTGTCCCACCTGATGTTGGAAAAGGAACAGCTAATCGATACAATACATGTAGATCAGTACATAGCAAATCTATATTGCATAATTACAGGCATCGCTACAAATTGTTCTGTCCCACCTGCTGTTGAAAACGGAACAGTTCATTATCTACATGACCAAACATCAGTTGGGGATAAAGCGAATATAACGTGTCATTCAGGATTCAACATCAGTGGGGATTCTACAATTACGTGCCAATATGACGGGACTTGGTCATCCACACCAGTGTGTAACAGTATCAGTATGTACAAACATAAAAGTAATCTTTTTAAAGCATCATGTGGCCTTTTGGAGTATTTATAGCAATCTTATTATTAAATGGAAATGTTTTCAAAAAGTAGTCTAGTGCAAGATTCCAAATGTCGTCTGCAAGAGATAATGAGTCATATCAAATATCCAAATAAAGGAGTATTTTAGAAGACCAGATTATGCGATCTTTATATAATGATCATTGTCCGTCTTTGTTTCTGTAGCAACAATTTTCTTCTAATTTGTTAGACGATCGTGTTGGCATGAAACGGCTTTTGTTGCCACACTATGTAAGGAGAACACTGTGCTGAAATCTGGCATCGAAAGTCATTCCTGGTCTGTTTGTTGCAGGTACCAAGACGTGTTTGTGTAGTTGTTACAGCGTGCAAGATTCTGATAATAGAACGTTGGAAGAATCAATATTAGAGATTGTTCGAAATTTAACAGTTGAATCCAAATCTACATCGAAATACAGACGGACTAAAGAATCAGCTGAAGACGATAGAGCGTCTGCTGTTACACTTGGCTATTTAGGTGGACTCGTCCTAGGAATTGCTGCTTTAGTAATTCTGTGTGTTGATGGATTTAATTTACTTAATACATTTTGTGTTTCTAATCGGTAAGATTTTTACGGTCGGAACTATGTGGATGCTGCAGTTAGTAAAAGGGTTTTTGCCTTGTGTTCAGGCTCGTACACAATTTCTATTCAGCCAATGATTGGTGGAAAGCGTTGCTATCGGATTTATTCACATCTCACTTTGAATTCAAAAGCAGCTAGTGAATAGGAGAGAGTGATGGTGAAGCGTCTGTGAGTTAAAAATCATGGAATGGTGCTACATGATATAATTGTTATACTGAAATTATATTCGGTACATAACATCAAAAAATTAAATAACAACGATTTTTCATAGCTAACTGGTCCTTTTTGATAGATGCATTCTGGAATAGGCTAGGCTTAAAGTGTCAGTCTTGCATAGTCGTTTCACCAAAAGGCTATGATTTCCGACCAATGCTTATTTTACTTCAATATGGTATACAGATGGGACAGCGTAAATATACATGTATACTTGATATGAGCCATGCTCTGTGAAAAATGGATTTAACGTATGTGCAAAAGCAACGACCCAGGTCAGCCTCCGCAGTCCTTGCAAGATGACCTGTGTCGAAAATTGTTTGCTTTTGGTAATTTTTCTGCATGGCAAAGGAATAGTCTACCTCATGATTCAGTCGGTTGTAACACAAATTATATTTTATTATGTTATGACTTGCTTGGTATAATGCATCGTAGAGAGGCATTACACCCTTTTTGCCAGAGCATGACTCATATATATATATATCATGCGTATCCGCCAAACGGTACATGTTTAGTGATAAGTATTAAAGAAATAAAATTCTGCAAAAGGTAAAAGTGCTTCTAAATTTAAATCGTACCATTTAGAAAATTGAGGATAATGTGAAAATGACAATCTGTTATTGTGTAGTCGGTCCAAATGTTTGTCTCTGGCGGAGAAATTCCTTTTAAAACTAGATTAATAATTGCCAGGTCCCTCTAATTGTTGTTTACTTTTTGCCCTATTTTAAAATTCATTTTTGTGCTAGCGACTGACACTTTTACGAAAACCTACAAGGACTAAAATGAAAGTAAAATGCATTTCAAACAAATAATAACGCAAAAAAATCGCCCTAAAACGAACATTCTCGTAATGACATGTTTTAAAACACGTAATAACGTGTTTAAAAGCCATATTGACGCGAAAAAATTCGCGATAATGTTTATTTAAAACACGTAATAACGCAAAAAGTCACAGTAACGCGAAAAACCTCGTAATAACGTATTTTAAACAACGTGTTTAAAGGCCATAGTACTTAACGCAAATCGAAAACTCGCAATGATATTTCTTTCCACAATTTCGTTATGATTGAGTTACGTGAATTTCAGTCGAATCTCACAAAACAGATTTGTGTGTTTGGATGTTTTACGCCGCTTTCAATAGTATTTAAATCACACCACAGCTGTAACTCTTTTATTTCATGATCTTCCTTGGATTCATCCGTATACATAAGTCTGCAGCGTTACTTTACCTTGCTATCAGACATGACTTGCACCGGTAGCGGAGATCGAACCATGGTTTCTCACTTCAAGTTAATAATTCTGACCACTAAGCCGCAGAAGATTTTCTAATGAAAACTACATTATGAAATAAACAGTGCAACGTCCATAATCGATCTGGGTGTAAAAAAAAAATTTTTTTTTCGATTTTACTCCGTTTTTATCAGTGTTTAAAACATTGAAAATGCATCATTTCCTGATGATATTCCAAACATGAATACCCACTCGATGAACATCTGGTCGAGATCTCGACGAGCTCGGTGAGTCAGTTTGTAACATACTCGCACAAGGCTTAAAGCTGGGGGGGGGGGGGTCGATAGGCCTATGGCTCTATCCAACAGCTCAGCTAAGTTTTTTTCAGAGATTGATGATCGTAATTGCAAAGGGATTTTTCCTCTTTCACCGTTTATCGTCTTTCGAAGATGTTGATGTCGGATAGCTGCCAGGTGGCTTAGAAATAATGTCATGCAAATTACTGGTAATTAATGGCGAGTTGTTGGTAAAAGACAACCCAGCAGAATACGGAAGAGTGCACTCCCGCCGCTAAATAACTGAAACAATGTTAGAAAGGAGGTGGAACACCAATTAAATGAACATCTTCAACAATCTTGTCAAGATCGAGGATAGTGATGGTGAAAATTACTCTATCATTGCTGGTGTCCTACTTCGATCTCCGCTGCCATTGCTAGCCTTGTCTGACAGTTGTGAGGCAAAGTAAAGATGCAGACTCATACAAATGAATCCTAGAAAGATCATGAATAAAAAGTGGTTGCTGTGATGTGGCTGAAACCAACAAAAACACAACCTTCTAGTCAACGAGTTTGATAAAAATGATAATACATGAACATGAATGTGAAATTCTATTTATCACATAAAACGTATGACTGACAAACAAGTATCCTGCATCCTAACCTTCAGGCTATATGCCGTTCACCGGTCCATGTTTACAAATGTAGTTCGGTTTGAATTGTGCACATACACAAGAAGATAGATCTGACATGTACATCGAAATTTGAACGAAACAGTCTATATACTGTGAGTAAATCGAAAGATTTTCACAATTTAGTGGATTAAGATACGTTTTTTTTTTCTGCATTTTCCTGTTCTTATTAAACATGAAAACCATAAAGCTGTTCACGTGTATACGCCTTAGCAACAATGGCGTCATTTTCCCGCGAAATGGCGAAGTGGTACAAATTCCGGAACGTGCTGTGGTTGGTTTCACTGGCTTCACGCGCTCATATCTACAGATTTGTCTTGTGTTATAGATTCACATTATAACGAGATTTTTCGCATTCATACAACTTTTAAACGCGTAACATTGTAATTACGTGTTTTAAACCCGTTATTTCGTTTTTTTCTTTCTTCTTCTTTTTTTTTTTTTTTTTTTTTTTTTTTTTTTTTTTTCTTTTTTTTTGTTAGTGCGTCTCTTTTGCGTTATTTCGTGTTTTAAATTCACATTATAACCACTTTTTCACGTCAATAAGACTTTTAAACGCATTATCACGTGTTTTAAGTTCTCGCGTTAATGCTACTTTTTTTGCGTTATAATGTGTTTTAAATACACGTTATTACGTGTTTTTGAAAACATTTTACCTTCATGTTGACAGTTGTATGCTTTCGAGCATTTGGACCGACCACACAGTAAAAGACTGTCATCTTCACAATATTTTTCAATACTTTTAAATTGTTTGATTTAAATCTAATTGCAGTATAACACCTTCATTTATTTTTTGGCCGCCATTGGGCCTTTAAGTCTGGGCTTGTACATATAAAATCTGTTCTTTTTAACAACCTCCTGATTGTATCTCCTCAGCTACTACAACATCTTGGGAGAAATAATGACAATAATTTGAAACACATGCCGTATTTCCTTTTAACCTTTATCATGTTAAATAAGCGAAATGACTTTTTCAAATCGATAGTAAAAACCCCAATAATGCTATTTCAAACTTATATTGTGGAAAAAAAAATAGTCTCCCTATCAGACAGTGTAGATCCAAGATCAGACTGCACGTTTTGTGCAGTCTGATCTTGATCTACACTGTACTTAAAAGGTCAGTGAGTCGCGCTTAGCAGCCTAAGGGTTAAAATCATAGATCGACCCTTTGTACAACCCTTTAACTGCTAGATACGTGAAATGAAATATTCAAACCTGTAATAAAAATCCAAATTCTGCTATTTTAAAATGTACTTCTTCGAGGAAAAATATCCTTATCAGACAGTGTAGATCCAAGATCAGACTGCACGTTCTGTGAAGTCTGATCTTGACCTACACTGTCCACAAAAGGTCAGTCGCGCTTAGCAGCTTAAGCGTGAACAGCTGACATCTTTACGTATGAGCTATGCTCCGTAAAAAAAGTGGCATATTTCATCTAAAACAGCATCAACCCATGTCAGCCTGCGCAGTCAGTGCAGGCTGACATGGGTCGATATTTTTTTCTATTTGTCAATTTTCTGCACGTCCAAGGAAATGACCATTTTGTTCTGTGTTTCAATCAAGTATTAAACACAATGAATTTTATTGATCCATAATTATTGTGACGTGCTTGGTATAATGCATCACGAAGATTATTCCACCTTTGCCTAGAGTGTGGCTTACATGATTATATCATGTGACAATTTCGGGATATATAGGGTGCTTGCATATTCTATAGCTTGAGCAGGTCGGAGTCACATGCTTTCCTAATAGTAAGACATTTTGTTGTTTCTTTTCGTTTTTATTGTTTTGCTTTTTTTTTTTTTTTTTTTTTTTCGGGGGAGGGGAGAGTTTTTCGATTCTCTATAATTCATATATGCCCGATTATCTCCATGTTTAGTGTATCTGACTCGTGACCTGGTGGTCGCCAGTTCGATACCCGGTTGAGGCAAAGTTTCTTTCCGGCGAATTGTTGCTTTTCACCTCTGATGCATGTGAGAAAATTAGTCAATGACTTTGGAAAGAAAGTTGTGTCAGTATTGGTGTGAGAAGCCAGTAAACACATGGACGCGTCACTGACCGCCATGTTACGACATGAGCTGTTAAAATACTGCTTAAACTCCAGTACAAACAAAAAATTGATATATGGTACATTAGGATACATTTTAATCTACATTTGACAACTGTAAAAAATAAACACACCTATATTAATTTCGTGTCGGACAAAGGATGCTATTCGTATTTTAATTTCCAAGATTGAATGGATGATAATGCCAATACAAATATAGGACTAGTTGTTGAATTATTGAGATGAATGAAAACTGTTGTATCTCTTCGCCTCTTGATAATATCGTTTTTATTTTTATTTTTTAACTCTTTCGCCGCCAAACAAACAAACTCGGTTTCTTGTGATGGCTGTAAATAGAATCCACTGAGTCTCCTGAAGATTTTTATCATACAGGCTTGACCAAACAAGCGGAAGGTATGAATCAAAGATCAGACTGCACGTTCTTTGCAGTCTGATCTTGATCTATGCCGTCCGCAAAAGTCCCTGTTTTCGCATATGGCGCTGAAAGGGTTAATTTGGTTGTTTAAATTACCCAAGGAGGTCTATTTCGGTTAATTGTGATATTTTTGTTTGGAATAGCTTGTGTTGCTCTTTCAATAATTACATTAGAAATATCATTGGCACACCATCAGGATATCAAAGAACAATTTTTCCAACTTCTGCAAAACATAGTCCCGATTGTCATATTTACAAGTTTTATGTTTGATATATATGGGCCAGATTAAAAAAAAAAAAAAAAAGTCAAAAGCACCATGTATGAGACAAAGAGGATGAATATTGGACTTCATGATTATCATGTCTCTTATTTCCTAACAAAAACATGTTAGTTACTGATCATGAGTTTCTTAAAGTGACAAGAACGAAAAGATAATAATGTTAGAAGTAGTAGTTGCTAATGAATGATATTATAAGAAAGAGAATGTTGAAAAAAAAATCTGATATTCCCTTTCTTATCTGATAACCACTGATAACCACCAAATGAACCAAAAAATGTTAAGTCAAAAAATTGGGGAAAAGTCGACTAATATGACTGATGAAAGGGCAAGAGATACATACATTTCGAGGACGCAACTTTCGGTTGATGGCGGACGTGCAGAAAATTTCTCTCTGATATTTTCCCAGTTTTAGGTAGTTTATGTTGATTTTCGACGATAAAGTTACCAAGATATTTCAGTAATGGATTCAATTTGGAGAATATCTGGCGATGAGATGGTCTGTAGCGGTTCGGAATCCGATACAAGTGAGAAAAGTGAAATCGGAGAAATAGCGGTTAAGACAAACAATAGATACGATTTGGGCGCCATGTCGAGAATCAGGATTGGGAAACCGTTAATCAACACAAAAAACGCAAACGCACTATTACTGACAGTATTCAGAGCATTAATAGTGAACAGTTCTCAAAATTATCAACGTCGGACAAACTCGTAGCCATGTTTACATCCATCACAAAAAATATGGACTTACTGGGATCAGTCGTGATAAAACAAAATGAATTCTCTTTGGATATAAAGAGGATTTCGGAAAATTTCTCACAGGCAAGTACACGATTATCGTCTGTAGAAGGAAAAATCCGGGATAATGATAAAAAACTAAAGTTACTATCATACAAGTCAATAGATACAGAAACAAGGAGCAGACGAAATAATTTGATATTCTGGGGTTTAGAAAAACATGAAGATATAGAATGCAAAGCACAAATTCTGCATTTTCTAGAAGGCATGATGAACTTAGATACAAGAGAAATGTGCATCGACCATGCTCATAGATTAGGAAAGAAAAGATTCAGTAACTCAGGAGAAACTCCCCCCAGCAGACCAATAATAGTACGATTCAGAGATTTCCGCGATACAGAAACAATTCTGACGCAAACGAAAACACTCAAAGGCACCCGATTCGAAGTTGATTGGGACTATCCTTCAGAAATCTCAAAAGCAAGAAAAGATCTGTATAAAAGTAGGGAAGGGCAAGAGGCGCGTCGTATGAAGAACAGGGTACAAATAAGATACCCTGCAAAACTATTCATTCAAGGTAAACTGGTAAATGAAGCATTCCCAGACTGGTTCGAAGTCATCAACCAAAGCAGAGTCGATACAGGTCATTCAGCAAGACAAGAACGAAAGAATGGAATGAATGAATGAATGGAGTTTTATGGCCCGTCGACAGCCGAGGTCATATTGGGCGCATATACGAAGGTGAAAAGCGATACTGTGAAGTATTGATTTAGGAATGTATAAAACTATATGGGTAAAAAGTAAAAGGTACGCATAAGTGACGTTTAACTGATAAAAATAATAACAGAAAGGCCAAAAAAGCCCTTAAAACGAGTTAAGTTAGAATGTAACAAGGAAGATAAAAACTAAATTTTTCTGAAAAGATTTGCCTCTTTGAGGTATTCAAGTAATGATTCAATCTTCACAGTATCAAATAATAGACTCATGTTGTTTACTTTGTAGTATTTATCGCGTATTTGCGCTAAGTCAACGCACTCGGTTAATATATGCTTCACGGTGAGAGGAGTACAACACGGGATGCATTGCGGCGCCTCCTCTCCTTTTAGGAGATAGGAGTGCGTAAGATGCGTATGACCGATACGCAAACGGGCCAAAACAATTTCTTCGCGGCGACAAGTCCTTGAGCCTGGTAGCCATTCTCCAAGAGTTGGCTTAATACAGAAAAGTTTATTTTGGTGATTTAGTGGGTCGTTCCACGAAGTATCCCATACAGATTGAATAAAAGTATTAATTGAAGGTTTAAAATGGGTAAAAGGGACTTTAAAAGGTAAAATATCAAGTGATAATGTCTCCTTGGCAGCTCTATCTGCCTCTTCATTACCACTGATACCAATGTGGCTGGGGAGCCAACAGAAAACAATGTCAGTAGTTCCGCAGATGTCAGAGAGCTTATCTAAAAGACTAACAATAATTGCATTATCAGTCTTCTCATGCTCAAGTGCTTGCATGGCAGAAAGTGAATCGGTAAAAATGATGTAGCGCCAGTAACCGTCTTCCTTTATATGATCAAGAGCAAGGTCTATAGCTTTTAGCTCTGCAGAAAAAAATTGAAGACTTATCTGGAAGACGAAACTGGTATAGTTCGCCGTCCAGCACAGCAGCCGCGGCAACCCTGTCACCTTCTTTCGAACCATCTGTATAAATGTGTTCATAATTGTAATACTGTCTTTTTATTTCTAGATATTTGATTTTAAATATAGTAGGATCTGTTGTTGCCTTTTTGTATGATGCTAGATCATAGACAAATGTCGGACTGTTGGAAGTCCATAAAGGCACATCTGTAATCTTCTGCTCATCAAGGTCGAAGCCAAGACTTTGGATATCAGCTTCACACCGGAGACTGAAAGGAGGTATTACATTTTCTTTCTTTAAAAAATCGGCTTTATACAGAGGTTCAAATACAACTTTATGAGTAGGATTTTCAGGGTTTGACTTCAGTTTAATATAGCACTGCACTGACAGTTTCTTTCGTCTCAGATTTAAGGAAGGCTCGTTTGCTTCTGCATACAGACTATTTATTGGAGAAGTCCTAAATGCGCCCAGTACAAGACGCAAGCCTTGATTATGACTAGTATCAAGTTTGCGCAAGTATGACTGGCGTGCCGATCCGTATACTGCGCAACCGTAATCCAACTTTGATCTTACAAGCGACCTATAAAGTGGCAATAACACTTTTTTATCTGCTCCACAGTCCATACTAGAGACTACACGTAAAAGATTGAGAGCTTTCTGACATTTATTGCTCAAGTAATTGATGTGAGGAATGAACGACAGCTTGGAATCAAATAAAAGGCCTAGAAATTTGAACTCTTGGACGACTTCTATACGAACACCATCTAATGTAAGGTCTGGGTCAAGATGAACTTTTCTTGAATTACAAAAATGCATACACTTAGTTTTGGTTTTGGAAAACTTAAAACCATTTTCTTTAGACCATTTGCTTAAATTGTTCAGGACCTGCTGGAGCTGTCTTTCAATAGTATGCATGTGTTTTGACCTGTAGCAAATGCAGAAGTCGTCGACATAAAGAGAACATTCCACACCAGGACATACAGATTTTATTATATTGTTAATTTTTACGCTAAAGAGTGTAACTGAAAGAATACATCCCTGGGGAACGCCCATTTCTTGATCATGGGGGTTAGAAAAAGTATTACCGACTCTGACTCTAAACTGCCGCTCATTTAAAAACGCTGAGATGAAATAAGCAAGGCGACCTCGAATACCGAAATCATAGAGGTCATTCATAATTCCATACTTCCATGTTGTATCGTAGGCACTTTCGAGATCAAAAAACACAGAGACAACATGTTCTTTCTTAATAAAACCTTCACGTATGAATGTCTCAAAATGAACTAGATGATCAAGAGTGCCTCTTTGTTTACGAAATCCGCTCTGAGCGGTTGCTATTAATTTGTTGTTCTCTAAAAACCAAACAAGACGGTCATTTACCATTCTTTCCATGGTTTTACAAATGCAACTTGTTAAGGCTATAGGGCGATAGTTTGCAGGATTAGAAGAATCTTTTCCCGGTTTGGGTATTGGTATTACTATGGCTTCCTTCCATGAATCGGGAAGAATACCTGTCTGCCAAACCTGCTTGAATATATTGAGTAAACAATCTAGGGAACGATATGGCAAATGCTTTAAAAACTGATAATGAATGTCGTCACATCCAACAGCAGTATCGTGGCATTTCTTTAACGCTTTCTTCAGTTCTTTTAAAGAGAAGTCCTTATTGTATGGCTCCGCGTTATTCGGTTTGAACTTTAGCTTAGTTTTTTCTTTGATGTTTTGAAATTTTCGGAAATTTGAAGAATAATTCGAAGAGGAGGATTTTTCTGCAAAGGTTTCAGCCAAAGCATTGGCAATATCAGTTTTGGAAGTGATGGCATCATCATCAGCATTTAAGTGACCAACATTTTGATATGAGTTTTTTCCATTAATTTTACGAACCATATCCCATGTCTTTTTGACAGACGATCTAGAGTTCAATCTAGATACGTATTGTCTCCAAGACGTTCGTTTACTTTGTTTTATTGTCCGTCGTGCTTTCGCACGTGCAATTTTAAATTTTGTAAGATACCCCTGAGTCGGTCTCAGATTGAAATTTCTGAGAATACGTTTACGCTCTGCTATAGCTTTCTTGCAGTCATCATTAAACCATGGTTTGCTTGGACGCTTTGGATTTGTCGTGGTTCTAGGAATTGATTTCTCTGCGGTAGAGTAAAGTAAGGAAGTAAAAAGTTCCGCAGGATTTTTACAGTTTTCAAAAGCATTTAGAATCGGGAAATGATCGCTTCCATGAAGGTCGTCATCAACCTTCCAATGGAAGTCAGAAGCAACTTCAGGACTGCATATAGTCAAATCTAGAGATGAAGTGGCAGGATGTAGGTATGTGTGAGTTTCATCATTCAAGAGA
This sequence comes from Tridacna gigas, assembly GCA_945859785.2. NCBI lineage: Eukaryota > Metazoa > Mollusca > Bivalvia > Cardiida > Cardiidae > Tridacna > Tridacna gigas. The sequence goes on from OX244039.2 coordinate 7,028,630, forward strand.
CAGAGTTCATGCTTGGAAATAAAATCTTCCATTTGTCGACCTTTAACATTTGTGCCTCTACAACCCCATAAGGTACTATGGGCATTAAAATCGCCCATTAAAATGAAAGGCTTAGGAAGCTGGTAAATCAGCTGATCTGGTTTAGTAGAATCTATAGGTATACTTGGCGGCAAATATATGGAACATATCGTTATCGTTTTACTCAAAGAAATGCTAACAGCTGTTGCTTGCAAAGTAGTATTGATATTAACAATGCGATGAGGAATAGAATTATTCACTACTACTGCAACTCCTCCACGAGCTCTATCACCTCCAGTGAGTTTGACTGGTAAATAGAGTGATGTTTCAGAGATACTTTGCGATTGTCTGTAAAGAAGGTTTCCTGTAAACATATTGCCACTGGTTTATATTTATCGATTAAAATAGATACTTCTTCAGCATTGGCTGAAAAACCACGACAATTCCATTGCAAAACCTTGTTAGTCATACTTAAGGATAAAAAGAGTAGAACAACATTTAGGAAAGGAAGTATGAAATGATTCATTTTTGTAATGGTAATCTGGTGATTTTACCTTGCTTTGCATTTGCAACTTCTGAGTCGGTCTCAGATTGAAATTTCTGAGAATACGTTTACGCTCTGCTATAGCTTTCTCTGCCTCCATGTCTTCATCAAGACACTGGAAGTGGTTAAACTTTTGTATTTCATCATCGGATCCTTTTGGAAATCGATCCGATTTATTTGGCGATTTGTTGCGACTTGATGCTTGACTCGAAATTCTATTTCCTCTGGAACTTTCAGTTGGCTTCTGTGTTTTCTTACTAGTAGACTCTGGTTTCGTCTGACTAACTGTTTGTACTGCAACATCGATAGTTTGTGTCTGAGCGTCTTCCACTTCTTTTGGTTTGTACGTATTCGATTTAGTAACTGCAGAATACAGATTTGCTAGATTTTGTCGACTGTCTACAATTTTTCTTGCTTCTGGAAACGAGAGACTTTCTCTGTGCTTGATTGTAACGATTTCTTTCTCTCCTTTCCACATGTTGGACATGTTCGGGAAGTGGCCACATGTTCACCACCACAGTTTGCGCATTTAACAGTATTTTTGCAATTTGCTGTGTCGTGAGTGTGAGCCAGTTCACCGCAATGTCTACAGAGACTTTCTGAACTAGCTTTCGTACATTTACGTTCGTGATGCCCGTATTTGTAGCATGTGTAACATTGAAGCGGGTTAGGAATATACAGGTCCACACCCACATTCAAATAGCCAACTTTCAAGGTTTTCGGTAAAATTGCAGAATTAAAGGTAAGGACAATCGTGTTGGTCTCTCGCTTTATTCCGTCTCTATACACTGTAATGCGTCTTGCGGCCATAACATGTTGTTTGAAGAGTTCCTGTACAATTTCATCTTCCGATACACCTGCAAGATCTTGGCATCGAATGAGTCCTCGTGTGGTATTTAAACTTCCGTGCGGAGAACATTTAGCAGGGATCTGGAAGAAGTGCTTTATTTTCATCAGGTTTTCTGCATGTTTAGGTTTCTGTACTTCAATTAACAGTGAACCAAAAGAAAGCTTTTTCACTGACTTAGGTTCTCCAGCAACTGACAACAAAAACTTTTGAATTACAAAAGGAGAAAGTTTACTAAGAGGCTGGTCAGGAACAGTTGATTCTATCAGTAAAAAGCGAGGAAAAGGAGAGGTCGGTTGAGTGGTTTCAGAGTCGGCATCAAGTTGGTCGCGTGTCCGTTTTTTGTTTTGGGGATCCATGATTGTAAGTGAAGTGTTCATCATCTATGACCCCACCCACCGCGGAGTCCAACAAGGGGATATGGCCAATGGAGCGGGTATCCAGCTCTCCATACCAGGGTTACACAGATGGTATACTCAGATGCCCTGAATAAGTCGGAGCGACAAGGAAAGAACATGGGTAGTCCCCCAGATCAGGGATTTGTCATGGCAGTCAACGTCCCAACGAAAAATCCACAACACCCAATTAGCCCGTAAGCCTATATAAGACCAGGACTTTAAAAGTACATACTAAAGGGAAAGGTAGAAAGGGCACTTTTCAAGCAAACATAAAATATGGGTTAAACGCATTGGATTATTCCTCCAAGAATGGAGACCAAACTAGTTATGTAAGTAAAAGACGGAAAAATATCAAATATTCCACGTCTGCTTAATAATCAGAAAATTTTTGGTTTCAAGGTGTATCGCAGGGCGCATGCAGGAAAGAGGCATCTATACCCAGGATACAGATGTCCTCCCCCCGTACAGCTCCCCCAACACAATACAGTTATAAATAAAATACGCCCAATCCTAAAACGACCAGCCGATTGCACTAGATCGGGCCCATCTAGGCTCTCGTTTACACAGAAGCCGAGGCCAAAGCAGTGTGTTCGAGAGCTGGAGATCCCTGGGCTCCCCTCAACTACCAGGACCCTCTTTTCCTGCTTACGAGTCTCCACCCACGGCAAACAGGCGGGTCCATTGGTGGGATCTTACCACTCCACAGGACTGGCAACCGGCGAATTCTACCCCCCGTCCGGCTGGGGGGAAGACAAGAACGAATCGAGCCGCGAATCAGAGCATATTCTGATGAAACACAAATTGACGAACAAATCGATGAACAAATAATTCATGATCAGATGTCAAACACTAGTCCGATACATTCCATACACGAGACCAAAAAGGATGAAAACGACTCGCATCAGAAAAAGGGCACATCGAACAGGATCGTGATTGAAAACGTTTATTCAAAAGCTCAAAGTGGTAAAAAACAATGTGATACGGAAGTGTTAAGGGTAAACAAAGAAATGAAAATAACCCAGTGTGCTAATAATAACAATGGACAATCCACCTTTTCTAAAAAATAGCAACAACCGTCCGAATCACGATCCGGACCTCACTCGCCAAAAGACCAATCTTCACAAATGAGAAGGGGCCTTGAGGCAAATGAGAAACCGTTAAATAGAAGAAAAAATGATAATTTGTCCGGCGCAGGTTGTCCTCGTCACAACGAGAGAGGGGCTCCGCAGGACGGGGACCCGCCACCCAGTAAGCCCGGAGCAGCCCGATCGTCTGCTCAATCCTCTCCAACAGAGGCTTTGAAACAGACCGGAGTGCTCTCTAAGCCAGGTAATGAAGACAATGAACTATCGCACCCAAGAAATGCTAGGCAAAAATAGGGGTCAGCGGAGAAAAGCGAAATCAATTTTTGTTTGTTAAACATACAAGGATTGAAGGGTAAAACCTATGATAAGTTCGAGTATAGCGAATTTGATACTTTGTTTGAACAAAATGACATCTTGTTATTAACAGAAACATGGCTCAATGACGAGGTCGACTATAGTGTATCAGGTTTTGTACACTATGCTCTACATCGTAAATCAAAGAATAAAAAAGGCGAAGAGAGAAAGTGGCGGTATCATCATATATGTGGCAAATCAAATTGCACGGAATGTTGCACTGCTTAAAACTAGCTCGGACAATATCATTTGGATTAAAATTGATAGAAAGTTATTGAAGAAAGATTACGATATTTTGCTATGCTTAACTTATATTATTCCAGTAGGCAGTAGTAGAGAAAATAAAAATGATCTAAATACATACGTAAAATTGTATTCTAGTTGACATCTTGATGCTAAACAGCGTACATGAAAACTGTCACATTATGATATGTAGTGATTTAAATAGTCGGGTCGGCCAAAAAAAAAAAAAAAAAAAAAGGATTATGTTGAAAACGATTTTTTTAAATGAACTCAACATGATGCTAGGCGATTATACCTGCGATACAGAGTTAGTACGCTGTACTACGGATACTTTTGTAAATAATAATGGCAAAATGCTGTTAATTTTTTGTAAGGCTTCCGGGCTAAGAAAAGTTAATGGTAGAGTTGGGAATGACAAGCCTTTAGGTCAATTCACATGTATTACGTATAGAGGTAATAGCGTTGTTGATTATGTACTATGTGACCCACAATTATTTACAGTGTTTACGCAATTCCATGTGGCGCCGCCTCATATCTTTTCGGATCACTGCGCAGTGATTTTCTCGATACAATCGGTCAGTGATCATTCCGGTTATCAAAATAATGACGAGACACGCTCACTAGGTAACGGCCCGACCTTTATGTATATATGGGATAGCAATATAAAGCACCAATTTATTGATGAGCTAAGAGCAGAAGAAAATACATTCAAACTAGCGCAAGTAACTCGCAAAATTGAATATATTTCCACACACTCAGAACTGGATAGTAATTTAGAGGATTTTCATACTTTCATGGAAAATTTATGCGAACCCATCTTCAAAAAGAAAATAAGAACATATAAAAAACGTCATCACAAAGTGAGACAGCCCTGGTTTGATGAAGACTGCCGAAATACCCGTTCAAGATTTTACGCAGAGTTAAAGAAATATAAACGATTGAATACTACAGAAAATAGAAATACAATGGTCATAGCTATAAAATCACACAAAGATACTATAAGGGAAAGAAAGACAAGATATGAAATCCAGCAAACGAAAAAATTAGAATCATTACGAACAAAAAATGCAAAAGAATATTGGGATCTTTTGAAGCCAGCTTATACAAAAAAAGAAAAAAAAAAAAAAAAAAAAACCCAAATGCAACATAGGTCTCTCATCCATCGAACAATATTTCAGAGCAATAAATAACCCTCAATCAACTTTTTATCAACCAGACTAAGATGTACTTCTATTCAATTCTAGAATTATCGATTCCGAATTACACGTAATGTTTGATGAACTAAATGCCGAAATTTCATTGTCAGAGATCAGCAAGGCATGTAAAGAATTAAAAAATAATCGCTGTGGGGGACCTGATAACGTTATTAACGATTTTTTGAAATATGGTTATAATTATCTTGAGCCCTACCTTAAGTCAATTTTCAATAAGATTTTAGATTTGGGTTATTTCACTTTGCAGTGCTCAGACGGCTATATAGTACCACTGTTTAAAAAAGGCGACGCAACTTTACCCGAAAACTATAGGGGGATTACTTTACTTAGTACTTTTGCAAAATTATTCACAAGAATTCTTAACAATAGGTTGACAAAATGGGCCGAGGATTATCATGTTTACATTGAGGCACAAGCAGGGTTCCGAAAGAATATGAGTACACTTGATAATATATTTATAGTACATGCATTAATTAACAGGTTCATAAACGAAAACAACAAAAAAAAAAAAAAAAAAAAAAAAAATATATATATATATGTTTGTTTTATTGATTTTACTAAGGCATTCGATCTACTAGTAAAAGAGAACATATTTTATAAACTTATTCAAAACGGAGTTACGGGTAAAATTTCTCTACCTTAATATCAAATCCAGATTTAAGTCTAACAATGACTTAAGTGAAAGCTTCAGATGTTTCTGGGGGCACCCCAGGGGGACTGTTTGTCTCCATTTATCTTTGCAATGTATGTGGATGACTTAGAAGAGTATCTGTCATTAAATTAATTTAAAGGTATTGGATTACAAATGCTACAAATATTTCCCTTTCTATACGCAGATGATGTAGTACTTTTCTCTGATAGTGAAAACGAACTCCAAAATGGATTAAATCTGTTAGAAAGCTATTGCGACAAATGGAAGGTGACAGTCAACGTTAATAAAACAAAAATAATGGTCTTTCGTAAAGGTGGAAAGTTATCAAGTAATACCTCATTTAAGTATAATGAAACAGAACTTGAGATAGTGAGTAAATTGTCCTACTTAGGGATTACCTTTTCATCTGAAGGGTCTTTTCACCACACCTTTGAAGAAATGGAGGGTCAAGCATTAAAGGCAATGTTTGCGTTAAAGCAATATTTAACAGTTTTTGAAGATATTTCAATCAGTCATGTTCTAGGTTTATTCGACAAGTTGATTGTCCCAATTTTAAACTACGGCGCAGAAGTATTCGGCTTTGACGATAGTGATAAACTAGAAAATATCCACACATTTCTGTAAACAACACTTACGCATTAAATTGCAGACGCCCAATGACTTCATCTACAGGGAACTTGGGAGGGTACCTTTAAAAGTAAAACGCTAGTCAAGCATAATCAAATATTGGTTAAAAATAACAAGGTTAAATGAAAGAAAATACGTCAAACTAATCTACCAGCCAGTGCTTCTCGATATGAACGAAAATGAACCCTTAATCAATTGGGCTTCAAAAGTTAAATTTCTCTTAGAAAGTACCGGATTTGGCCATGTTTGGTTGAACCAAGGAATTGAAAAATAGAAATACTTTCATGAAAATTTTCAAGCTTACAGTCAAGGACATATTCATTAAAAATTGGGAAAATGAATAAAGATTATCATCAAAAGCCACTACATACGGTTTATTTAGCTCATTTGAATTCAAGAATTCAAGATCTATCTTAACACTATAACAGTAAAAAAATACAGAGTAGCTTTAACAAAATTTCGATTGTCGAATCATGATTTGCAAATTGAAAAGGGCCGCTGGATAAAACCCATAAAAATTCCACGACCCGATAGAAAATGCAAGCTATGTAACTCATTGGAAGAAGAATTTCATTTCTTATTTCAGTGCCCCCTCTACACTGAATTACGGTCAAAATACATTAAAAAATACTACCGGGTAAAGCCCAATATTCCCAAATTTATAGAATTATTAACGGACTCTAATAAAACACCTTGATAAAACTTAGCATATTCATCTATAAAAGCTTTGAAAAGAGAAAATCCATGATAACATGAAAAAAGTACGTTTTTTTAAATATTAGCAACAATTTATTACCGGTAACATTTTATTTATGTCCATTTACTGATTATACAAGAACATAATGTGTGTACTTATAGGTACCTTGATGCAAAATATTGTAAATACTATAAGAACAATGTTTATTATATCATGATGTATCGTTTTTAAACCTTTTACAAAGCATCTCGGGTTTCAATGCCCCTGAACATAGATATCTTTTGAAAACATTTGGGGAAAAGGAGAAAATACTGGTTACCAGCGCTTTATCCTTTTCCTTCAAAGTTTAGATCTACTGTATATCTCGAAAGACAAATTTCACGTTTGTAGTAACGTATATTTTGTCGCCTGTAAATGCATTCCATTTTGAACAGCTAAAACCAATACTAAATGTTAGCCTTGCACCTTTATACGCATATCTCGCGCTTTTCTCCAATTTTCCTTTCCTGTTTCATTTTCCGTTTTTTCAATTTCTGTCTGTCTGTCTTTCTTAAGTCTCTCTGTTTGCACACCCCTCTGTCTTTCTATCTGTTTCCATCTCCATCGGAATACTATAATTGTATACATTTGTTTATTACAAGTTGTTCATTGTATATGCATGCAATATGGACAATTGTCTTCGCAAAAAACAAAAAAAAAAACAAAAAAAAAAAAAAAACATGAAACTTGAAACATATAACTAAATAAATTTGAAGGAGTTTTCAGATTTTTTTTCATCATATCAAACTGTGTTGGACATGTATTGCACACCAGCGATAACAGTCAAAGAATTATTAATGAATATCATTATAAATGAGCTGTGCTCTGTGAAAAGAGGATTTAATAAATCTACAAAAAATATCGACCCATGTCAGCCTGCAGAATTTGTGCAGGGACAAATTCACACAGTTTGAGAAGACAATTATATTAAATCTTATAGAAAAAACACAAACATTTGATTTAATCAAAGAACAGGAGGGCCACGATGGCCCTGTATCGCTCTACTACTAATATATGCACCACTTTATTAAATAGTAAGACATCTGTATTGCAATACAATTTCATTTACACACTAAGCCTTTCCCCAAAAAAGTCTTTTTTTTTTTTTTTTTTTTTTTTTTTTTCAAATGCCAAGATGATGTTAATGAATACAAGCAAGTCTAACTGAGTACAAAATATCAGTGAACTTTAAAAAAAAAGGACATTTTCACATGAAGATTTCCAACTAGAGGGACAGAATAGCTTTAATTGTTCACAATAGAATCTTAACTCCAAGGCTATAATTTGAACAACATTGGTAGAGGCCAGACGATAAAACAGTTCTAGCTCTCACAGTAAAAAACGATAATTTTTTTTTAAAGAGTTTAAATTATGTTTCAGTTGTCGGAATTCTTCATCATCGTAAAAGTCGGGATGATTCATCCTATCCCTTAATACAAGTTCCCTGCGCACGTTATTTCGCATTCTGGCATATCGGATCCACATAGAATATAACTCGCGTTGTTTCATGCTTTTCGGTAGTTTATCGAGAAATAATGGTGGGATTACGACCAGTGAAAATACCGATTTTATATTTTCTAAATCTTCGAGGCTGCAACAGTAATTCCCCCGCTTTAGTTACCTAGGTAATTATTGCGTCCCATTCAAATAGAGGGAAATATGACGTAATTTAGGCTATATTTCTCGCGCTGTATGTAAATCTGAAATGCATTGTTATGTGAGGGGGGTAGGCCATGGGGAATGATCGAATACAAATGTACTAGATTTTGATGAACGTTCCATTAAAATAGGTATTAGAAGCGTGAAATAAATGGAACTTTATTTTATTATTATTATTATTATTATTTTTTTTTTTTTTGGTGAAAGATCGAAATTTATTTCATCTCGTGAGATCATGCGGTAATATTTTCACTCGTGGCTGCCCCACTCGTGAAAATATAACCGATTATATGCATTCGATGAAATCATTTTTTTATCTTTCACCGAAAAGAAAAATATCCTCTTTGTCTTCTCTATCTAGAAGTGAAACGAATTATGGGTTTCACTTAAAATCGAAGCTAAAACCTGCCCCTTGCAGGTTTAGAGTAGGTTTATATCTTATATGTTACTCGGATAAAATTTAAATGTGCTGTTAGGCTAAATTACAGAAAGGAAAACCTATGGGTTTATCCCTTTTCTACACAAGCGCCACTTGTAACAACCGTACGGAAGAAGACTTTTGAAAACATTGTGGAAGAAGGAGAAAATGCTGGTTACCAGCATTTTCTCATTTTCCCGCAATGTTTTCTATCATATCAAAGATGGAAAAAATCATTTTAGCAACATATAATTTGTCTTCTGCAAATACTTTCGATTTGGTCCAGCTCAGTTTTTGTCGTTTGGTAAAGATTTGACTTTTAGTCTGAGACGTCTTACAACGCTTACTTTTTTTTTGTATTTTTTTCTGCCAGTATGACACCTTGTACTCTGTACATTCAGCACCCATGACAACGCTATATAAAAAAAGTAATAACCCTCATCATGCAAAGTAAGTAAAATAAGAGTTTCAAAACAATAGTAAAAACCCGAATAATGTTATTTCAAACTTATATTTTGGAAAAGAATGTCTCCTTATTGGACAGTGTAGATCCAAAATTAGACTGCACGTTCTGTGCAGTCTGATCTTGATCTAAACTGTCTGCAAAAGGTCAGTAAGTCGCGCTTAGCGGCCTAGGGGTTAAATCAAATATTGTCTATGATTCCATAATGATCAAATGTATAGGTGTCGTATGTAGGCAAATAACTATCAAAGTAATAACGTTTCAAGAATGATTTTTATCACATAACCCCCCTCCCCGGCAGTGTATAAAACACATGACTTTTTTCTGATAACAAACTAGTGTTTATCGTTTTTTTGGGTCCTGGTTCTGATCATTTTCCAGCCATGAGCACGTGAAGATAGAGAAACCAGCCGCAGCACGTGCTGGAATCTGTACTACTACGCGGTTTTGCAGAAAATGACACCATTGTTAGTAAGACGTATACGCGTTGAAACTTTTGATTTTCATGTGTAATAAAAACCAAGAAAATGCAGCAAAAGTTATTTAAAATCATCAAAATTGAGGAAATAGTGGACTTACCCCTTCTAGAAACTGTTTCATTCTACTTTCGGTCTAAATGTTAGAGCTATCTACTGGTGTATGGGCACGTTTGAAACCAAACTACAACTGTAAACATGGACCCTGAAGGGTGTATGGGCTAAAGGGGATGATGCAGGATATGTTTTGTCTGTCATTCGTTTTATCTGATAAATAAAAAATCACATTCGTGTTTAGGTGTTATAATTTTTATCAAACCCGTTGACTGAAATGTACTTGACGCCAAGGCTCGCGTCATACATTTTAGTAAGCGAGTTTGATAAAAGTGATAATCCATAAACACTCATGTAAGATCCTCTATTTTTCTGCCTCTGTTTCAAAGCTGTTGCTTTTAAGTATAGTTTAATGTTACACAAAAAAGCATTGAAATGGAGAAATTGGAAATGCAGCTATCCTTTATCAAAGTAGGAACTTTTTATTTCATGCTTTCCGGCAGTTTATCGGAAAAAAAAATGATGGGTCAGTTAGGGTTTGATAATTTCACCCTTTCGACCTGTGAATATACCGATTTGTTAAACTCATTTGTACATGTACGAAACTACCTTTCCCCATTTTCCATTTTTTTAAAATATTTGTAATTATTCAACTGACGTTGACGAGTAAAATTACATACTTTCCCCGAAAAAAGGAGAAAAATGGGTTTCATTCAAAAAGTAAGTGACTTGTATACAGAACTGTATCTGAAACCATTCTTAGGAATGTTCTTATTCATTTTCTCCATGGTTCTCTAAATCTAAAAGGAACACGACTTTTGATTGGCTAAATTAAGAGTTGTGTTACTTTCAAATTAAGAAAATTCTGGACAATAAGACTAGAATCCTTCTTAAGAAGTTTTCGTGTATACGGACCCTGGTGAATGTGCCAGTCACGAGAGCTCCCTTGTACTTTGCCCTTTCAAACACATCATATCTATTTCAGATAATGATTGAATCGAGTAATCTAAAAAAAAAAAGTCACCTTTTCAAAATGTTTATTAATCCTGGTAAATTAAAGTTTGTGAGTTTTGTTGATTTGTTTCGTCACATCGAATGTAAATAAATGACGGGCACTAATGGCACGAGCGCGGAAAGATATATTTGGAAATCGAAAGGTGTATGGAATAAAGATTAAAAAATGTAAATTTGAAAATGCATTTTTGTATTTTGAGATAATTCCCTGAACGTGAATTTCACCCAAACTGATTGAAACATAGTACTATGCCAATGGGGAATTACCGGAAACAGCTGTTATGGATTTTGATTAAAGTTAAAGGAAAGCGGTGTTAGAATTATGAGATATATAGGAATTTTTTTTTTTTTTTTTTTTTTTTTTCTTTCAGCGTGAAAGATCGAGATTTATTTCATCTCGTGAACATCATGCGGTAATAATTTTACTCATGGCTGCGCCACTCCTGGAAATATTGCCGACAATGTTCACTCGATGAAATAAAAATCGATCTTAGAAAATATCCTCTATATCACTGCGTACGGATTCGTAAAAAGCGTGACACTCATAGTGAGAGATGGAGAGATATGCAGTGAGCAATATCAAAGGATTAAATGAAAAAAAAAATCTATATTTTTATCCTGTGCACATGTAAAAAAGATAATATAGTTTAACTGCATTGTATGTTGGTGTTTGCACTGCTTACAATCGATCTAAAACAGACAGTTACTATGAAGTATTCTGTGTCGTTGATCGCAGCGACAGGCATTAACATGTACTTTTTGAAATTTAGCTTAAAATGCTTATCAAGCATCCATGATTGGCTTCTTGATCAAGAAGCAACTGGCGCAGATCCACAATAAGTTGTTCTACGCAGTTTGATCTACACTATACTTTAAAGAAACCACTCCTATACCCGGGATTAAGGTACCCTTGTGTGAAAAGGGGAATATGCAACTTTTCTTCTCTCTCAAAGCAGACTGATCCCAAAAACTGGCCACAGCTACCAACGTCCTTGGACCACTGACTTCCACAAACTGTTAATCCAACTAACGGGCACCCTCACAAGGACAGGTCGGGAAAGGTGTACCAATCAATCCTGTGGATAAACAGTTATTGAAATTTGTGTGTTTAATTGTTAAAGGTCTAAAAAGACGTCAGCTCTGGGACAATTTTTAGAGACCACGCCTCTTTACGGTATTTTTACCTGACTACTGAAAACGCACAACTCACTTGACATTTTATGTCTCCCTTCCTCCCTTTTTCTCCAACTATTACTTCTGTCGTTTACCGGAACAGTTGTTTCTTTTCGAAATATTGTCTTTAAATCCTCTAGTTGTACTACACGTATCTTCTCAGTGTAATAAATATGAAATATTACAACAGTCTGCAGTTCTGCGTGGTCGGATTATGTCGAGTTGCCTGTGTAAAGAGATGCATATCGGGTGAGACCGAAGGTCAAATCCGATGCGCATCTCTTTACACACCCAACGACTTTGAAATAGTTCGTTTATCATATACATTACCACTATATTAACTGTAAAGAAAAATCACAAAGTCAACACGAATAACCCCAAAAACAGAGAACTACATTTTATTGCACACATACGTACAATATCAATTTATAAATGGCGGATGAATATACATAGACAACGGTAAGTCTGCATAGATCAATATGCATTTACATAGGGCGGTTGCTGCTCTCGAGCCGCTGCAAGGGAAAAAAAGCTGTGGCTCAAAAACTATTTCTGAAACACTGAAAAGGTAGTCAGTAGTTGTTATTCACTGTCACTATCGGGAACAGTACATTTTTTATTTTTTTCGTTTCAATTCAGGAGGCGAGTCAAGCTTGTGATTATTAGTTGCAATCTGAAGTTCACCAGTGTACTTTACAGAAGCATTTCGAAATACCCTTTCGAAACAACACATCTTTATGCAATGGGCATTGATATCGGACAAAATTCTGCATAAAAACGATTTTTTAAGGAGTTAATAAATAACAGTCGAAGTATCTTGGTTGAAAGTCTCGAACCTCATTACACAAAACTAGTCCGTGTACACGATTGTGCTCTACACACAATACTAGGCTAATACGGAAAAAAAATCCCGCCGAGTTGTATCTGTGAGTTAGATGACCCCCGTATTTTACTCAGATCATTTATAGGTATATAATAAAGAAATGTTCTGATGTTCTTCTTCTGTTTTTATTGGAGCCAGGTTTGGAAATGGTAGATGTACAACTTTTGAATAGAAGCTTTGTCGCTGCATGTTTTCTGCTTGTTGGGTTCATACTTTACAAGGATATGGCTGTGACGCTGAAGTATGAATCCCTTAGTAATACGACAGTGTGGGGACAAAATACTTTCTTCACGACGTCAAAGAAATGGTCATTTTCTACATGTTCAAGTCAGACTCTAGATGAGTTGGTTAACATGCCTATTCTACCCAAGCTCCATGCCAATTTAGATGTCAGTATTTTCGAAAGATCCGGTTGTTTTCTAATAGATTCTAAGAAATTGGGACTCTACAGAATACTTAATAAAGGGAACTTTGCACGTATAATTTGCAATACAACCAAAAAGACGTTTTTGCCTACCAAAGAAAAAGAACAACGCGTAAGTACATCATTCGGTGAAAGTGACGCATAATATCTTTATAATTTTATCATAGAGGGTACAGAAAGTGACTTTTGGTGACACACGCCTTTGAAAGTGCATATCTTTGAGCCATTTTCTGTGAAAAGGTGATTTACTAAATCTCCAAAAGGTATCGACCAAGGTAAGCCTGCATAGTCCGCGCAGACTTACTTGTGTCAACACTTTTTGCTTTTGGTAAATATTCTGCATGTCTAAGGACCATTCTACCACATGATTCAGTCGGTTTTAAGACAAAATGGATTGTTATGGATCCACACTTATGTGATGACTTGCTTGGTATAATATATACCTTGATACATAAAACTCCTCTTGCCAGAGCATGGCTATTTTAAATTCAGGATTTTTTTTTTTTTTTTTTTTCGTTCGTTCAGTCGTCGAGTGATTCTTTGATGTCTAGTTTGTAAACACTGATTTTTAAAATCAAGGACTTTCACCAGTCCAAGTTATCGGTTTTATTGCATTCACAGAACAGTCATAAGTGATGATACTAAAGTATAGAAATTGAATCTGCAGTAGTTCCTAAATATGAGGGACAGGTTAATGAAATTTCTAACGGAGATTGATAATATGGTGAAACACATGAATAGGGGCCTTCGGATATATTCGCAAAAGTGTGTCGTCCCAGATCAGCCAGTGCATTCTGTGACTAATCCGAGACCCATCCCGTTTTTGTGCGATTTTCTGTTTCACGAAAGTCTACTGTATGAAAAAATCTTATGTAGTCGTAAAGAGCCGTCTCGGATTAGCCTGCGCGGACTGCGCAGGCTAGTCCGGGACGTCACTTTACGCAAATGTCCGAAGGTCTCATTTTGCATGTTGCGGGCCATATGTAAATTTTACACACATAGGTATTTTAAAACCAGGAACCAGGTAAACATTTGTATTACTTTGAGGAAACATAATTAGATAAAGCAAGTACTGAAAAGAATCCATGAACTAACGTTTCATAGGACACCTGACCATGTTCAGACGATGTTTGTTCTGTTTCATTTCCGTTTAGAGTAAGGTCACCATGAAGGTCACGGTCACAAAAAAGAAGGAAATTAAATCTCAGATGTTCAAACATATATTAAAAAAAAAAAAAAAAAAAAATCTTACTAGGTAAAGAGAGAGAGAGAGAGAGAGAGAGAGGGAGAAAGAGAGAGACAGAGAGAGTCAATAAATAAAAACATCAAGTATAAGCTATCTGTATGATTAAATATATAGATACATATATGGTGGCATATGGTTGACATTTGCCCTTGTTTTCGATAGGTCATTTTTTAGCTACTGTCTGGAACCACATGGCATCCTGTTTAGCTACATGCACTGTGTAAAGGTTCCAGAAAATATCCATGTGTTGTGTCCCTACCTTTAGCCTTGAATAGGGAGGACTTAAACGGTCTTCTTGCCTAATGTTATTCATGTTATTCGATCTATTGTTTGAATTGGATATCTTACAATATATATATATATATATATATATATATATATATATGTATATGTGTGTGTGTGTGTGTGTGTGTGTGTGTGTTTTTTTTTTTTTTTTAATTTATGGTCATACTAGTAATTTCATTTCTATGAGTATTATTATATACGAAATAATATTTGAAGAAGTATCGGGATCTTCTTGTTCGGTAGAATAACCAACAGACCTTTTAGATAGTGTATCAGCTGCTCGCTGTTCACAAAATAGAGTCAGTGTTTCAAAGGGCGTCATGTCTTTCTCCAATATACTCATTGATACGTATGGGGATATCACGGGACTTAAAACTGATTGCATCTTACTGTTTTCTTTTTCAAATTAACAGTACTTTGACAATTTCAGTATACATCGTATTCCACTTCGATTCAAATGTACATTGCTTTACAAACTGTTATGCAGAAAAGCTTAAAGGCAAGGGAAGAATTAGTGATACTAGCAAATAGAGCACATGTTTGATGAATGATGTTAACTCTTTACTTTCGGAAAAAAAAATACCTGTGTCGACTTTAAAAGTTTTTGTGTAAAATACGGATAATCAATCGAAATGAATTAAGGTTTAGTAGATAAATACATTTGAAAACATTGTGGCAAAAGTTGGACAGAGCTGTTAAAATTGCCACAGTGTTTTCAGGACTTGTCTCCTTGAAGATGCATAAACTCTTCCGAAAGAGGTTTTAAGTGTAAGCTGCCGGTAGGTGGAAACATTAAATACTCAAGTCTCCAACACTTATATGTAACTTTCTTTTGCAGACAGCCCTTGTAAGTCTACCGGGATCAGGTAATACATGGGTGCGCCACCTTTTAGAACTAACAGGTATATAATGCATCTAGCTTAAATTTAGATAGTTAAAAGATTCAATTTTAGCTGCAACACGGCCGAATCAAATTTCGATACCCCCAAAAAAGATAAAGATAGTTCATTGTACATTTGATATATATTCGAAGAGTAAGGTAGATCAAACTGCATGATTCCTGGATCAATACGCATTAAAAAAAAAAAAAAAAAAAAAAAATTAGTTTACTTTATAGCTCAAATAAATGTATCCCTACGGCCGACCTACACGCCTCTATCAATTTGATGACCGTGGCAAAGTAAAGGTCTATTTTTGTTTGTATTGTTGTAAATCAAACTAACCCATTAGTAACTGGTCGGCCTCCGAAGGTTACCAACAACTAAGTCTTCTTTTAACTTGCAAATTCCGACTTCACGATAACACAAATAACATTTATACGGTTCAGCTTTTACTATTTAAGTGGGAATGGCTAAAACCTGGTCGGTAAAATCACCGTAATCCTCCCGGTTTGGAAAAGCCTCATCATTGAAACGGTCACTTACTAGCAGCTTATCTGAGAGGACGATAGCAAGCTTGTGTCTAGAAATGCGGCTCGCTCTGGTTGAATCGGCTTGTTTCACTTACACACGGCCATACAGATCAATCCCATTACTGACGCTGTTTGAAAGGACCACTAACACTAGCATCACTGTCAGATTGGCAATTAGGTCGGCTGGTTCCCCTATATAGGTGGCAGGATTCACTCTAATTCCATCTTTTGGCATCAGACAGGGTAAATCTGTTACCTGCAGAATTTTGCCATGAACGATCCTCCTCAGGGAATCCGCCTGCCCAGTGTTGATGGAAACAGTTTAAACTAAAAGAGCAGTTCCAGAAAGCCTGCATCCACTCTCTAGCCATGCAGTAGTCACTCGCAAAGGTATATAGATGGATCCTCATGGTAGGGCCAACAGTGTATCTTGACGGTTCCGGTCATAAACATTTTCAGGATCCTCTCTAACACTTCGGTCTGTTTTATCCAAATGTCAGTTATCGCGGAAAAGTCGAAACCTATCTCGATTATGGTTGCTACCATACTGCTTTGGATCTCTTTTTTTAAATTCAGACACAATTCTTGGAATGTACCCCAACTGCTACACTCTACCTTCAATCAATGCGAAAACTTTTTTTCACAAGGATCAGAGAAGTGGAGAACTCCAAATATAACCTAAATCTCCACTTTGGGGGAGGGATCTACCATCATGTACCTTAATGACTCCTTCCTAGGAAAGTGACTTTTTTTTATTTTATTTTATTTTTTATTTATTTATTTATTTATTTATTTTCAACCAAAAGCAGCCGCTTCAGATGAAAATGGCTGGAAAGAGCTTTAGTTTCTTTCTCGTCTCAAGTACAGGGCTGGCTTGGACTCAGGCGATGGTGTCATTACTGATACTGCCTTCTGTACACCCCATACGTTTCTTTGCCAGGCGGTTGTAGTTCAGTAGAAATCTCTTTGGTTCTTTGCACAACCTTTGCATATGATTTATTGCCAGATTGTTGCGCTTCTTCCTTTCTGGATGGTTGTCCGTCTTCTTTTCCCTTCTTCTTTGGCAGTCTTTGAAGCTTTTGTTCCTCCAATCCCAAACATCTTCTTTCTTCTCCTGAAACTATTCCTTCTGACTGGATTCAGGCTGAGGTAAGAAATTGTCATTTCAATTTCATCTATCCCTCCCTTCTTTTCTTTGGGTAGGGATTCAGGCTCATTAACCTATTTAGTTTGGATATCAAGGGTGCCCATTTCTCCTTCTGGATGTTCATTCCCATTGTAACGTCAAAATGCCGGCCGATATATATATATAGCAAGTGGCACATTGTCCTCCAGCGAAGAAGTGCTGTTAACGAAGGTAAAGGCTGAGTGAACTCCATCGAAGCTGTTTTAAAGATCTGCCAGTTTTTCCATGGACACCTTTAATATTCCCGTTTACGGATGCTGATCCCTTCCAAGTTCTTTATTAACATGTTCCAAAAGGTCATTCAAATTGCCCAATTTCCCGATCACCAACTTGGTCAATCCTCTGAGGCAATTTTCGCTCTTCGTTGTTAACTCCCTTGAGGGTATTTTCAACAGACGATCCTAAAGCAGTCTGGGAGATGACAGTAGGCGTGCCATTTCCATTTGGCACTCCATGTAGGACGCCCTTACACTATAAATTGGATCTTCCACCTTGAGACCTCCCTAGAAGTTAGTTGGCCGCTTTTCTAACCCACTTAGCCACCATTCTTTCCTTGGCTGGCTGACGTTGTTCATCTCTCTCCACAGGACCTCTAGGTCGTTTAAAGACCTTTTCCATTCTTTCCTTCTGCAGAGTTATCTGAAGGTCTTCCTTCACTGGGTGTTTCTTTGGTTTGTAAAAATGGTAAAACGTCTGAGTATGAATCTTTCCTCTTTTCTAGCCGGAGTAGTTCTGCCATTTAGAATCGTTTTTTTTTTTTTTTTTTTCTGACCTGCATATCGCCATTTCCCAAAATGTCTCCCTGGTCTGTTTGACTCTTTCCTGCCTGTCCTTCTTGACGATTCCCGAGTATCCCCTAGACTATTGTAGGATACCTCAATAACTCTTTTTTTGAATCCGCCAACTATTCCTATTATCTGTCGCTGTCAAATGTGAACAGTGACAATTTTTCAAAAATTCTATGTCTTTCCTAGACTGCTTATGCGGGATATGTTCCACTATCCAGGATGGAGAAAAGATAATAGTTGCCTCCATTTGTACCGACGCCTAGTTCTCATGTTGTCTGGCAACGACATACTGCTGAGATGATATATCCGCAAGTTCATTCTCCTTTACCCTAGGATCAACCGACTCCTTCAAAATAAATTCCTTGGTATCTACGATCCCATCTCTTCTTGAACTTATTCTGACCTTTTGAGAAAACTTCAGAGATTCATCACTCCTTTTGTCAGCAGTCATATTTCTTCTTGGACTCTGTTCACTCTCGGAGCTGCTTTCTCAGTAGGGATATCGTTCAGATATTTCTGCAAAAAGTATTAAATGGCCAAATTATCTCCAGGTACCCAGCTAACCACGCACCTTGAACATGTATACTTGTCAATGAGGATTCCGTCCAAGGGTATTACATTAAATATCGGAATTTTTCTATGCCTACTTACTTAATTTTTTACCGTGACTTGGGGAAACAATATTTTAGATTTGTACAGTCACCTGAGATGACTCTGTACTGTGACTTTAAAACTTATTTCGTTCTTATAAAAGGAATTTCGTCATTTTGCAACAAAGTCGCGTTTGCAATGACCCAGTGCGTTGATCCACATGATAGACACAGTTGGTACATAAAGTTTTACTGCAGTTCCGTCGTGTCCTCTGGCTGAAAATGGACCAACTCCAGTGGTGAGTTCTCATACACTTTAGACATAGAAAAAGACAAGCAAGCATAAAAATGCAAATTGAATAAAGTACAAATACATGCATATACTTAATGGCTGCTTATAATGTTTATTGAGGGTATTATTTGATAATGACAAAGCATTTTGCATAAAAAATGCTCCGTGATTAACTCGGCCAACTGTTGAATAGAAACAGAGATTTGGGCTCTCTTTTTCGTGGTGATATTTGGAGCTATTTCTAAGCATCCGTGATTTAAAAAAAATCCCTTGCTTGATCTTATACGACAGAAAAATCCATTCAAAGCTGGTTTTGGGCAAAATATCATTTCTCAACCGATTTCAAAACGATAGTTGCATTTTTATTATATTTATTAATGGTTTGGTTTTATTTTTTTTTGTTTTCTTTTCTTTCTCGTTTGTGACTGCATTGAGCTGTGTTGTCTGCTCATGGCAGAATTGGACAATTTTTTGCTTAGGAAATAGCAAAACACATTTAACAACAGCATTTAAAAAGAAAATCACAAAACCTTGTTAAATTTAAAATATCGGTGAAATCTTTAAGGATACCCATTTCTTTTAACTTTAATATGACCGGAATTCTATTAAAGCCTGAGTGTCTTACTGCACATTTTACTAATTAATTTACTTCGCTAGATTTGATTTGAATGAAAAACATGTAACATTTCATTTTTTGCAAAGTTCTTTTTTTTTTTTTTTTTTTTTTTTTTTTTTTTCTTTTTTTTTTTTTTTTTTTTTTTTAATCCTTTACCGAACAATCCAACTTTTGAAGACTCTTAGGAAAAAAGGTTTTAGAAACACCGTGGATCAAGAAAATCCTGGTAATAAGCATTTTTTCCTACTACGACAATGTTTTCTAGTTTTTTCCTAGCCAAATTCCCTCTGTTGAGCCAATTGTTTGTTTTTTTTTTTTTTTTTTTGTTCCGCAAATACTATATAGAAATTCGGTCAAGTCGTCTTTTTTATTTGTTAAACAGTTTTTTATTTTTTTTCAAGAAAATGACATTTAGAGCTACATTTACTACACTTCTTTTACTTAATACCCCGATAAGCCCCACTTTATCAGGTGAAAATGTTGGTTTGCAGGAGTAAAGGAGTACATGGATTTGCATTCTCGTTGTAACCGCCACATTGAAGTTGCGCTGGCGAGTACCCACAATCTATAGTTGAATTGAGATAAAGGAAATATAACGGTTTTTACTTTGAAATACGTGTTTTCTTTGCAATAATACCATTTATGGCAGAGGCATGTTATCTATAGAATCGGGGCGAAGGGACATGTTTTGAATGGACGCCTTAACGAAATAATTTATGTATTTAGCTGCAAGCCTTGACGTCAATTTCATTATTACACAGTGGTGCCATTTCCACGTATAATGCTTCTGAAAGTGATTATATGTTTTTGCGTGCGTGTAACGGTCATTTATGTGGGGGTGGTAATCGAGACCGATTCAATGTTTCTACCCTAGTAAGAAAAAAGGGAAAAATTTGGTTCCCTTTGTTTGACTTATGCAACAGGTACTGGTTGCTTCCGCAGGTGTCGTAAGTCGATTTTATGTTTTCACGGGCGGCAGATTTTATGTTTTGTATATTTATTTTAAAAAGGCGTTTGATTATCTACACCACAATAAAGTTTTTGCTTGTCTAAATAAGAAAGGAGTTCAGGGTAAAATGTTTCAAACGCTTCTCTCGATGTATTCGATTTTAAATACACGTATTTAAATTAATGGCAAATTAAGCCACCTATCTCATGTAACGTTGGATTGAAGCAAGGTGATTCAACATCCAGAACAATTTTCAGTATCTGTATAAACGAACTTTATTAAGACCTAAAAGAAAAATGTAAAAGAGGTATTTTCATTACAGATGATATCCTGGATGTGTTGTGTATAATGTTTGCAGATGACGTGGCGAATTGTGTAGACACAGTTGCAAATTTACAAAACCAGTTGGATGTAATAGATATTTTTGTTCAAAAACAGGCATGCAAGTTAACTTAGAAAATCAGAAATCACTGTCTTTGGAAACGGGGGGGGGGGGGGGGAGTGTAATTAATTGAAAAAGTGAAAAATGGCTTTTTATGGGTGAATATGTTCCGGTTACTTCAGTTTACAAATATAAGGGGTAATCATTTACCCCAAATTGTTATGGCAAAAAAAAAAAAAAAAAAAAAAAAACCTTGCAGCTCAAGCGCGTATATATTCCAAATCTATAAATTTCAGAAAACCTTCGGTAAATTTCTACATTAAGAATATTTTAAGATTTTTTACTCTATGATTATTCCAGTCCTTACCTATAGGGCAGAGATTTTGGGATTTGATTATTCAGACGTTATTGAACAGATACATTTTTTAAAATTTTGTAAAGACTTTTTAGGCATCGATTCTTCAGTCCATAACACAACGGCACTAGGTCAATGTGGAAGACTACCAATCGCATATCATTATAACGTAAAATTAATAAAACACTGGTTAAGACTCATCCATATGGATCAAAGAAGATACCCAAAATAATGTTATAACATGCTGAAACGAAATGATGATATTGGTAAAACAAATTGTGTTTCTAAAGTAAGAATTCTAAAATTTCTGTTTACTTATGGTTTTGGCATTGTTTGGATTTCACAGGAAGTGGGCAGCACCACTCAGTTTATCAACAATTTTAAGCAAAGACTGAAGGATTGCGTTTTTCAAGCCTGGCATAGTGATATCAATGGCTCTCCTACGTGTGATTTTTATCAAAACTTTAAGAGTCTATGAATGTTGAAAAATATGTTACGATCGATATTTTACCATATCATAAACGCTCATTTTCTCGTTTCAGATGCTCAAATCATAAAGTTAATATAGAATATGGTCGCTATTTCAATATCAATAGAGAAGATAAAGTGTGTGCTTATTGTTTTTTACATAATTATGACGTAATTTTGGAGGATGAATATCATGCCTTTTTTATTTGTGATAAATTTAAAGAGATAAGAGAGATATATTTGTACTCTTGGTTTACAGGACAACCTAGTAGGAAAATCTGCGTGCCATTTTTTTTAAAGCCAAAACACCTCAACACTTAAAAAAAAAAAAAAAAAGCCGTATAATATTATGTGACAAACTTGATAGAACTAATTTGAAATGCACATTACAAAAGTCTACAGATGTACTAAATGCATATAGGTATGGTGGGCCAGAGGCCTAATTACGCGAATAAAATATTGTATTGTATGGTATTGTATTGTATTGTGATACAGACGTTTGTCAAGTAATTCCTTCTATAGAAGCACCTTCATCAGGAAAGAAGCGTTTTTTAGAGTCACGGAAAGTATTTGCTTAAAAAAAGGACCCCCACAGTTGTAATTCCTATGCATTCTCCAACTCGCTAGATTAAATGATGTTAACATAGTAAAGATGACGATTAGTTTGTAGCTATGAACGTGTAACTTCGGAGTAAACATCCACAACACGTTGAGAGTTTTTAATACTTCCGTATTTGGTAGAAAAAATGACACACACGCTTTGAAAGTTTTGATAATTTACATTCTTGATTATTTTAAGGCAGTCATCAGGCAATAAAGCGTTGTACTCCCTCTAAAACGCTTCATTCTTATTTCGACGCGAATGTGTCACGGAGCGAACTCTGTTCATACACATTCCAAACACATAAACACATTTCAAACCGAACTGCACCTGTAAGCATGGATTCATTAACGGTGTGTATATAGGCTTTAGATGATGATGCAGGTTGTCTGTCACTTGTTTTATGTGCAATAGAATCTGACATTCATTGGCGTTTGAGACGAAATCTTATTTTAGATGAGTCCAGAGAAATGTTATTTAGCGAGCCTGTGGCGAGCTTAATAACGTTTTTTTTTTTTTTCTTTTTTTTTTTTTTTTTTTTTTTTTTTTCTTTTTTTTTTTTTTTTTTTTTCTTTCTTTTTTTTTTTTTTTTTTTTTTTTTCTTTCTTTTTTTTTTCTTTTTTTTTTTTTTTTTTTTTTTTTTTTCTTTCTTTTTTTTTTTTTTTTTTTTTCTTTTATTCTAGACCTCTGGGAGTATTAATTGAACAACATTGACCCGCACTATGGGGAAGAACGGCTGGGTCTCTCAAACATACATGGATACAAAACTTCTCAATAAATGTAGCTAGCCATCGGTGCTATATACACAGGGATCAGCAAATGCCTTCGGTATTCGCACATAGTTGTTACTCTCCACCAATTGATTGGTTTTTGCGATCATATATCGTAGCCAACAGTTGCCCGTATGCTATATACACAAGGATCATCAAATGCTTTCAGTATTCGCACACACTTGTTACTCTCCACTAACTGATTGGTTTTTGCGATCATGTATCGTAACCAACAATTGCCCCTATGGCCTGCGAACACGGCTGTTAGTTACGGGAAATAGCGCAAGATACAGGACAGAATTATCCTAAGTTCTTTAATATGTTCTGTATATAGCACCGCCACACGGGACCTCGGCTTAATTTTTCATCCGAAAGCTCTTAGTAATTTACAGTTGGCAGCCTTGGGAATCCAAACCACACCTTTAAGTTTCCGTAACTTGCAAGTCTCGTGTTCTCGTGTCTTAGCACTTAAGCTATTCGGGCTAACTGCACGATTGAAAATTAATTGACTTTCCATTTATTTATCGTCGCCACCGGTTGCCCATATGGGCGACGCCCCTTGAAGGCTGTTGGTTTTGTCACTGGGGATAGTACAAGATACAGGACGGAACCCATACTACGCTACTCCTGGTTATTTAACATGCTCGGTGCATAGCGCTGTCACACAGGACCTCGATTCAACGTCTCATCCAATAGACTATCAGTAATTTTAGATGACCAGCCGTGGGGTTAGAACTAATACCCTCAATCGGTCCAACACTTTACGTTTATGAGTCGTACGCTCTACTATTTCAGCTATTTTATATATATATATATATATATATATATATATATATATATATATAATTGAAAGTGAGCAAGTAAGCTCCTTGTATTCTTTCAGAGACAAACGACACCCGACATGAAATGACTTGATTATGATCGGAAACCGCCGATTACGTGTTTCATATATGATGACTAATCATTCATGATGTATACACGTTTATCTTTCTACTAACCGAATTTCCATGCAAAAACACCTAGCGCCCATTCTCAATAAAACTTAACATTTCAGCAGAGGAAAAATCGAAAAAATTACCTCCACAAATTTGAAAACTTTGCACTCTGTTTCAAAGATATATGTATGTACAACAATTTTCCAAAATATCGTGAACATCATTGATTCCATTTCGGAAAAAAAAAAAAAAAAAAAAAATCCCGTGAAGTACCCAAATATGTTTCTTCAACCACCTACGTGTTTCTTTTGTGAAAATAGTCGAAATGTCACTGGAATTATCAATCAAGAGTTCTGTTTCTGTAAAATAAGACGTCAACAACACAGAAATGAAATAGCAAGACAACACATTTTACCCTTTCCCTTAAAGTAGCAGACATTAAAAAAGAATCAGGTTTTCAAAACGACAAAATATGGTCACATTTTGGTTTCGTTCTTTTTCTAACTATTTTTTCTACATTTAATATTTGATTCTTATTAAGATCTGCAACTGTAATACAAACTTTAAACATTCAACTACTGAAATAATCAAAGTTAACTATGTTCCTCTTAACCTGCTGAAACGAATTTCAATACAGTGCATATACCTAAGGGTAACGTATGTTTTACGTAAACGCCCTCGAGCATCATTAATGTCTTCAAAACTCGAAACAGGCACATGTACGGTAGTTTAATCCTAAATATTTTGTTATTTGTTACTTATCTTTTCTTTTTGTCATTAAAACTGACATTATCTCATGTATCTGCTTTGAAAAAGCGAGTTGATGCAGATTAGATCACACGTGATTTGGCCGAACCAGATATTTAAAGAGTTGCTGGTGTCAAGTGTCATGAATTATCCTGTTTAGATAATGTCTTAATGACCAAGTTAGCCCCAGCATAGAGTTCAAAGAGTTATGCTTCGTTTCATTTAGTCCAACACTGGAATTCCACTGTAACGTATGTTTCAAATGTATCCCATTACCGAAAAATGTTCTTCAGTTTAATCTTCATCACATTTTTGTAGTTTCTACTTTCTCTTTGATTTGCCAGAAGCTACCGATGGATTCACTTTACATATGATTTGTGATTCTTTGTGCCATACACTATCTTGTTTACTAAGCCGTTGGAAATTCAAAAGATCTTTTTTTCCTCTGCATAAATGTGACATTGTAGTCAAAACCATCCGAGTGTCATCTTCTACTTCTAGAATCAATCCAATATACCAGCTCCTTGCAGAAACAGAAATTTAATCTCCAGTAGCATGTAATTGCTTTTACGACGAAGGAGTTTCATTTTCAACCATTTCAATATGCGTATTTTCATGTTCAATGCGTTCCGAGTGTCATCGATGTTACCTGTGAAACAACTTTCGCAGTAACTGGACATACCGCACATGTAAAGCTAACCAAAGCTGTAGTGTTCCGTTGACAAGTGTTAACTTGATATGCTGAAGAGAAGTGATCTAGAGTCACAATCTTAGAACTTTGTCAATGAAAAGGAATGCCACACTTTTCATATTTGATTTACTCGCCCAGCTCATAAAATCATCTGCTTCTTGTATTGTGGACAGCTTCATTCGCAAGTCTTTTAACTGTTCCACCCACACCATCCCAGATTTTTTTCTCCTGATCGCTTTCATAGTAGTTCCATGTGGCGCAGCAACCACAGAGGTTTTCGTGATAAACATCTGCATCAGACATAAATCGGTTCCTATACTGTGAAGGAACACTATCCATCTCGGGACAGCCCTGGACATCCTGAAACATAGGTTGTTTTTTCTTAATATAGATTTAGATCTATCATGATACAACAATTTCTATCTTACTCTGATGAAATAGGAATAGTTTTGATGGCTGAATTAATTTTTGGGTTGTTTATTGAAAAAAAAAAAAAAAAAAAAAAAAAAAAAAAAAAAAATCAATTTGAGCTGTTATAATACAATCAAATGAGAATTTATGGGATGAGGAGGTTCCTTTTCCCCAGTTGGAAACAAAGCTTTTCCATTAGACATCTACTAATAAAACTCTTTGAAATCTCTTGAAGATATATTTCTACAGTCATCTATATTCATCATTTATACAAGAGTGAACTTACTGATCTTAAGATAGAATATTTACAACATGAAACATACGTTACATTGATAACGTATGTTTCTATGTGTTCGGAAGCCTTATAGTAGTAACAAGAAATAATGGGCACGAATTCATTGTGTTTCCGGACATCATCTAAATCTATTGAACGGGAATAATATTAGATACATACAAACTAATCCAATAAAAGTCTTCTTAAAGCTATCTTACCTGACACGTATAATGGCAAGACGAAATTCCCAACATCATCAGCAAAATTTGACCTTTGCCAACTTCAGAACATGTCCTAAGCCTTGGTGGTGACGTAATATAACGTCACCAATACTTCAGGAACTGCCAAGTTATCCATAGGACAACTTTGTCGTCTCGGAAAAAAAAAAACTGATTTTGTACGGAATGAATGAATGAATGAAGTTTTATGGCCCGTCGACATCAAAGGTTATATTGGGCGCACTTACAATTAATGCAATGCTTTTTATTGAATATACTGTAAGGTTACGGAATTAGATTAAAATCTATACCGTGTAAACACTAAGAGCAAATAATTATACTGGTATTACGTATAAAAAACAGATGGTCAATAGAGCCTAAAATTACATCTTTTTATAGAGATTTATTTCTTTCAAAAACTCGAAAATAGACTCCAACTTTACAGTATTAAATAAATTGTTCATACTGTCAACATGAAAAAAACTGTCTCTTGTAGGCGCAAGGTCTATGCAGTCTACAAATATATGTTTAACAGTAAGAGATGCATTGCAGGAAGTACATTGAGGTGCTTCTTCTCCTTTCAGGAGGTACGAGTGCGTTAGATATGTATGACCAATGCAAAGACGGGCCAATATAATTTCCTCGCGGCGACTTGTCCGCAACCCCGGAAGCCACTCGCCAAGAGCTGGCTTCACTGTAAACAACTTATTGTTTTGATTTATTGGGTCATTCCAGGATTGCTGCCATACACTCTGAATAAAATCATTCACTAATGGCTTAAAATCGTTAAAGGGAACTTTAAAAGGTAAAACTTCCAGTGACAAAGCCTCCTTGGCAGCTTATTCTGCCTCTTCATTGCCACTGATACCAATATGGCTAGGGAGCCAACAGAAAATAATATCTGCTTTTTCACAGATTTCGGACAATTTTTCAAGGAGACCGACTATTAATGGGTTATCTGTTTTCTCACCCTCAAGTGCTTGCATGGCAGATAACGAATCGGTAAAGATAATGTAGCGCCGGTTAGCGTCTTCTTGAATATGGTTGAGAGCAAGGTCGATCGCCTTTAGCTCCGCAGAAAAAATAGAAGAATTATTAGGAAGCCGAAATTGGTATAATTCGCTATCGAGCACGGCTGCCGCAGCAACTTTGTTTCCATCTTTAGAACCATCTGTATATATCTCTTCGTAAAGGCAGTATTGTTCTTTTATTTCAAGAAATTTATTTTTAAAAATCATAGGATCTGTTGTAGCTTTCTTGTCTGAAGCAAGATTATACATGTAGGTTGGACTTTCAGAAGTCCATGAAGGAACTTCAGAGGTTTTTTGTTTTGCTACATCCTCCAGATCGCAATCAATACAAACTATGTCCGCTTCACAGCGCAAACTAAAAGGTGGTATGACTTTGTCTCTATTTTGAAATTCATTCTTGAAGAGGGGTTCAAATACTACTTGATGCGTAGGATTTTGACTTTAATTTTAAGTAATATTGCAAAGAAAGTTTCTTCCTGCGTAAATTTAAAGATAGTTCATTTGCCTCTGCATATAAACTATTGACGGGAGATGTTTTAAAGGCTCCAAGTGCTAAGCGTAAACCTTGGTTATGGATAGAATCCAATTTACGAAGGTAAGACTGCCGCGCTGAGCCATATACAATGCAGCCGTAATCTAACTTTGAACGGACAAGTGTTCTATAAAGTCTCAAAAGGATATTTTTGTCGGCTCCCCAGTCCATACTGGAGACAACACGTAAAAGATTCAGAGCTTTTTGGCATTTATTGCTCAAATAGTTAATATGTGCGATGAACGTGAGTTTAGAATCAACTAAAAGACCTAAGAATTTGAATTCTGGGACGACTTCTATACGGACACCATCTAATGTCAGCTCCGGGTCGAGATGAAATTTCCTCGACTGACAAAAATGCATACATTTGGTCGTGGTTTTTGAAAATTTAAAACCATTTTCCCCTGACCATTTAGTTAAGTTATTCAAAACTTGTTGTAACTGCCGTTCAATGGTTTGCATATGCTTAGACCTATAGCAAATGCAAAAGTCGTCAACATACAAAAAGCATTCCACTCCAGGACAAACAGACTTTACAATATTGTTTATCTTGACACTAAAAAGTGTTACTGAAAGAATGCTTCCCTGGGGAACGCCCATTTCTTGTTCATGTGAGTTAGAGAACGTATTTCCTTCTCTGATTCTAAACTGACGTTCATTCAGAAATGCCGAAATGAAATAAGCAAGGCGACCTCTTATACCGAAATCATGGAGGTTGTTCATGATTCCATACTTCCATGTGGTATCATAAGCACTTTCGAGATAAAAAAATACGGAAACAACATGTTCCTTTTTAATAAAAGCTTCGCGAATAAAAGTTTCGAAGCGAACTAAGTGGTCGAGAGTGCCTCTTTGTTTACGAAATCCGCACTGGGCAGTAGCAATGAGTTTGTGTTTTTCTAAAAACCATACATGGCGGTCATTAACCATTCTTTCCATGGTTTTGCAAACACAACTTGTTAAGGCTATGGGGCGATAATTTCCAGGATTTGTAGCATCTTTACCTGGCTTTGGTATTGGAATAACTATAGCTTCCTTCCAGGAGTCAGGAAGAATACCAGTATGCCAGACTTGATTAAATATACTAGGTAAACTGTCAAGGGATCGAAACGGTAAATGTTTTAAAAACTGATAATGGATGTCGTCACATCCAACAGCAGTGTCATGACATTTCTTTAATGCTTTCTGCAATTCTTTTAAAGTAAAATCTTTATTATAATGTTCGTTATTATTCGACTTGAAATTCAGTTTAGTTCTTTCTTTGGTCTTCTGAAATTTTCGAAAGGATGTAGAGTAGTTTGAAGAAGAGGACTTCTCAGCAAAAGTGTCAGCCAAGACATTGGCAATATCTGCCTTTGAGATGACGACACCATCATCAGCATTCAAATGTCCTACATTCATGGAGGAATTTTTCCCGTTAATCTTTCGAATCATGTCCCATGTCTTTTTGACGGTCGATCTAGAATTTAATCCAGATACGTACTGTCGCCAAGACGCACGTTTACTTTGCTTGATAGTTCGGCGTGCTTTTGCACGTGTAATTTTGAACTTTGTAAGGTTTTCTTGGGTAGGTCTCAGATTAAATTGTCTAAGAACAGACTTTCGTTCAGCTATAGCCTTTTTGCAATCATCGTTAAACCATGGCTTGCTTGGATTTTTCGGGTTTATCGATATTCGAGGAAAGGATTTTTCAGCAGCCGAATAAAGTAAGGAAGTGAAAGTTCTGCTGGATTTTCACAATCATCAAAAGCACTGGGATACATTGATTGTTCGCAGTGAACTTTGAACTGTTCCCGGTTTGCTTTATTGAGCTTCCAACGTTCTGGACGTTGTTGCACTGAGGATCCTACCCTGGATACCAGGATCGGGAAGTGGTCACTTCCATGAAGGTCATCATCAACCTTCCATTTTAAGTCAGGAAAAATTCTAGGACTGCACACAGTTAAGTCTAAAGATGAATAAGAACCAGTAGCAGGGTGGAGATAAGTTGAAGACTTTTCATTTAGTAAAACGAGGTCGTGCTTCGTAATAAAGTCTTCAATGGTTCGACCTTTATCGTTTGTATCTATGCATCCCCATAATGTATGATGAGAATTAAAATCTCCCATTATAAAGAACTGTTTCGGTAATTGATCTACAAGATCATCAAGTTTCTTAACATTATTGGTAAACTAGGTGGAAGACAGACAGAACACAAAGTAATGGTTTTATTCAGAGAAATGTTCACCGCAACTGCTTGTAGAGTAGTTTGAAGCTCAATATAGTGGTGGGGAACACTGTTGTTCACAATGATGGCTACTCCTCCAGAGGCTTTATCATTCCCACCAAAGTTCTTATTATAACAAGAGTGGTATTTCAAAGAGAACTTATCGGATTCCTTAAGAAATGTCTCCTGTAAACAAACTGCTTCTGGTTTCTTTTCATTTATTAAAAGGTTTAATTCCTCGAAATTAGCTTTAATGCTTCGACAATTTCACTGCAGAATGTTATTAGTCATTGCTATACTTAGAGTAAAGAAGATACCATAGAACAATGGAAGGATGTGTTGATTCATTTCTTGTTATTTAATTTGATAATGCGACCTTGCTTATTTGTATTTGTGGTTCAGCAAGGTTCATATCCGCCTTCATGTCTTCTTCGTCGAGACACTGGAATCGGTTATGCTGAATAATTGGGTCATCAGATCCCTTTGGAAGGCGATCTGAGAGGACCTTTTTTGGGGATTTAATTGGACTCTTGGGGAAAATTTTTTCTGGCTTTTTATTTACTGAAGGCTTCCGAGACGTTTTAACATTTGTGGGCATTTGTTTCTGTGGCGTATTCGTTTGCGTTGACGCATCGGTTGTCTGAGTTTGAGCATCTTTGAGCTCGACCGAACTTGTTTTATTTGACTTTAATACAGTAGAAAAGGAGAGGTTGTAACGCGCTTTGACAATCTTTCTAGCTTCAGGGAATGACAAACCCTCTTTTTCTTCCTCTGTCACACCTGCAAGATGCAGACATCGGATAATTCCTCTAGATGTATTTAAAGAGGTGTGAGGTGTTAGCAGGAATTTCAAAAAAGCGAGATAATTTCAGTAAGTTTTCTGCATGTTTGGCTTTCTCGATTTCAACCAGAAGAGAACCAGAATTTAACTTGTTGACTGACTTTGGCGATCCTGCTAGAGAAACAAGAACTTTCTCTATGACAAAGGGTGACAGTTTCGTCAAAAGTTGATCTGCTTTAGTTGATTCAATGATGAGAAATCGAGGGAAAGAAGAAGGTAATTGTTCGTTGTCCGAGTCCATATCCAGTTGGTCGCGTGTTTGTTTCTTTGTTTGTTGTTCCATGTTTAAATTTAATACTTCGTCACCTACGGCCCCCGCCCTCCATGGAGCCCAACAAGGGGACATGTGTAATGGAGCGGCATTCCAGCTCCCCATGCCAGGGTTACCTAGATGATATACTTGGGCAACATAGATAAAGAGGAGCGACATCCAGCAGGCATGGCCTGTTCCTGAGTATCAGAGAACATCCATGGAAGCTAGCGACCCAACCCTAGAATCCCTGCCACTCAATTAGCCCATGAGCCTATATTAGACTAGGGACTAAAACATATTAAGCAAAGTAAAAGCTAGTAATTTGAACATGCTGACAGTGCATGAATATATGCGAAAACTTAGATAAAGGATATACAAGGTACATGCAGTATTAATCATAACTTTTTGAGTTCGTACAATGATCATATACCTTGGAACCATTCGAGGTATTAACTAAGTTTTGGTTTAAATTAATGATGCCCAAATCTAAAAACGACCAGCCAGCTGATTGCGCTAGACCGGGCCCATCTAGGCTCTCGTTTACACTGAAGCCGAGGCTGAAGCAGTGTGTTGAAGAGCTGGAGATCCCTGGGCTCCCCTCAACTGCCAGGACCCTCTTTTCCAGCTTACGGGTCTCCACCCACGGCAAACAGGCGGGTCCATTGGTGGGGTCTTATCACTCTACAGGACTGGCAGCCGGCGAATTCTACCCCCGCCCGGCTGGGGGAGATTTTATACGGTCACATATGTTTCATCACGTATGTTTCATTCAGACTTTAAGGGGAGCCTGACGAAGTCTGCTTTCACATGGTGACTTTATATTTATGATAATGAACGTAGCCTGTGCAGTGATCCATGTGTATCTTTTACAGCTTTAGTTCTAAAATAGTTTTACTTAAAAGAATAGTAACGCTGGTTTCATTATTATATGAAAACAATCGAATCTGGCTGATATTGGATTATTTTTGTCAAAAAAGCAGTTCATGACATCAATTTTGAGATTAATTTCTTGACGAGCAATACGTATTCTGTTGCTCAAAACGTTTTTTTTTTTTTTTTTTTTTTTTTTTTTTTTTTTTTTAAAGTCAAACCGTTATACAGGCTTTAGGCAAGGTGCGTTTTTACCTTCGATAGAGGGCAAATTTGATTTTTCAGATTTTGGCGACATCTGGGCACAATTTTACAAACCTTAAATGTGATTCTTTGCTACGGAAAGCGAATTATTTTGTATTGAAATGGTTTTGCCATCGGTTCACAAGCTCGAAATCGGAAAATAAAAATGGCGACAGTAACGTACGTTTCATTTTGGGACCAAAATGGTGACCGCGTGCGAAAACTAATACAAGTATCTCGAATTTTTAACTCTGTCTCGCTGTGTCACAACTGCATGCCTCTGAAAACGACTTGTTCTTGTAGGTATTAGTTAAGATAGGCTTTACAGATACTGGAACATCAAATGTAACGTTTTATTGAGAATGGGCTCTGGGCGATATTTATTTTTGATATACCACGGATGTTTATAGAACATGAATGTCTTTACTGCTGGTAATTGTCACGTTTTACGACGTAGTCAACATCATTCGGTACGTCACTATTACAGCTAATACATATCGGATTAAATTGAATAGATCTATTTCACTTGATATAACATAAAAAAAACCACGTCTTTTTCACAATGAGTATAAATCAGATGTTAAAAGATAAAGAGAATACATAGTGTTGTCGTTTATAAAAAATATCTAACTCAGTGGCGAGAATTGATAATTGTCTTGCCAAGACAATTCTCCCAACCTCGTTAGATAATTTTGATATACGACAACACAATGTACGTTTTCTCTATTTATTCGACAGGACCGAACTTGACTATTGCGCTAAATCATAATGATTGCCGCAAAAGTTATTTATATACTTGCCAGCAAGTACTGTCCTTTAGATTGGAGTGTTTTGCTGTTCTATATGGCACATTGTGACTGTTCTATAGGTGGATACCGAGGCCCGCCAGCATTAACGTTGAAAAAAGGAAAGGTGTAAGTTTAAACTACAATTGCTGTCTTCTATTTTTGCCGCCATGATAATACATCAGTAAATCAGAAAAATACACCCTAATTAGAGGCAACTTTATTTCAACATCGAACAGTTAAAAATCAGTTGCAGACAAGAAATCGGATGGATGTGGGTCATTTAATGAGATTTGTGGTTGGAAGTCCTTAAAACGTTACCAAGAGAACATGGTGCTTTTCAGGCAGGATAGTTTTTAAAGCCTTCTCCCTCAAGATTGGAACACGAAATTATCACAGATGAAGATATATAAAATGTCACCTTTCTCTCTGCAGGAATTTTCACTGGAAGTGTCTACAACGACCGTCGCTTGAGGGACGTATTCTTAGGTGAAGGCCACGTCCGTAATGTCATAGCTGTAAAACACACACACAAATATTAGTTCTGTTGGAAGGATGTATAGCCACGCCATACTCATTGTTCGAGACCTTTTTGAAGCAAGCCGTGCAAATTACAACAGGATGGGATTAAACAGCCACACTAAAACTGTAAATAAAGAGGATTTTGATAAAAATGGTATTACAAGATTAAAAACAATCAATCATTCTATGATTAAAAAGGCGAATTATCATGGAATTTCCATCCATTTTTGACATGTGTCTTCTAAAGGGGTTGAGATTCATTTATAGGACCCGTGCAAATAATATATGAACCATGCTCTGGCAAACGGGAGCTTAATTCATCTCCGTTATGCATAATACCATGCAATTCATCACATGATCATTGAACCATACTTCAAGTCCATTTTGTCTAACAACTTACTGAGTCATGAGTTGGACTGGTTCTTAGACATACAGAAAATTGACCAAAAACAAAAGCCCGGACTGCGCAGGCTGACCTGGGTCGATACTTTTTGCAGACGCATTAAGCCCCCTTTTCACAGAGCACGGCTCATGTTGATTGTCATCTCAAATAAAGGACAGTGAAAGGAATTTCCAACTACATGTATTTGTGTTCAAAATGTTTCAAACTTATTGAGAAACCTCGAAATTTTAAAACCTTTTGAAAGATTAAGACATCAGCTACCGCATTATTTCTTATTTAATAAAGGGGGGTCAAGAAGCAGCAGGGAAAGAACTTAAAAACCAGAACAAATTTAGAGAAAAAAACATTTGCTGGGCATTTTCATCATCGATATTCTACAGAAATATATCAATCACCCAACCTCCCCTCAGAATTAGAATTTTGAAACAAGTTAGTATATAAAATGATTTTTATAGAACGAGTCTAGAAAAATAATTATTGAACCTTTCGCTGCACTGAAAACGTATTAAGTGTAATTACACATTATGTCTCAAGAGCGAACGATTATCGGCCTCTTTATATGACATTGCAATTTTGCATAGTTTAGAATATAAATTATGCATGAAAGCATAAATAGTCGCGTCAAAAATTGGGAAGAGTACACTTCTTTGATAGGAGTGTGTAACTATGATGAAAAATAGTTCCATAGAAACAAGTATTAAACAGATGCTCATTATGGGATACAATAATAATAATAGTAATAATAATAAATTTCCGTAGTGTAACAGGCTGAGTTTTCAAGTGCTTTCAATCCTGTATTTTGTGGCTCTGTACATTCAGTACTTTCCGTTGTAAATGTGAGCATCTACATATTTTTATTTTCTTTTTCGATTAAGGAAAAAGTCGTTATAAGTAAGTTTCTTTGGTTTATTTTTGTCTATGACGTAAAAGCTTGTCACAAAAACGAATTTATAGTCTTATTCATGTAAGCTTCATAACATATCTAGGCCATGTTTTTGCATGTTAAACACTACGCTTGTTACGAAAAAGTAATGTGAAAAACAATCTGGCCAACCTCGTTTGGCCTTTGATTTGAAGTTCTATCGAACTCTCCGAGAAAAATGTTTTAAAGCTTTCCTATAATAGGTCGCTTTAAAATATATATATATATATATATATATATATATATATTTTTTTTTTTTTTTTTTTTTCCTCGACTCGTTTGAGATTTCTTTTCTAAAAAAATCTAATATGTCAGATTCTGTATATCTGTTCGGGCATTCCTTCTATTCTAAAAATATCATTAGTTTTGTTTTCTTTTTATGAAGCTAAGGGGTCTAACATTAAAAATAATAATAATAATAATAAACTCAATAAGGGTGTTTATTTCTATAATTTCAGAATTGATGCGTATTCTAGATGAAATGTTAACTGGAACACGGTCTGATTTCAACGTTGACTGGATCCAGGGATTTCAAGGAGACATGTTGGTTTTGTTCTACGAAAAACTAAAAACTGTTCTGCTTAACTCACTCACTCGAATGGCAGCTTTCACGAAGTCAGAAGTGACTTTGACAAAGCTTTGGTGCTTACTTCAAAATCAAGAAGGTCTCTTTCACCGAGAGCAGAGACCGGACTGGATGTCAAGAAAAAGGCTGACGAACAAGACGATAGAAAAGTCCATTCAGGACTGGAAAAAAATTTACAGGTTGCTATTAAGGGACGGCCATATGGCTTTGCTAGTAACTGAAATTTTTGGTCATCATTCGAATATGCCAGCGGATCTGTTCTTTGTAAACAGGTTGTATACAGGTGGTTTTATTGCTGCACTTTCCTACCTACTTGTACGATTTACTGTTCAAGGGTACTGGCGGTCAGTTTGATAAAATGGATTCAACTGCAATTGAGAATTTTCGTGTCTCATAAAAGGTGACACCCTTGGCTTCGCTTACTTCCCAGAAGTCAATCTGTATAACAATAATGTTGTTATATTCTTCGTCTGACTACAAGTTCTCACAGCAAATGCATAAGTGACCATCCCCATTTTCGCCCCATTTTTGCATTTCTGCTGTCTCATGTTGAATACACCACAAGGATGATAAATTGAAAAAAAAAAAAAAAAATACTTATTTAATTATTTGAAAAATACTAACTTATCCCAAGTCATTTGGGATAGGATATGGAACGTTTTGGAGCCCGACGAAGACGAATCTATTGGCACTACATTAATTAAAACATTTAAAACATCACACAAAGAAGAAACACTAAATGTGTTACTCAGACATGTCTCAACATCATAACAACTATGTCTTTGATTTAATATCAACTTTTTGTTCATTTCGTTCAACCGATTTCGTTACAGTAACTAGGTAGATTCATATTCAAACTGATATCTCGCGCTTTTTCAATATACCAACATCCAAATCGTCTTGAGAAGCAACACATAATTCAGTCCGGGCCAACATGCTGGAGACAGGAAAGAGAAATGTAAACTGTACTTCTTCTCTGGCCAAATATATGACGTATGTGCCATTTTACATGTTTATTTAATACGGTATTTGATTCAGTCTGCTTCACACACCAAGGGTCTGTGGGTTGTTTAATGCCAATGTTTAGGAGAGGTGATAAATATGTACCAAAACACTTTAGAGGGATAACCATTACGAGTAATTAGGAAAGCTGTATACAAGTATTTTGACCAGCACACTGGATAAATGGTTCGAAAGCAATAACTTATTTTCTGACGCTCAGTATGAGTTCCGGAAAGGGTGCCGTACAGTTGACGTATATTTTTCTTTTGCAGAATTTAGTTAACACTTTATGTGGGATAAAAAAAAAAAAAAAATGGTTTCAACGAGCCTTTGTAGACCTTAGAAAGGCGTTTGATACAGCGTATTGCAATATTTTTTGCTTAAACTTCTGAAAATGGGTTTAGATAGTAAATAACATGGAATATTTATAAGCAGGTACATGTATGTCACTATTAAATCCTGCGCACAACACTTAAATGCACTTTTACTTCTCGTTCTTTTAAATAAAGCAGCAGGATTGAGGTATAATTTAAATAGTTAAGACTTAGAGCTCTTTTTGCAAAACAAACTGGAGTCAGGATTTAGTATATTAGATATTTGTGTTATCATTTTGTTTTTCGCAGACATGGTAATGGAAGGTAACTCAGTAAAGGACCTTCAGAATAGCCTTTATGAAACGAGTACTGTCAATACTGCGCTTCAGAAGTAATTATTGACAAAACTAGGACAGTAGTTTTCGTAAGAGAGGACTCTGACAGAGAAATGGTGTTACAATGGCCAGGCTCTAGCGGTAAAAAAATGATGTGAAGTATTTAGATACTGTTTTTATTACATCACATGATTTGTTTTAAATAATCGATACATTATAGGTTAATCTTTTAAAGCTAGGAACGTTTTATTGTGTAACAGTAATAAAATTGAATCAAGTACTGTTACATCTTTCCAGCTCTTTGAAGGTTTTGAAGGTATGATTCTTATTTTTGGGTGTCAGATTATGCTTTTTTCAAAGTTTAAGGAGCTAGAACGCGTGCAACTATAACCCGGTGGGAAAGAAGAACAACGCCCATTTGGGTTTAAGTTCTTTTACTGTGCTTTTATGTACAAAAAAGGCCTGGAATAGAAATTATTAAAACATCCTTGACAATTTGGATATAGTACGCACAGTACAAAAAAAAAAAAAAAAAAAAACATTTACAAGTTTGCATCAAAAGAATAAAACCCACCAGAATCAATTATTGCATGAGACAAATATGTTCAATCATCTGGGTTAGCCATAAGCTTCCAGGTCCCAAAAATATGTTGGTCCTTGTGAAAGGTCTAAGTCAGGGTGAAAGACAAAGAGTGTTCAGTCAACCATGCCCTGCAGGATTAAGTAGCTGAATTCATCTCTCTCACTAAATTTCACTTTCCCTTAACTCTCCCCTAATTCTCCATTAACTCGCTCTTAACTTACTCTATTCTGTAAATAAAATTAATGAATGAACATATGAACAAATGACATCATGGTATAAAAAAAAAATATATATATATATATATAGATATATATATATATATTCACAAATGGTCGCTTGAAGCATGTAATGGTTGTTTACTTTTGCCAACAAATCATTCAATAACTAGTTACATACCTTGAAGATGTTTAAATCTATGTTTAAATGAAGGTACTTCGAATCACATTGACTTCTATGCACCAAACTGCACGTTTTACCTTGGTTTTTAATGACGTCATTTTTTCAGTGTCGTTAGATTTTAGTGTGTAGGGTCACTCAGAAGGGAAATTCGATTTCATAAGCGTATTCGATTTGTGAGACTGTAAAAAGGGCATTTCACTTGGATACACGTTGGAATGGAAAAAACTTTGCAGTACAGTAAATCTGTTACCTAGTCAGATGACAAGGCACCTGGAAACTTGTTCACGGTTGTGGGGAATCAAGTCGCCCCTCGGCGATACACAACAGCCGTGAACAAGTTTCCAAGTGCTGCAGACAAAGAGACCCCTCATCTAGCTATATTTTATTCTCTTCCCTTTAACTCTGTCGATGAAATTAGACAAATTCAACATAAATCATCGATATTTGCCGACGATATATGAATTATACTAGATGGTTCAGAGAAATCCCTTTCTTCCACCCTCGAACTATTAAACAACTTCTCTTATTTCTCGGGTTTAAAGGTAAATTACAACAAAACTAAAGTAGTTTGGATCGGCGGAGATAAATTTAGTTCACGCAGTCTCAAAACTAGATGAAAAACTAGTCTGGACACACTATCAGTTCCAAATGTAAGGCATACACTTCCAGATAGATCTAGATAGAATGATTTCTTCAAATTATGACAGCAAAATCAAAATGATAAATGTTAATATTAAATAATGGAACGGAGAATTTTAACAATGTAGGTAAAGTCGTTGTGACGAAAACATTTTTATATCACATTGAAATCATCTTTTCGCCCTTCCGAATCCGCCTGAATCGTTTATAAAGAAATTAAAAGATATACTTTATGATATTATTTTGATGGGGCACATAAGATTAAACAATCAGTTTTGATTAAAGGTTATGAAGAAGATGGGTTAAAATGGTCAATATTGAGCATTTAATCTTGCATTATTTAAAGGGGACTTGGATCAGAAGATTAATCTTGAAACCAGAAAGTTGGTCAAATATAATACATAATTATACAGACATGCAGAACGTAATGATTTATGCAAATGATTACTCAGAGCCAGTGTCAAGGAGAATTAATAACAAATTTTGGAAAGATACATCTATGGCGTTTGCAACAGTAACACTTAAGTTTGATTACAATAGGTTAGTATTTTGAATTATCCAATATTCTTCAATCATCAAATTTTAATCGAATCTCAAAGTATGTTCATTAAAAAAAATGGTTTCAAACTGGAATTCACTATATTGGTGATGTCCGTAAAGGCAGTGGAACCTTCTATAGCTTAAGAGAATTCCACTTGAAATGTGACCGGAATGTTAACTTCCTAACATATGCTGTAATAAAAGCAACGATTAAAAAATTTTCTAAGAGAAAATAACATATTTGACTACCCTCTAATTTCTTACCAAAGACCTGTTTTTCCACCACCAATTAAAAAACCCTTGTCAATCAATTCTACAGTTTCCACAGAAATGTATAAAATATTGAATAAAATCAAAGAAGTGCCAACCTCTATAAAACGCTTGAACCAAAATTTAAATGCAAACCTCAATCCCAACGACTGGGATTCATTTTCGTTTAATACCGTTTAGCATTATTAATAACACACCAGTACAATGTTTCTAAACAAGAATTTTGCACAGAATATTAGGTACAAGCTTAATATGGGTTATATCAAAAACCCCTTATGCGCTTTCTGTAAAAAAATAGAAATAATTGAGCACCTCTTTTGGGAATGTGACATAACATAACCGTTATTTACAAGCCTGCTGAGATTTCATAAACGTATATCTATGTCTCTCAATTTACAGACGGTTTATTTGAAAGTACAGAAAAGGTGTCTAAAAGCAAAAAATCTAATCGTAAAGTTCAATAAAATGTACATTTTTCAATGCGAAAAAAACAGATGCCTTCCACCAATTCTTGATTCTATTGCACATGTCTTCAAAAAATAAATATATGCAAAGAGGAAGCAATACTTTATAGTAAGATGGAAGAATGAGAGCCATTCTTCAGTTGTTTCCCTTGATTCCTTTCTAGTACGACATTGGTCCTGATAAGGAGATTACTTGGATTTTATCCTTTACTTTCTTGCACTGCACAATTGTGTTCTTGAGATAATATCTAGGCTAAATCTGGTTAGATTGTTTTATATATACACATGTTCTCTCAGTCATCATAGGGAAAAAAAAAAATATATATATGTGTGTGTGTGTGTGTGTGTGTCATGACTGAGAACATGATTTGCTTAAAATTACATGGGAACCTTACATATAATCATAAATCAAATTATTTTTATCGCAACATCCCTAAGAGAATCCAGGATAAAAACAAAGGAACACATGTAAAAGGGCCAATCCGTTATTTGATTGCCTTCAGTCTTTATCTGGCAAGGGAGATAAGTTGATTTACAGGAATGCCCCTCATTTAATTAAATTTGGAGAAATTATTTTGTCCTTAAAATTAACGATATGTAAAATAAGAAAGCTTAGAGAATCAATTTATATGCAACCCGTCCTACTTTACAATGTACTCTCAATTTCCATGAAGGTTTATGGTACTTTGTTCCGAAGAGTTTATATTATCAATTGATCGTTAAAAGTAAAAAAAAAAGGGGGGGGCGGGAATTCTAACTACATGTAAAAAGGGCAACAGAAACCTAAATATTTGAGACCGCAAAAGTCAGATCTCCCTCTCAGTGTGTGTGTGTGTGTGTGTGTGTGTGTGTGCATGCGTCTACTTTTTTGTTTATTTTAAGTTATATGTATTTTTGTTCTTATATGTAGTAAATTACTGCCGATGCTTTAAAGAAAAACCGTTAACTTATTTCGTCCTGCAGAAGTTTTTTTTTTCTTTTTTAAGCGTCTTGCAGCGGACGTTTTTTTTTTTTTTTTTTTTTTTTTTTTTTTTTTTTTTGGGGGGGGGGGAGAGGGGGCATTGTGGCAAGAGGAGAAATCTGCTGGTCACAGCCGATTTCTCCTCTTTTCCTAAATGCACTAGAATTGTTTCGGAAAGGAATGAGTTAAATTGGCTTGTAACTCTCGTACTGAACCCTGAAAACGGCTCTAATTGTGTTTATTGTGAACAGCGTAGATCGGGATTAAAATGTTCATAAAGCGCAGTCTAGTTTTAGATCTGCACTGTCCACTACTTTGCTCCTATTCTAGCTAAAAAGAGACATAAAATGAAAATGTCTCGGTGGTTGTTCTAAAATGAACAAGACCATTTAATTCGGCGCTTCAACTCTATACTAACTGACAAAATTTTAGACAAAAGATTCGTCTTTGGAAAGAAAAAAAGGGCATTGTTTGAATTAGAGAAAATGCCAGTTTCGACATTTTCTACCTTTCCAACATTGTTTTTAAAGGGTCTTATATCTAACGGTTATTAAGGCGCTGAAATTTTTGGTAAATGGGTAATGGAAATCTAGGGGCCCTATTGTGCGTGTAATATGTGAAACTATTGTACAAAGATTAAAATAGAGCATAGAAAAAGAAGCTTCCCAAGTGCCCTGCCACTTGACCGGACAACTAATGAAGCGTATTGATATTGCAGATTCTCAAAAGGGTCTTTGTAGTTGGTACTATGTACATTGTCTAGCCCGGGCAGATTCTGTTGTCAAATAATGATTCCTTCCACTTTCAATAGGGTCTTAAATTGAAGCAGTGTAACAAATGCATGTAGTATGCTGTCATCTGCGAAAAGTCTAAACATATATTGCAAATAAAATTTGTGTAATATCCAAACTTTGAGGAACTTAGACCTTATGACAGGGTTAAAGTGAAGGTACTTAAAAGAGACTTACCAATGTGTAAGGTTCCTGCGTGGCTCATGGGTAAACAGTGGGACTCTTACCCTGGAGGCTTTGGGTTTTAATTTTCGTGGGATTGCCCTTGGAAAAGACACTTCAGAAATCTGGTGAAACCCGGGACATGAATAAAATGTGAGCTGTTGCTCACGTAACTGAAATACTGATGAAAGCGACATTAAACACCACTCAGTTAAGATATGCTTAAAACAGCAAATATAGCATGTCACCCGTTTAAATGATTTCCACTAAGTTTATTCTGTTCAGAGACCTTAGAAACCCTATCGAATGTTTTCAATAAATTGCAAAATACCTAGCAAGAATACACCTGCTTTCGAATACTTAAAGTATGCTTTATATAGCCAAGGAACAGAACCATGGTGAGTGATCAGGCATAAACAAAGGATGATAAAATAACAAACTCCTAATATTTCTTACAACAGCCCGACTCAACAGCTTGAGAGAGATAATAATGAAATATTGAACTTGTGCCATATTGCATTTTTAAATACTCGGCAATGCTAGCTGTTTTAGAGTTGATATCTAAACATATACTTATATCATTTAACGGATATAGTAAGTCTTAAACTAAAGGGACAGTGATCTTAATTATTCTGAACAGATGGTGACCAAAGTAAGACATTATATTATTTCTTGAAATTCTTCTTCTTTTGTAATTAATGTTGTAAGTCTTCCAATCCGTCTATAATTTTTATTTGTCATACATGCATATGAAAATTGTTTTTTATCGACAGTAGAGCCTTGTAGAAATAAAAGCACTGTGTCCAAGTTGACAAACTGCACACACACACACACACACACACACACACACACATACACACACACACACTTTGGAAACGTAACGTCTTTGCACCTACCTATTTAGCTAACAAAGCCACAAAAAATGTAAATTTCGACATCTGAAAATGGCGGAGAGATTGCTACAAATAGAACAGTATGTGGTCAGTTTGAAAACATTTAGATTTGAGGCCAAACATATTGAACACCCAGATGCATAAAAAAGTTTCCTTACTTAGACATATCTTTATTTAGTTGAATACAGCCACTTTGAAGAAAAAATCCCGGAAAGACAGAAATTGACCTTAGTGGGTATCCCCTCTTTTCTCCAG
The DNA here is from genome assembly GCA_945859785.2 of Tridacna gigas. Taxonomy (NCBI): domain Eukaryota; kingdom Metazoa; phylum Mollusca; class Bivalvia; order Cardiida; family Cardiidae; genus Tridacna; species Tridacna gigas. The sequence goes on from OX244039.2 coordinate 7,071,929, forward strand.
CGTTTTCTTTCAGGAATAGTATTATTGATTATTTATCTACGATTTGTATCATATTGTTTCGGCTGGGAAGGTTGATAAACCTGCTCATCGCTTAAATGGTAAATGCATAAGAAAATGTATATACATTATACATATATAAATAATTATTTTTCTTTGGCCTTAGCGGTCAACTTTGTGAAACTTGCTATTCACATGTTTGTATTGTTAAGCTAATAGTGCATACTTAGAGTTACTATTGTACCTATAAATGAATTAAATTACTGCAATATGATATGGTTATACAATGGTTTGTTATTGTTTATGGCTTTCCTCCAATTATCCGTCACTACTCAGTGGCTGAAGCAAACAAATGCTGAAATTTTACCATGGACTTTCATTGTAAAAAGCATGTAAAGTGAAAATGAAAGATTGTGAAAAAAGATATTTTAACGTGTTTTTTTATTTTTTATTTTTTATTTTTTTTATTTTTTCTATTTATTTATTTATTTATTTATTTATTTTTTTTTTTTTGTATTTCAAGCATAGTACGAGTAGTATAGTTTTATTTGAGCGCAATTCATTAAAACGCTGGTTTCCAAACCAACAAAGTAGCCTATATACGTGAGAAGCATAATTACCTTCAAGCTGAATGTCAATTTTATATTACCACCAAAACCTATACTTGTTAGTTTCAAGGTCATCTCAAAAGCATATCCGTAAATTAATCTACAACAATGAAAGAAAGATACATTTCTTACCTTTCTAGCATGTGCTGGGGTGCTTATTAAATGTTGCTAAAAATAAAAGTTTTACTAGTATGCATTATGGTCAATTTTGGATTTGAATTTGCAACACACATGGGAGGGGGGTACATGTATACGCCGTTGTCCGTTCATACCAAAGCCTATTATAGAATATATCTTTGCAGACTAGAAGAGAATTGCATGGCCTTACTATAGTAATGTGAACAAAAGTATCAATCCTGATTGATTAAATTCTTACCAAGGACCTTCCTTGCCAGAATTACTTCGTATAATTAATTCATCCAAGTAACATCCAATTACGGATTTTAACTCCTACATGTATTTATCAAACAGGTAAAAAAAGAAGCAACAGGTTGTTACTTACTATAGCTAATTTTTACACTGTGTTCACAATTGCATATATTGGAGACAATGTAAGTTCCATTAAATGTCTTTGTTTTGTTTTCCTCACCTGTTTGTGTTATATCAGTAAAAACTGTTTCTCAAATGCGTGTAGTAAATTTTGCACAAATTAGAATCCATTTACAGTAAGGGTGTATCAAGTCGTATTCTAGCGCTGTTGACCACAGCGGAGGAAATAAACCTATCATCTTTGCATTTGAGATTAAATTGCTTATCAAGTGTGCACACTTATTGGCAAGGCACAAAAATCAAATTCCGCTACAAATAAAAATGAGCAATTCTCTGTGAAAAGGGAGCACAATGTGTCTGCATAACCTATCGACCCAGATCAGCCTGCACAATCATTTTTCTACATGTCAAAGGGCAAGCGTACCTCGTGATTCAGACGGTTATTAGACAAAATGAATATCGTGGATAGTGATAGTGGATTTCAAGTAAGTGATAACCTGCTTAGTATAATGCATCACGTGGATGTATTGATCTCCTTTTGCCAGAACATTGATCAAGTGTTATTTGTTCATAGCAAACATCGAGAAGGGGCCAACGTCGATCGAAAATAAGTTTGCGTGTCCTGCGCAGCTTGATCTTGATCTACACAGCCTTCTTGAGGAGCTAAACGAAAATACATGTATGCGTGCATATAAAGGCCTCTGTGCGCCTTTTTTTTTTTTTTTTTTTTTCAGATGGAGCCAGATTCGGAGATGAAGCGGTGTTTGCAAAGAAGTTTCGTCGCTGCATGTCTGCTGATTGTTTGGTTCATACTTCGTACGGTTGTGACACTAGAGGATGGAATTTTTTGGAATTTGGTTATACGACGGGAACCAAAAGTATTTCCCGTGGCATCAAAGAACCAGTCATTTGCTACCTGTTCAAGGCAGATTCTAGATGAGATGGTTAACATGCCTATTCCATCCAAGCTGCATGAAAACGTAGATGTCAGTGTTTTCGAAAGATCCGATTGTTTTGTAATAGATTCAAAGAAATCGGGACTCTACAGAATAGTTCACGAAGGGAACCTTGCCCATGTCACTTGCAACGCGACAAAAAAGAAGTTCTTGCCAATCAATGAAAACGAACAACGTGTGAGTAAAAATCTTGCATTCCATGCATTGAAAAGTTACATTCTGTATATCTGAATTGTTTATATTTAAGGATGCATATGTGACTTTTGATGATAATCAACAAATGCAATGAATTTTCTTTTTTTTTTTTTTTTTTTTCATCATATTCAGGTATCGATTGTTTCTTTGGCAGTCCATTTACACCGAATTTCCAACCAATTCCTTTTTCTGTCGGAATACACATTGTTGAGTTTTATTATATACAAAACAAATGGTAGATGTAACTATTTAATGTAAAAATGAAATCTGAAATAAGACTTAAACATAAAGGCTAGGTTCATAAATTTTCTACGGAGGTAGAAGATAATATGCAAATTTTACTCGTTTTTTTTTTGTGTGTGTTTTTGTTTTTTTATGCCAAGGACTGGTCAAGACCGCTGTCACTTCTAAGGAGAATAAATCTAAAACTGCAATCACTAAAGCAAATCCGTGATCCAACTTATCAGAGGACATTCAACAACGTGCAGACGATTTTCGTTCAGTTTCATATTTATCTAGGTAAAGGTCAAAATGAAAAGGATGGGACATCCCAAATGCTTAAGAATATAGGAGACTTCCATGCCATTCTCGTTAAAGGGGGAAGGGAGGTTTTCTATAACAAAAAGCAGGAGTTACCTTTATGATATAATATTCATGTATTATAAATATTATATCATAAAGGTAACTCACACTTTTTGTCATTGAAAACCTCCCCCCCCTTTCATAATACTTATGTATTATAGGCTCGTCTGGGTAGCTCAATCGCAAGCGTATCTGACTCGTGAACTGATGGTTGCGAGTTCGATACCCGGTTGAGGTAAGCTTTCTTTCCGGCGATTTTTCGCCTCTTACCTCTGATGCATGTGAGAAAAGTAGTCAGTTGTTTTGGAAAGAAAGTTATGTCAGTACTTGTGTGAAAAAGCCAGGAAACACATGCATAGGTGCACTGACTGCCACGATAATGACCTAAGCTGTTAAATCGGCATTAAATTCCTATACAGTCAATCAATTAATCAATCAATCAATCGTGTATTATAAACTGTATTTGACTATTCCCAAATTTTGGATAGACCAAATCAATATTTTGGGAAATTTAAAGATCTTCTTGTCTTAATTGAAACAATTGTAGGTTGTTTGATTTATGGTCCAGATATTATTTTCACGAGTATTCTATATAATATTTAGAGAACTGTAGGGATTTGTTTGTTTTGCTATAAGAACGATCAGAACTTTTGAATCGTGTATCATCCACTGCCGTTCACAAATATTCTTTATTGTCTCATGCTGTTTTCTTGTGCACTAATAAAGATGATCACGGAACATTTGTGTACACGTTCCCTTACATTTTTTTTTTTTTTAAATGATCAGTACTTTGACAATTATTGTGTACAAGGCGTTCAAGTTAGAAACAAAAGAACATCCTACTACACAGGCAAATGAAGAGTAAGTGATACTAAAAAACACAAAACACGTTTAATGAATGGTGTACACTCTATACCTTCGAAACAAAATGTCTAGTGTCGGCTATAAAAAATGAGCCGCGCTCTGGTAAAAGGGGGCTTAATGCATCTCCTTGATGCATTATACCTAGCAAGTCAACACACCATTATTGATCCATAAGAGCCACATTTTTTAGCTCACCTGAGCACAACGTGCTCAAGGTGAGCTTTTATGGTTGTCCTATGTCTGTCGTCCGTCGCCCTTCGCCAGCCCTGCGTCGTGAACATTCACTTTGTGGACACTCTACAGGCCACATTTCTTACTCAATTAATCTGTAATTTAATCAGAATGTTTGTCTTGATTAAATATCGGATGATAAAGAAATACCTTGTGGGCACTCTAGAGGCCACATTTCTTAATTGACTTGAAAATTATTCAGAATGTTTGTCTTAATAAAATCTCGGATGAGTTTGAAATTGGGTCACCTAGGGTCAAAAAAACCTAGGTCACTAGGTCAAATTAAAGAAATACCTTGTGGGCACTCTAGAGGCCACATTTTTTGCTCAATTGACCTGAAAATTGGTCAGTATGTTAATTTTAATTAAATCTCGGGTGACTTTGAAATTGGGTCACCTGGGGTCATAAACTAGGTCACTAGGTCAAGTTAAAGAAATACGTTGTGGATACAATAGAGGCCTCATTTCTTACCCAATTGACCTGAAAATTGGTCAGAATATTTGTCTTAATAAAATCTCGCATGAGTCTGAACTTGGGTCACCTAGGGTCATAAACTAGGTCACTAAGTCAAATTAAAGAAATACCTTGGGACACATTTTTTGCTAAATTGACTTGAAAATTATTCAGAATCTTTATCTTTATAAAAATCTCGGATGAGTTTGAAATTGGGTCACTTGGGGTCATAAACTAGGTCACTACGTCAAATTAAAGAAATACATTGTGGACACTCTAGAGCCCAAATTTCATACTCAATTGACTTAAAGATTGGTCAGAATGTTTGCCTTGGTGAATTCCAATTTTCGGTCACCTAGGATCATAAACTAGGTCAAATTGAAAAAATACATTTTGGGCACTCTAGAGCCAACATTTTTTGCTTAATCGACCTGAAAATTGATAAGAATGTTTGTCTTAATTAAATCTCAAATGAGTTCAAAATTTGGTCACATAAGGTAATAAACTAGGTCATTAGGTCAAATTAAAGAAATACTTTGTGGGCACTCTAGAGGCCACATTTCTTAATTGACTTGAAAATTATTCAGAATGTTTGTCTTAATAAAATCTCGGATGAGTTTGAAATTGGGTTACCTGGGGTCATAAAGTAGGTCACTAGGTTAAATAAAAGAAATACCTTGTGGACACTCTAGAGGCCACATTTTTTGCTAAATTGACCTAAACTGGTCAAAATATTTGTCTTAAAATCTTGAGTGAGTCTGAAATCTTGTCACCTGGGGTCATAAACTAGGTCACTAAGTCAAATTAAAGAAATACCTTGTGGTCAATTGACTTGAAAATTGGTCACAATGTTTGTCTTGAGGAAATCTAGGAAGAGTTCCAAATTGGGTCACCTAGGGACATAATCCAGGTAACTAGATCAAATAAAAGAAATACCTCGTGGGCAGTCTAGCGGCCACATTTATTGCTCAATTGTCTTGATAATTGATCAGAATCTTTGTCTTAATAAAAATCTCGGATGAGTTCGAATTTTGGGATACCTTGGGTCATAAACTAGGTCAACAAAGAGAAACACTTGTGGGCGCTCTACAGGCTACAATTCTTATTCAATAGATCTGAAAATTGACCAGCATGTTTGCCTTGAGAAAATCTTGGATGAGTTCAAAATTGGGTGACATAGGGTCATAAACTAGGACACTAGGTCAAATTTGAAGAAATATCTTGTGGGCCCACTGCTGGCCACAATTCTTGCTTAATTGACCTGAAAATTGGTCAGTGCGTTTGTCTTTATGATATCTCGGATGAGTTCAAAATTGGGTCACATAGGGTCATAAAAAAGCTCACTTGGTAACATTGAAGAAATACCTTGTGGGCACTCTAGAGGTCACAGTTATACCTGAAAATTGGTCTACATATTTGACTTGATGATAATTCGGATCGTATAGAAATTTGGTCTCATAGGGTCATAACCTAGGTCACTTAGTCAAATTAAAGAAATGCACTGTAGAGGCCACAAATTTTTGCTCAACTGACCCGAAAATTTGTCAGAATGTTTGACTTGATGATATCTTGAATGGGTTTGAAACTGGATCACATTGGGTCATAATCTAGGTCACTAGGTCAAATTACAGAAATACCTTGTGGGCACTCTAGAGGCGGCAATTCTTGCCCAATTCATTTGAACCTTGGTAAACAAGTGTGTTTTGATATCTCGGATGAGTTTGAAATATGGTCACATAGGGTCATAAACTAGGTCCCTAGGTCAGTTTTAAGAAATACATTTTGGACACTCCATAGGCCACATTTTCAGCTCAGTTGACCCGACAATGGGTCAGAATGTTTGTCTTAATAATATCTCAGATGAGTTTTAAATTGGGTCATTATGACCCTGGAGTGAAATGTTGCCTATTGATTCAGGTGAGCGATCCAGGGCCATCATTGCCCTCTTGTTAGTAATCGTAAACTTGTCCTTTGAACATACAGAAAATTGACCAATAGCAAAAAGTTTCGGCCCAGGTCAGCGTGCGCTGACTACAGGCTGGGTCGATATTTTTCAAAGATGCATTAGGGCCCTTTTCACAGAGCATGGCTCAAATACTTTTGTCTAATTACTCGTAATCAATCAACATGAATTAATATTTAGTAGATAAATACATTTGAAAACATTGTGGCAAAAGTTGGACAGAGTTGATGAAATCGCCTTAGTGTTTTAGGACTTGTCTGCTTCAAGATGCATAAACCCTCCTGCAAGAGGCTGAAAATGTAAGCTAATTAAACACTCACGTCTCCAACATTTATACGTAGTTTTCTTTTGCAGACAGCCCTTGTAAGTCTACCGGGATCAGGTAATACATGGGTGCGCCACCTTTTAGAAGAACTAACAGGTATATAATGCATCTTAAATTTAGATAGTTAAAAGATTCAGTTTTAACTGCAACACACCCGTATCGAATTTCAATACCCGAGAAAAGATAAGTAATAGTTCATTGTACATTTGATATACATTCGAGAAGTAAGTTTGATCAAACTGCATGGTTCCTGGATCAATACACGTTTAAAAAAAAAAATCTAACTTTACTATACAAACAACTGTATCCCTACGACCGACTACACGTCTGGTCGGCCTCTGAAGGTTACTAAAACTGTAAGTCTTCTGTTAACTAGCAGATGGCGATTTTACGATATGACAGATAATATCTATACTGTTCAGCTTTTACTATTTAAGTGAGGCTCGCTCTGCCCTCCGCGGGGAATGCCTAAAACCCAGCCGGAAAATTTCCGTACCCCCCCCCCCCCCGTTTTGAAAAGCCTCATCATTGAAACGGTCTGTTTTCCTCTTACTAGACCTGTACGAATTATGACGAGCGCGCGAGTGAACATCGGACGACCAGGTTTTGGCGAGGGAAAATCTCAAAGTGATCCCGAAATAGTCACCGTTTACAGTGGCGTAGCGAACTCATCGTTGTAATTTGAAAGACCGAAACATCTGTTTGTAATTTATTAAGAGATTTTGTTAATCTGCGGTAATCTGATTTATGAAGACCATTCATTGATAGAATAGTATCTAGCAACGTCGGGAATTATCGACTGTCTGCAGTATTGCTACTCTGCTAGAAACGAATTTTGAAAACAACGCTGGAAAAGTTAAACATATCCAGCTACGATCAATTTCTCCCTTTTCCTCGAATTTGTTTTAAGTACACATTACGCTCTGATACATTAACCCTTATCCTGCTAAATAACTTGAATTTCAAAGTTGATAGTAAAATCCCAAATATTGCTATTTCAACTTCATTTTGGGGGGAAAGTATATCGCCTTTTTGGACAGTGCATTGGGCTACCAGATTTAAATGTTTATGTGAAGTTTACTTCAATGAATGAACACAAATAGATCTGATTAAAAAAAGTCAATTATGTATTACTGGTATTGAGTGTTTTTATTACATTACTGTATATTTCTCGTTTACTGGTCTGTGAAAAGCTTGGCTTGCTCGTGCATCAAGTATATATAGGCCAAGCCTATTTTTGTCTTCGTGTAAGTTGTCTTTATCTTAATCAGTAATCAAGTTTAAAGTATAGCATTTAAGTCGTGTTTAAAGTATAGCATTTAAGAAACACTATTGATTTTAAATAACCTACTCCAAGTAAGAATAATTTAGTTGAAGTAGGTAAGATTGAGACATAGCCCATGCTAAGGTCATACATAGCCCCAAAAAACAAAATTGAGCCATATGTTGCCGAACATCAGGGAGAGCCAACTGCCAAAGGATGCCAGAGAAAGGTACAGACACGGGTCCTTTAAACAGCTTGCGACAGATATCTTAAAAACTTGGGAACTTGATTACTGATTCAGATAAAGACAACAAAGATATAAGTAAGCATCTATGTAATCTCATTTGCTCCTCGAAAATTGCTGATATCTTAAATACAATCAGTGTATTTACCAGTCCATCCATTTCTTTGACTTGACTGCCATTAGTTCCATTTGTCAGAAGGATTTGAGATGCCTGAAGTCTTACTAACATATCGTGATAATTCAAGTCCTGGGTTCAAAACTACTAATCTGTAAGCATTGGGTATTTGACTGCTTTCGGATGCCGTTCTGCAATACTCGTGATTAAAAAACTGAGGAGAAAAGAGCAGTTTCTTACATTCAGAGATTACTCAAACCTATTTGATTACCAACTCGAGTATAACCTGGCAGCCATATCAACTAGCCCAACATTGAAAATAACGAAAACATGCGAAGGTTTACTCATCTCATCATCGGTCCTTAAAATGGGCTGTTTGGTTTCTATGACGCAAACCAAAAATTCTTGTAAAATACCGATAAATACAACAAGATAAAATTTTCTTTCAAGCAGTATACAATGCACAATTCTAATCGGTAACTGTGTCTATTTTTATTACATCAGGTATGATGTCCTCATTACGTTATGATACTGATTTGAATACAAATCCTCGAAATCGACGCATGTTATTGATCATGTGACAATCCCAGAAGTCTTTGTGAAACTTAACGAAATCTAAATCTAAAATTACCTAAAGAGGCTATTCATCACTTTTGTCTTTCTTCTTTATTGATAATTTGCCAGCTAATGGTCTACTGATTTCAGTGATACGGCCTTTCTGATTCGTTATTTACTGTTGTTTTACATGACCTATTTTATTAGCCATGGGGCAGGTTTAGAAACAAAAAACTTGTACTTAGACGATAAATTAAGATCAATAATACATTACCCTTCTTTCTTTTTCTCCTTTTCAAACAATGGTTTTCTCCTACCTATTTAACAGAATCATCAAACGGACGCTCAAGTGCATTTTAGCCTATCAAGTACATACTTAGATTGGTCCACGTTCTAGGAAGACCGGCAGAAATGGGATATATAAAACATTAATTCTTGTTATTTCCATTTGGGGTGATATAAATCGACATTAACATTTTGCTTGGCCTTTTTTTCCTTTTTGGCCAAATAGGTTGAGAACGCCCCTTATCGAGTCTGCTACTCACTGTCGTCGTCCACAGTTCTCGTATAGGTCTACTAGCGCCTTATCTGAGAGTGCGATGGCAAGCTTAAGTCTAGAAATGCGGCTAGCTCTGGTTGAATTGGCTTGTTTCTCTTATACACGGCCATACAGATCAATCCCATTACTGACGCTTGTTGAAAGGACCACTAACACTGGCGTCACTGTCAGACTGGCAATTAGGTCGGCTAATTCCCCTATATAGGTGGTAGGGTGCATTCTAATTCCAGCTTATGGCGTCAGGCAGGGTGAATCTGTTTCCAGCAGAATTTTGTCCTGACCGATCCTCTTCAGGGCATCCGCCTGGCCAGTGTTGATGGAGCAGTTTTCCTCGAAAAACCAAAATAGCAGTTTCAGAAAGCCTGCATCCACTCTCTAGCCATGCAGTAGTCACTCGCAAAGGTATATATATGGATCCTCCGGTAGAGCGAACAGTGTATCTTGAAGGTACCTCTCATAAACCTTCGTACCAAGCGGGTTTCGTTTCACATCCTTAGCTGGACCACCGAGACAAGGCCTGTACAAGGGGTGATCAGAAGGAACGTGGACCAGTGCCTGCATCGGAATATTGTAATAAAAATCAACTTGGAATGTTTACTGTTTTTGAAAGTAACCTTCTCTGAATTCTATGCAATTACTCATTCTTGATTCCCACGCGCTAAACAAGTGCGCGAGCGGGTCGCGTGACATTACTCTCAAGGACCCGGTCCTAGCGAGGGTTAGCTCTCCCGGCTCTCGTGGTTAGTGCCACATAGACAATCTTTCAAAACAGGAACTAGTGAGAGGTCACAAGGGGTCAGGACTCAATTATAGGGAGGATTGGCAAGTGTTTCTATATTCAGTTTTTTGCAAAGTTTCCTTTACAAGTGTGGATTTGTGAGCTAGGGCGTTATCTTGGTGTAAAGTGACGTCACTCCGCTAGACTTCTGGCTGTTTTTTTTTCCTATGATGTTTGTGAAATTCATTTGAATAATGTGGGCATAAAACTCAGCATTGACTGTTGTATGGACAAATACACATGATTCAGAAGAAAAAAAAAAAAAAAAAAAAGGCGAGTAGAAAAACATGATGTACATAACTTTCCCAATTGAATTAGAAAGTTTGGCGTTTACAGCGGAAGGCGATGTTAGATGTTCCCATACACTGCTTCGTTGGTTAGATTCAGTCTCGTGAATATGTGCCTATGTTTAATCACATGTTACAATACGATCAGTAAAGTTTGACCCGTCTACCCTAATGCGTTCTGAAATTTCTTAACAGATTTCGATCCCAACCCCTATTTACTCAGGCGTCAATAGTCGAGGTACCCACCTTGTGCAAACAAGTGACATTCAAAGATTGTCTGTCAATATATCATGGTCACCTCTATATTAAACGTGTCAGCTATTTTCCTGACAGTATCTCGGCGATCTTGTTTTCATACTGCTCTACACCTGTGATGATTTTGTCTGTGAATGATGTTGATGGACGGCCAGATCTAGGGTCATTTTAACAGTATCGCACTCTTCTCTAAACCGGTCCGATCCATTTACGAATATCAAATTTCTTGAGTACAGAGTCCCCTAAAACATTTTCTAAATCAGTTTTGATTTCCGATAAACACTTTCCGAGTTTGACATAAACTTTTTATGATTTCCGTCGGCTCAAATAAAACATCGCCCGACCGTTTGGACCACTAAATCAGTATATGACGTCAGTCGCTCCAGGTGGAAATGGCTCGCAATAGCTTCAAATTTCTTCTCGTCTGAAGTACAGGGTTGGCTTGTAACGTAAAAACGCCTGGTGATTTTTTTTTTTTTTTTTATCTAAAACGTTCAGCAAGTGGAATATTATCTTTCTGCGAAGAAGTGCTGTTGGCGATGGTAAAGGCAGGGTGAACTCCATGGGAGTTGCTACCTCAATAATATCTGCCAGTTTTTCCATTGACACCTTAATATTCCTATTTACGAATGCTGACCCTTTCCAAGTTCTATTAAAATGCTCCAGAAGGTCATTCAGATTGCCCAATTTCCCGATCACCAACTTGACCTATCTTCTTAGGCAATTTTCGCTCTTCCTTGTTAACTCCTTTGAGGATATTTCTCAACAGACTATCCTAGAGCAGTCTGGGAGATGATAGTAGGCGTACCATTTCCATTTGGCACTCCATGTAGGGCACCCTTTCACTATAAATTGGATCTTCCTCCTTGAGACCTCCCTCGAATTTGGTGGGCCACTTTTCTAACCCACTCAGCCACCATTCTTTCCTTGGATGGCTGACGTTGTTCATCTCTCCCAACAGGACCTCTAGGTCGTTTGAAGATCTTTACCTTTCTTTCCTTCTGCAGAGTAATTTTAAGGTCCTCCTCCACTGACTTGTAAGAATGGTGAGACGTCTGAGTATGAATCTTCACACACACACACACACACACACACACACACACACACACACACACACATATATATATATATATATTTTTTTTTTTTTTACCTGCCAACTGTTCCCCTTCTCTGTCGCCTTCAAATCTGTAGACTGTCACAGTTTTCCAAAAATTATATGCCATTGTGGAAGACTCCATGTATCTATGGCTTCTTGAAGATCAACTAACCTTTGTCTAAATATTTTTTTCCTAGACTTATGCGGGGTATGTTCCACTATCCAGGGTGGAGGAAATATAACAGTTGCCTCCATTTCTACCCACTCCTAGTTCTCATGTTGCCTGGCAACGACATACTGCGGAGATAACATAGCCACCAGTTCATTCTCCTTTACCCTAGGATCAACCGACAGTAGTGGAATAATGAGAGTTGAGGGAACAATTGATTAATCCGTGTCGCTTAACCCAAAACGTATCAATTAACCCAAAGAACCTCAATTAAGAAAACCACCACAGTTATGATTAACACACCATTAAGTACCAACACCCCATTAACCAATTCGCCACATTTTGACTAACACCCCCCTTATGCCTCTCATCCTCCTTAAACAACACAACTCCTTATGCATAACACACAAATTAACAAGCTTACCATATGCATGCTTTAAGCAATTTCATAAACACAAACATGCTTATAAAATCCAATTGACACGCATCAGCTAACCAGCTAACCAGTTTGTTCCCCCCATCAACAAACGCATCAGACCATCATATGCTAGGTTAAAAACCAACCAGCATAACCTCTTTCTTGAACGTTTTTAAGTAAATTCAATTTTTATTTTTTTTTTTTAAAAGTTTTGGTTTTAGGGTAAACCCCACCTTACAAAATAAATTGAATTTTTCTAACTTAAGTAATTATAAATATATATAAAATGGGCGTGTTAAATACAATTACAAATAAATTTAAAACAAAGTTGAAAGAAACTTTTTATTATAAAATATGGTGTTCAAACTTTACTTATGATGCAGATAGTGAACTATTTAAATTTGAACCAGATTTTGAAGAAATTGATTATTTTCATACGTTTATAAAACTAAAACCACATATTTATTATGAACACAGTAAACGCAGATTAGAAGAATCTGGTTTTGCCACAACTGTTTTTTTATGTTGGCCAGATATAGGTGAATCACGGCAACAAACAGCCTATGATAGTCGATTATTAGCCCTCGCTGTTTTTACTGGTATTAAAATACCATTTGAACAAAGTGATATTTTTTTTAGTGTTTATAATAACGCTTTAGTTGAATTATTAGGTAATGTTAGTAGAAGACAACAGCCCATACGTTATTATTTTATATTTCCAATGTTAACATTTGAAAATAATCACATAAATTACCCTTTTACTTCTTTTGTAAGATTTGGTAATTATAATGGTCTTATAAATCAAAATGAAGATTTTGAGTATGGAGCTGGCCCTGGGTATGTGCATAAAGGAACAATATCACCACAACTACAACCCACAGCAATTAACAACACAGAATCATTTTATTTAGAAGATTGTATTATTTGCATTAGTGAAAAACCTAATATAATGTTTTGCAATTGTGGCCATATACCTATATGTGAAAACTGTAACAATTTGCAAAACTTTAAAAAATGTCCTATGTGTAAAACAATATGTTCCATTAAAAGGAAAGTAAAAATATAAATATTTAACCTTTTTACCAGGTTAAATATTTTGAATCTTATAATGACCCTAAGCTAATGTATCTATCTGATTATCTAATACAAATCTTTTATCATCATTAGCACTTAAGGCAACCTTGCTTATTTGTTCAGTATATAACTCATGATTATAACTTCTGATTGTGCTCATTTTTCTAAGTTGTTCTTTTCTTGTAAACAAACAATTTTATAGTCCTCATGTATAATATCCTTTTCAATAACAGATTTTTTAATTCCCTTACATTTTTTACTTTCATTACCATCCGACGTTTTATAACTATGTAACTTTGCTCTTAACCCTACAAACTCATCTATATTTTCTCCCCCACATTCATCCTTAAACATTCCAATTACTTTTTTGTTTAAGTCTGTTGGTATACCAGATTTATGGTCTATAGGATAATTACTTGTATAAAATTTTTCTTTTACATCATCAGATATATCCTAGTAAAAATCTTCAGTCTCAATCACATACATTAAACTATCTGTATCAGTAAACAAGAGTTTTGCTTTTTCATCATATTTTACTTTAATATAATCATAATGAAAGTCATACATCAGAGTCTTACTTAAATCAAGAATATACATGCCTAAATAAACTGGTTTATTAAAAGTTAAGTGTGTCTTTTTCATATGCATTCCTATTAAGTTCTCATCAAAAACTTTTACATGCTTAAAGTTAGGTTTAGCAGCTAATTTTTTTGCCTTTTTTTCATCATTAACTAACCTAAAATCAGTACGGTTTCTAATGTTTTCCATTGTCTTGCCAAACACACTATTGTTCATTAATTTAAAAAAGATTTTTTCAAACTCATTTGTTGCTTTTATCCTTAGTTTTGTATTTAAATCGATATAAGGTTTTAACCAAGCACTTTCTTTAAATGTTATTCCTCTATGAATATTTGTTATTTTTAAACCTAAGTATTGGTATAATTGTAATTTTTTTCTATGAACTACATATTTTTTTTTTATCATTTAAATTTGGAATTAATTTTTCTACTTTATTTATCTTTAAATTTTCTGGAGCTTAAGGATAATCATTGTGTAAGTCATGTAATTCTTTAGGATATTCTAAATCTACTTCTAATATACAAGGGTGTCGTCTCCAATTTTTTAATTCTGTTTCATTCATCCATTTAAAACCATGTGTTGGAAGAAATTCAGACATTGCCCAACTGTAAAGATTATTAGCATCAAGGTAAATAATATATTTACTTAATAAATCAGAGACATAATCTTCACCCATATATTTATTATTAGCTTTTGCATATCTGTTAGAAATCATTGATACTCCTCCTCTGATACCTTTTTCTATCATTAAGAGCATATCAGGGTCTGATAAAAGTTCAAGGTTTACTTTGGTTGTTTTTAATGCGGCATCCCAAGCTAAACCTGATGCCGTGTAATAATGAGCAGGGTCTAAGTTATAATTTTTACAACAAACATTTCTAAAGTTTTCAAAGATATCAGCTAAAAGCAAAACATCAACTTCATTATACAAATTGTGGTAATCCTCTAAAGTTTTCATTTCAAATTCTTTCCAAACACTTAATGCGTGAGCAAAATCTTCATCAGTTATATGATCATTAGTTAAACTTGAATAAAAAATTTTTTTAGGCGGTAACCGAGTTTCTTTTAACTTTCCTGGTGAATCCATATACTCATAAGGATATACCCCCTTTTTAATTACAAAATTAAGTTTATTTCCTGAATAATACTTTCTAACATTACTAAAATCATTTTTATCTAAATTATTAGCAAGTGTGCTTAAACTGTCTGACATAAAATTAAAACTATCAAGAAATTTTATTTGATGATAAGTAGATTTAGTGTTTCCGTTTTTGTCAGTATAATTTCCAACAGGTATTTTTGTAGTAATACTAATATACTTTTCATCATTGTTAGGTATGCAATTAATATCTCCATCAGTTCCACCAAGATTTTTTATAAATAAATGACTATCATAATTACTAAGGTTATGAAAAAATACAGGAGTAAACTTAGGTTTTTTATGTTTAAGATTACATAAATTATGTGCGGCACCCCTATATTTACCAGTAAAATGACAGTGGTCTCTAACCTTATGATTTTTATCAGTAAAATTTCCTTCACCACAAATCCAACATATACTTTCTTTTTTATAACTATCTTCTAATTCTTCATTAAATATTATTCCTTTTTCTGGTATATTAGAAATCTTTTTAATATCTTCAGTTAACATTTCCACAAATTTTTGTGGGGCATTTTTTCCTGTGTAACTTACTTTTTTTTATTTAAATATTTCTTCATCAAAAGATTTAATATAATAACAAAAACTTGATAGTTCATGTTTTTGAGTTTTTATTGTATAACTTTCTATTATTTTGGGGTTTAAATTATTATTTTCATCTAATGGTTTGATAAAACTTTCAAAATCAGCATATACAACAAATGGTACCTTTTCTGATTTATAAAAGTTTTCAAACTTTAACATTGTTCCTTTTTCAGGTAGTTTTATACTAACAGATTCATGTTCTTTACAGCATTCCATATGTTTATCCAAGGATTTTTGACACCAAAAAGGATTAAAACATCTTAAACAAAAATAACTTTTTCCATTATGTTTTGATGACTGAGAGGACAACAAACGACTAAGGTTATTAACTAAACAGTAATGTTTAACACCATTTTCTTCTATTAAAAGTAGGATTATATTATTTTCCCTATCCGTAAAATTACTATTTCTAAGAGGGTAAATATTATTATTTTCATAACCAAGAACTGTAATGGATATTATTGGGTTTTGCTTTTCAAATTTGTCAATATCTTTTAAAATAACATTATTTCATTTTCCTTTGTTTTTAAATCCTTATCAATTAATTCTGAGTGTTCATTTTTTGGATTTAATGCTCTTAAAACACACCATAAAAAACACTTATTATCTTTATTTTTAATGTTAATAATAGCCTTTTTAAGGGTTAATTCTCTTGGTAATGGAATGTATGATCTTGCTCTCATAGGATCATATGTTACGGTGTGTAATTGTAAATCTAACACCCTATAAAATCTCCATCCGGTTTCTGATATCCTCAAAAGTCTTTCAAGTTCCTCCAAAACCTCTTCTATCATAATATCATACAAATCATTTGTATCGGTTTCCCTTAGATTAATATGAAATGAATCAGAATGAAAATTAGCATTTTTTTGTTTTTAAACCTTCTTCAGTATCTTTTATCAAAGTACATTGAAGAACTAATTTTACTTTTCTACCTTGGTTATTATTTAAAGCATTTACTATCTTATTACGTGTAAGTTCTAAAAAATCACGAGGACCATAATTGCTTATACCTTCTATTTTATATCGTCTTACAAACCTTTTTAAAGCTGATTCACCTTCTTTAATTACAACTTTATCTTTTTCACTATATAATTTTTTTATTTTATTTTTAAGAGCATTTAGTTCTGGTGAAATACTTTTGGGAACTTCTTTAACTTTTTCTAAACTTCTTAATAAATCTTTAACTGTTTGTTGTGTAGGTGGTGTTGGTGTTGGTGGTAGTGCAGGTGGTGGTTGTAAAACTGGGTCCCTTGTAATTTCAATATTTCTATCTAATATTGAAGGCCCAGGATTACTTAAAAGCTCAATTAATTCAGCTCTTCTAAGCCTTGAGTATCCCCTGATACCTCTTGACTTAGCTAATTCTTTTAAACCTCTTACTGTGAGTCTTCTAAATTCGTTATTCATATTTTTATATAAAATAAATTCTTTTTAAGTCAATTATTTTATTATGACTTTTTCATAATAAAATTTATTTAATGTCAATTTTATATTTTTTATTCCAAACTCTTCCATTCCAGTTTTCAATCGTTTGAGGACAACAGTCTATAAATTTACCCGCTTTGTAAATTGATGGGAAAGTTGTTGTTTCTCCTGTTTCAACATCCTTTAAATAACTTGTCTTGGGTTCCTTGAAATCCATTTCAATCTTTCATAATTAGGAACTTTTTTTACATTTTTTTTTTTTTTAATTTCCTCCTCAGGGTTTAACCCATGCTATTTTGTTACATCGACTAATTTCTTTTTAGTCCAGTAAGAGTAAAACTTCATACCATTATCTTTCAATTTTTTTTTTTTAAATCGATAATCTTTATCATTTTTATATAATGAAAAGATTACTTAATACACTACACTCATTTTTTATTCCCATCACTCTGAAAGTTAATTAATCTATCACTAATGAGAACAACATATGCTTCGGTATTTGCAGGAACATTTGCATTAAAATTTGCCTTAACGTGGATATCAGTAGTAGAATATTTTAACCTTTCACTCTGCTTTGATACATCAAACAAAAACAAAGGAAAGAGAGTTTTATAATCTGAAGGGGTAATGTTTGGATTTGATACCAATTCATCCATGTTAAAAAACTTAGTTCTAAACAAAGCAGCGTCACCATATACTCTACTGAATTGATTAGCAGGGAAATTTAAATTATAATCAACTGCTGGATATCTTTTTGCATTTAACATTACGTAAATATTTTTAATATTTAAATTGTCAAATATAGAAGGATTTTGTGTTTGGTCACCCCTTTTGCCAGTTTGAAAGCCAACGATAATAAAACGCGGCACTTCAGGAGATGATTTAACTGATAGTCTCCAAGTAAATGATGTTGACTGTGGAACTGCAATAGAGTCACATTGTATCATTCTGTACCCAACTGGAAATTTTTCTTTCTTCTCGATAAATTTATAAAGTTCCATCTTTTCTTTATCTGCTGGCAACACATGTGGCATAAACCAAGATATTTTAAGTAAATTAACTCGACCATCAACAACAACATGATTACCTCCACCATCTACAGCATTGGTTTTTTAAAATTGCATCATTATCATCATTTCTTGTTAGGGTGAGAGTTTGTTTCATTCCATATAAAATTTTATTATAATCTTCACAAAAACCAAATATATGTTTCAAGGGCACCCTAAAACTAAAGGTTCCAACTGGATTTGAACTAAAAATGTACTGTCTTCTTATTGAAAAACCATTATTGGTAGCACTGCTTGCATTAGTTTCAGTATCCTTATACCATAATTGGTTTAACCCTTGTGATTAAGCAAAATCATCCGGATATTTTAGCAAGCCGAACATTGTGGTAGCCTGACCGGGGTGTGTTATGCTTTCAATCTCTTGTCCACTAAGTTGGTATCTGATATTTTTAAACAGATGCAATAAGCCATTATTTGTTATCGTAATCTCATTAGCAGCGGCATAAGCTGTTCCATCATTTCTTACTAATTCACCTATAATAAGTAAATAAGACTCAGAAGGATGCATAAACAAATCTTGGGTTTCGATGTTAATCCTAATATCACCTCCAGAGTTGTTTAGATTGGTACCTTCGATAGGGTCATACAAAAAATGGTCATATTCATCAATACTATCATTTTTTTTAAAATTGGTGCTTTAATGTTTAAAATGTCCATTTTTTTATATGCAATTATAATTTTTAAATTAAAATTATAATTGAGTTGAGTTCTTTAATACTCTATCCAGAGTTGAGGAAATGATTTGTTTTCATCATTAACAAAAACGCCTTTAAGTCTAATTGTTTTCTTTTTTTTTTTTATTGGTAAAGAGTTTTTCACTTTAGGGTAAACCTTATTTCCATAAACAATAGTTACAATTGGTATATTGTTATCTTCTAAATAATCATTTACCTCTTTTTCAAAACAATTCACGATATCAACTTTTTCAGGAGGTATTATAACAGCCTTTTTATAATCATAATCTGTGTCAATGACTTCAAGAACCTCACAATCTTCATGTAGTTTAAAGTATGCATAAAAGACGCTAACTCTTTTTGTTTTGTATTTTTCGTATTTTGATATTTTAAATTTTAGTTTTGACATTCTTTTTTATTTAATGACATAAATTACTTAAATTAAATTATTTTAACCCCCGATCCACTATTTAATTTCTTAACTAAATCTTGAATAGCAATTGTACTACCATCTATTAACGTATTAATATTTTGCGTTGCAGGTTGTGTTGTTGTAGGTTTTGGAGTATACTTTTCTAAAATCTTTTTAGATTTTGGTGTCAAAGCCTTTTCAACTAACTTCTTTCCTGCATCAACCGCGGCACTCTTTCCAACTTCTAATGCCTTCTTTGCTCCTTCCTTAGCAACACTCTTACCAACATCAATTGCTGAAGATGCAATTTGTTTTGCAGCATTACTTGTAAAGAGTCTTGCTAAAAAAATAGCTATGCTATCAAAGATTCCGGTACCTCCATATGAATATTTTCTTTTAAATCCTCTCTTTCTTGCTGTAATCTTTTTTATAATACAGACATTAAATTTTTATAACTGCTTGAATTTAATACACCTTGCATTTTTAATTCATCACATATGCTTACCAACTCATTTCTTAAACCAGTATTGCCGGCTTCTTTACTTGCCATTAAGAGGTCTAATCTTTCTAATAATGCGTTAGGGTCAGATGGAATAATAACAATTCCATCTCCAGTTTTTCCTGCCCTAATATCTCCCCAAATGGGTCTAAGTATGTTATACCACTTATTTGATGAAGAACTTTTGGGCCGAGGGTTATTAGGGTCGTTATCACGACGAAAAACATTGGTTTTTATCATTAATCTTCTGTAATCAAGAAGGTCCTCATCTTTATAAATGTTTTGATTCGGATTTTTAGCAACAATTAACTCCCATAGGCCAGGTGTTCCTGTATATTCCTTACCATCAATTATAATATCATTTTCATCAATTATGGCTAGTTTGTTACCAATATAGAATTTACCATCTTTATCATATAATCCATATGTTCTATCAACATCAGTTTTACCAACATTTTTTTTAAATACTTTTCTGCAATTGGCCCAATAAGATATGTGTCTTCATAGTTTGCCAATAACTCTTGCTCTTCAGATGGATAAGCTTCTATTGTTGGATAATATGGTAACTTAATAGCCTGTGGTAACTGTTCAATCCACTCTTTAATAGGTTTAAGTTCTTCTGTAATTTTTGCTGCTGTTTCTTTTTGTGTTTCTGTAATACGTCTAAGATTTTTTGAAAGACCGGTTTGCAATTCAATTTCACCTGTTCTCTCTGCAAGTTGACTATCACGAATATTCCTTTTTGTCTCAAGATACTCTTTTACAATTTGGTCCCTTTTTACAGGGTCAGTTATCTTTAAAAATGACATTTTATGTTACAAACATAATTTTTTATATCGTTTTTATTACAGTTTTTGCATAGGTTCTAATCAATATTTTTTATTTCACATGCGCAAGAACATTTAAATTTAGGGCATTTAATACGGAAGGCTGCCCCTATGTTTTTTTTCAACCAACCTCCGAAAGGACTCACGCGCTTCTTGCCTCCCTTTCTCAATCAAACTTTCTTGGTCTTCAGCGGTCATTTTCTTCTTTAACTTTGTTCTAATTTCATTCTTCATAGCTTTGTATTTCTCCAATTCCTCCATTATCAATTTAAATTCATCATCAGATATATGATTATCAAGTAATGCTTTTGATATATGTGTAGTTAGTGTATCCAACTTTGACTCTGCTAACATCTTAATTTTTAAATGCTTTCCAGCCCTTGTTCTTGTTGTTCTAACTACATATTTTCTTATAGTTGAAGCTACCCCAATACCCAAAGCAGATGCCTCTAATGCAATAGTTGCGGGTATCGCAACAACAGTTGAAAGTAAACCAATCCCCCCCGGCACCTGCTGCCATAGCCACCGTTACCAAAACTGTATCAACATTATCAACACTTTTAGATATTCTTAAATACTTTTTTGCCATTACGTCTCTAACTTTAACTTCATTTTCAATAAAAGATTGAACTTCTGATATCTTTTGTAAACGGTATGAATGGCCATTGTCATTGCTCATTAAGGCTGATTCAATAGGAGGTGCATTAGGTGTATTGCGTTCAGTAGGTAAGTTTGGATAATTTTTTTCTTTCATCTCCATTTTATTAGAGGGATATATTTTTTTTTTTTTAAATTGCGTAATAAACAAGGCACAAAAACTCATTCTCCTCAATTTTTACGGTTTCCTTTGAGTTATTTGTAATAGTAATTATAATATCCACGGTATCCTCAAGGATAACCTCACTTTGTAAACTCAAACGCTTAAATTTTAAATTATAAGATAAAGAGATTAAAACTTCACCTTTACTCATTAAATAACCAAAACCTAATAGTATTTGTTTTGTTTCACCAGGCTTTAGTATTAGGGGTTGTTGACTGAAAATTTCCCAGGTTAATGAATTTACTTTTTGTGGTGGATATTTTAAATTTTGCAATGGCTTCCAAAAAATAGTTTTTGGTTGAACTATTTTAGGTCTTACTCCAAATTTATAAACGTTCATATTTTTACTTTTTGTTAAAAAATTATTTATAATATAGCTCCTAAAATAGGTATATTACCAAATGGACTATTAGGACCTAAAAGAAGTCCTTTTCCATCATAAAACTTTCCTCCTTGTTTTAAATATAAACCATCACCAACAGATTCCAATCCTTTACCTTTAGCTGGTCCAAGGTAAAGACCTTTTCCATCAGTTACTACTTGACAAACACATCCCCATTTTTTAAGGTAAAGACCTGACCCCATTGCTTTTTGTACTCCTGATGAGGCTAACCCAGATAAAGCACCAATGCCTAAAGCTGGTAGAACAGTCCTTGTCAAAGCAGGTAATGCTGCTGATGCTAAACCAGCTAACATTCCAAGAAAACCTCCTTCCATCTTCATATTATGTTTAAGTTGTTTTTTAGTCATTCTAATTGTGATGCTTTTTCCATTCTCATAGGCTTTAGCCATTTTCTTTGCTTGTGAATTGTTAATTGCTATAACATCATTACCTTCTAAATCTTCATAGCCTAAACGAATACTTACTGGGCAACCACCTTTAACTGCATATTGAAGTTTCTCTTTTTGCCCATCTGATATATTTACTTTAACAGTAGTATAACTTGTCATTTTATATATTTTATTTTTTATTTATCTTGCTTCTCTAATATGAAATCTGATTGTTAATTTCTCACCTCTAAGATTTAGTAATGTTCCATCTTGGTCTGTAATTGATACATTAAGGTTATCTATTACATCTAATGTTAATGGTAGGTAAACCAGATTTACTGGATTTTCTATTATTTTATACCCTGGTGAAACATTAGGAAAAAATGAATAAATAGTGTTTTTAGTAGTTCCATTAACATAACTTCCTGAGATAATATCAGTGTTAACGAGCAAACTATTAATACTAAGAATATTTACTACATTTTCTGATTCATGAAAACCTTGTATATATTTAGCACGAGTAAATTCTAATACTTTAGAAATAGAATTTGGTTGATTAAAATCTACTTTAATCGCCAAGAGTAAGAACAGACTTTAAGGTATTGATGTTTACAGAGATATTAATAAAATACACTTCATTAACTATATCGTAATGGCCTTTTTTCCTCATTTCTTGGTGAATGACATCATTGATATCAACAAGGTAATAACTTCCTTCTGGTATTTTTATTTTAACCCATGTACCACCATTGTCTGGCGAATAAACTAAAGTGTCGTTGCTTGCATCAATATTTGGAAAAGAGTATTAAGTTTCAAGGTTTACCAGAGCAATTTCATATTTTTTATCCTTTTCTAATTGAAGTGGTGGGATAAACCTTGTTCTAAACTGTGTTTTGTTGTTGCTTACAATAATTTGAAATGATGTTTTATGTTCTGTAATTTTTGCAATTTGTTCTAAAAGTTCTTCCATTTTTTATTTATTAAAAATATTATTTATATGTGTGAAAATATATTTTACAACAAAATATATTTTTCAAAATGTAATAAATTTTAGTTTTATTGTTTATCAATATTAGATACGCTACAATATTCCGCTCGAGTTAGCTCTTTAAAACCTACATGTAAGTGTTTTTTACTATATTTTTTATATACACCAAATATTGAATTTATTTTTGCTATTTCATTTACATATGGCACCATTTCTCTTATATGTTTTATATGCCTTCTATTAGTTTTATCTTCCTCTTCAGTTTAAAAAATCTCCCCCCACCGATTTACATGAGAAAATAATTCTAAAACATGATTTTTTATAAAAGAAACTTATAATTCTTTTTCACTAATACCTTTTTTGGTTTTAGCAAAAGAAGTAAACTCTTTTTTTAGTTTAAGAATCTGGATTTTTTTTTTTTTTTTTTTTTTTTTTTTTTTTTTTTTTTAAGTCCTGCTGTACAACCTTCAAAAAGTTCTGGTAAATCATTTTCTACTAAATATTTAGCTATACCTATAATTATATTAATAGGTAAACCATTTAAATTATGTGTAAATCCAAAGATATCATCAGTACGATTCATCCTACAATTTAATGTTTATTTTTTTTAATTTATTTTCAATTTTAAAATTAAAAAAAAAAAAAATTATACCGACTTAGGAATATAAAAATTATCAAATCCATTTCTGTACCTACCATTTTGTTTTTTGCTGGTTAAGTCAATGATAACAAAACCATGAGACCTCTCCCAACCCGTTCTACAAAATTCACGAAACTCATCCTTGGGCATATCATCTCCTATATGGTCACTATAGATATGATTAAGATTTTTAAGGTCTTGCCTAAATAAACAAATAAAATTCGCGTTCTCTCTAATAGTTTGTCGAGGTAACCTAAAATAATTTTGTGATAAATAAAAACAATCAACATTACTATAACTTCCTCGGATGTAATAACATTCACATTTGTTTTGCCTTTCTAAAAGTAAATCATCAAAAATCATTATTTTTTTGTTTTCTGAGTTTAACTCTCTCGGGTCAGGAACATCTCCGGCACTATCAAAAAAACTACAATTTATATCAGATTTTTCGTTAACTGTTTTAACCCACTCTTCAACTAATGCTGTAGGAGAAACATTTAAATCTTGAACTTCATCTCTAATATTAAACAACCTTAGGATAAGTTCTTTTGGTAATTTCTCTTCAAAAGCTTTTTTAAGTATGCGATAGTCTGGTTGAAACAAACTTTTGCCAAAAACACATAGATTATCATAATCAAGCCAATCAGGTCTTAGCAAAAGGTTAAGTAGAAGAGTGGTTTTACCACATCCCGACTTACCAACTATTACTCCCCTAATACTCTTTGGTAAAAGAGGGTGGTTAAATCTCTTTGTTATTACTTCATTTCATGATAAGTTTACAATATCCATTTTTTTTCATATTAAAAATTTTAATTTTAATATAAAATGTATTGTGTTAAATGTAAAAAACAAACCAATACAACCGATATAGAATATACGGTTAGTAAAAATGGCAAAAATATGAAACGTGGAAAATGTGCAAAATGTGGAACAACTAAAACTCAATTTATTAAAAAACAAGAAGGTGGTTCATTACTAACTAAAGTTATTAATAACTTACCTGTTGAAATGCACTTACCTGGTCATAATTTTACGGGGCCCGGCACTAAATTAAAAAAAAACGATTAAATCCTGATTTAACACATAAAAAATGGTCAAAACCTGTAAATCGTGTTGATAAAGCAGCATATCATCATGATATCTGTTATCTCAAACATAATGATACTGCTACAAGAAATTATGTTTGTGATAAAAATATGCTTGAAGAGTTAAATGGAATTTATAATCCTACAATTAGTGAAAGAGTGGAACGTGGATTGGTTTCCTCATTAACTGGAACAAAAAAAAAAAAAAAAAAAAAAAAAAAAAAGAATTGGAATGGGAATTAAAAAAAAAAAAAAAAAAAAAAGAATCAAAACATAATATTAGCAGAAGAATTACAAAAACCCGTAAAAAGAAAATTTAAAAAAAGGAGAGTTGGAGTAAACGGTATTGATAGGATGTGGGCTGCAGATTTAGTAGACATGCAAGCATTTTCTAAATTTAATCGTGGTGTAAAATATCTTCTCGCTGTCATTGACATCTTTTCAAAATACGGGTGGCTGATACCATTAAAAGACAAAACAGGAAAATCTGTTTCTGTTATATTGAAGAGTATTTTTAAGGAAAGAAAACCTGATAAAATGTGGGTGGATAAGGGTAAAGAGTTTTATAACAAAGATGTTAAAGATTTGGTTGAATTATATTCCACTGAAAATGAGGAGAAATCCAGCGTTGTTGAGAGATGGATTAGAACAATGAAAGAAAAAATGTGGAAGTATTTCTCTGCCCACTCTACAAATGTTTATATGAACGTGTTACCAGATGTTGTTAAAGAATATAATAACACGAGGCATTCTTCTATTAAGATGACACCAACTGAATCAAGTAAGACGGAGAATGAAAATAAAGTTTGGAGAACATTGTATCCTGATTATAATCAAATAAAAGAAGATATAAAACCAAAGTTTTCTGTTGGAGACAAAGTAAGGATAAGTAAAAAGGAAAAGACTTTTGAAAAAGGTTATACCACAAGATGGACTGAAGAGGTTTTTACAGTTTAAGAAGTAAAACATACATTGCCTATAACATATAAAATTGAAGATCTTAATGGAGAAGAAATAAAAGGCACCTTTTATGAACCTGAACTACAAAAAACAAGTCAAGAGTTGTATAGAATAGAAAAGGTTATTAAAAAGGGAAAAAAGAAATCTCTTGTAAAGTGGAAAGGTTATTCTGATGAGTTTAATTCATGGGTTGATAATAATGCCATTGTAAATATTTAAATCTGTAAAAATGCAAGACATTTTAATTGATAATATATTATTACCAAACAAACCATTAAAACAATTTTGAACTGGAAAATTCTTTAAAAAAATTAAAAATAAAAATTTTTAGGGGGGTATTTTTACGAAACACTTTACCAAAAAAGTGTAGAATAAAGGAATGTGGTATATTAAATCTTGATGACCCAAGTGGGCCTGGCACACATTGGGTTGCCTGGTATAAAAATCGTAAAACTAAAATTTATTTTGATAGTTGTGGTATTCAACCACCTCTTGAACTTATAGATTATTTAAAAAGACCAATACATTACAATACCGATCAATTACAACAAGCAGGGCAAGTATTTTGTGGCCATTTATGTTTGTTCATTCTTAAAGAGTTGGGTTTAGGTAATACATTCCAAAATGTTTTAAATAAACTTTTTTAGCAATATAAAAAAATGCCCGTTGATAATTTTTGAAGAATGGATGATGTTAAAACAAGCGGTGATGGTGTGTCACTCGCTTACATAAGTAATAATTTTTTACGTAAAGATGGAACAACCACCGTTACCGGTTCTATAAATACGGCTGGTAATACATTAACAAGGGTTAGTAATCCAGTAAATCCCCAGGATGTTGCCACTAAGAATTATGTTGACTCAAACACTGGGTTGTTAGATGAAAACGGAGGATACCATATGACGGGATATTTAAACATGGGTTTTAATAAAATAAAAAAACATAGCCGAACCTGAGGAACCGAGTGAAGCTGCTACTAAAAAATATGTGGATAATAGTGGCAAAGCAATAGTACAACAACAAGACGGCACTTTTTCCGCTGTTGCAGATATAAATATGCGGGGGTATCAGTTAACGAATCTTATAGACCCTGCAGACCCACAAGACGTTGCAACCAAAAGATATGTAGATGTTGCCAATCGAGCCTTTGTTTACGGACCTGGAGGGTATTTAGCAAGTGGTGACGTTTCTATGGGTGGCAGGAGAATTTCCAACGTTGGAATGCCTATAGAAATCAACCAAGCCGCTAATAAGTTTTACGTTGATAGCATCGTTAAGGCATCTATAACGAGTGAAAAAGCTTTAACAAAAAACCAAGACGGGTCTTTTTCAGCGGTCGGTGAAATAGATATGAGTGACCACTCGATTACCGGATTACCAAATCCCATAGACCGTGACGCCGCTGCCAATAAAAATTACGTTGATAACGGTGGAGCTATTGTAAAAAATCCGGATGGAAGTTTTACAGCAATAGCCAACGTGGACCTCCAAGGTTTTTCTTTTAAAAACGCTGCGGCACCTGTAGAAGAAAGAGATTTAGCAACAAAATCCTATGGATAAAAAAGTATCGCTTCCTTCTCTCATAGGCCCTAAACCCATTGTAAGCGTGTGTGCCGAGGAACAAGGAGCATTAGCAAACGGTAATTATGAGTTTTCTTTTGGTAATGGAAGTTCTGGAACACACCACGAATTAGGAGGCTATTGCATGGCAGCTCCTGGCAGAATTATAAGGGGGGGGGGGCTTTAATGGTCGTTAAAGGCGGTAATATCCTAAAAGAAGAGGCAAAAGTTAACATAGTCGTAAACGGAGTTGAAAAGATTGACTACTCCATAGTGAAAAAACGAAATGAAGGTTGTAGTTGCATAGTTTTTCCTCAGCCTTTAGAAGTAAACCAATGTGATACTATAAACTTTATAACAAGGTCTACCAAACCCAACGCAAAAAACGCGTATTTGACGATACTGATAGAGTTTGACTTGTAAAAAATATTTATCCTTGTAATTAGGTTAAATATTTATATTTTTCTTTTTGTTTTATTAACGGTTTTACATACAGGACATTTAACTAAATTTTTAGTTGATTACAATTTTCACATATAGCTATATGTCCGCAATTACAAAACAGTATATTAGGTTTTTCACTAATGCAAATAACACAATTTTCCTCTGGAAATGAATCAATGTTATTATATTTTTTTCTTCTTTGTTTTTATCTTAATATTCATCTTCATCTTCACTATCTTCATCTTCTTCAATTTGTAATTTCCAAAACCCAACACCAGCATAAGATGAAGTTGGCAAGAAATAAGGCACTCTATATTGAGGGTCAACTCTTGGTAAAGATATTAAAAATTCTAATAGTTCTTCAAATTCCCCAAAATACTCAACAAAATCACTTACTTCTGAATTAGAAGGAGGCATATCAAAATAATGACTTAAATTTTTAGTTAAATTAAAAGCCAGTAAAGCCACTAAAGGATAAATAAAAAATTCGTTTTGTCTGTTTCGAAGCGGGTTTACTCCTAATGAATATGTAGCATATTTATATTTTTTAATAAAATTACATTCAGGAATTGATTTTAAAATAATTCCAGAGCTCATAATTGATCCTATTTCAATTCTTATTCCTTCTGCTGGGAAAATCTTAACTTCTTCTGTTGGGAAACGAAAAAGTATAGTTATCACTATATCTTTTTCTTCATTAAATAATCTATTACTGTAAGACCAAAACATAAACGGAAGCATTTCATCTAAAAATATGAAGTTCGTCTTTCTTAAAATATCTGTTTATATTTGAGGGACAAGAAAATTTATTAAACACATGAAGCCAGCCTTTTTCATAATTCATTATATCTTCATTATTAAATTTTGTTTTGGTTTTATTTATTCTATTAAGATTATGTATAAATTTATATGATATTTTATCCAACACGCCCATTTTATATATATTTATAATTACTTAAGTTAGAAAAATTCAATTTATTTTGTAAGGTGGGGTTTACCCTAAAACCAAAAAATTTTTAAAACATTTTTAAAAATTGAATTTACTTAAAAACGTTCAATAAAGAGATTATGCTGGTTGGTTTTTAACCTAGCATATGATGGTGTGATGCGTTGGTTGATGGGGGGGAACAAGCTGGTTAGCTGGTTAGCTGATGCGTGTCAATTGGATTTTATAAGCATGTTTGTGTTTTTGAAATTACTTAAAGCATGTATATGGTAAGCTTGTTAATTTGTGTGTTATGCATAAGGAGTTGTGTTGTTTAAGGAGGATGAGAGGCATAAGGGGGTGTTAGTCATAATGTGGCGAATTGGTTAATGGGGTGTTGGTACTTAATGGTGTGTTAATCATAACTGTGGTGGTTTGCTTAATTGAGGTTGTTTGGGTTAATTGATGCGTTTTGGGTTAAGCGACACGGATTAATCAATTGTTCCCTCAACTCTCATTATTCCACTACTACCGACTCCCTCAATATAAATTCTTTTGTATTTTTGACCCCATCTCTTCTTAAACTTATTCTGACCGTTTGAGAAGGCGTCAGCGATTCATAACTCCTTTTGTCAGCAGTCATATTTCTTCTTGGGCTCTGTTCACTCCCGGAACTGCTTTCTCGGTAGTGATATTGTTCAGCCATTCCTGTAAATAGATGCAAAGAAGTATTAAATGGCCAAATTCTCTTCAGGTACCCAGCAAACCACGCATCTTGAACATGTACACTTGTCAATGAGGATCCCGTCTACGGGTGTTACATTAATCCTTTACCAAAGGACAAAATTTTAGATTTGTCCAAATTGAAAGCACTCGCAGACGACAAAATAAATGTGTCTGAAAAATCGAAATTCATTTCGGGAAGGGTGCAAAACCTTGTGGGAAAAGGAGAAAATGCTGGTTACCAGCATTTTCTCCTTTTTCAGAAAAGTTTTCAAAAGGCTTCTTTCTTAGGGTCGTTGAAAGTCGGGACTGAGTGGTAAAGGGTAAACACACTTTCCATGTTCCCATTCATCACAAGCAGTCATGCATTTGATGTTGTTTGGCTTTCTGCGTAAACAATACAAATCTTGTTCATACCAGAGGTATTGAAATCGCCTGTTTAACACATGTTTAACCGATCATAATTTATGTTTTTATACTAAAGACGGTAATGATGAGGAGATATTACTTCTACCTCCTGACATGGACCTCTCCATGGGCGAAGCAGTTTTTTTTACATTTCCCTCTCACTGTACATAGTCTAATCGAGTATATGGATAACATTTCCTATTTTAAGACGATATTTACGCCGTAGTGATTTGTCGCGTTTCGTTCGTTTTATATATATATATATATATATATATATATATCGTTCTTGAGGAACATCTTCATAGTAAGCTGGTGATTTTTCATTTATTTTGATAGTTATTTCAAAATCTTCATATCCATTTATTTGTTTGTTATGTATAGATCATATCAGGAACAAGTATGTTCCTCGTGAATCTTCTTTAGAGCAATGGGGATGACTTGTTAATATTGATGTGCAAAAATTGAAATAACTTTTGACCATAAAAACATACCAGCATTATCGTAATAGCGCACATGAGACTGTTCTTTGTCGATAAAAAGGTCTGTCCATGTACACGCTTTCTCTTCTTATCAACTAATTCCAAGATGTGACATCACTAGCGATTAAACATTGGAATTCTTCTATGCCTACTAACTTAATTTTGTACCGTGACTTGGAGAAACAATAATTTAGATCTGTACAGTCACCTGAGATGACTCTGTACTGTAACTTTAAAACTTGTTTCGTTCTTATAAAAGGAATATCGTCACTTTACAACAAAATCGTGTTCGCAATGACCCAGTGCGTTGACCCACATGATGAGGTAAAGTTTTAAAGCAATTCTGTTATGGCTTCTGAAAATGGACCTACTTCTGTGGTGGGTCCTCATACACTGTAGACATAGAAAAAAGATAAGCAAGTGTACCAAATGCAAAATGAATAAAGTACAAATGCATGTATATACTTAATGACTGCTTTCAGTGTTTATTGGGGGGTATTATTTGATAATGACAAAGCATTTCGTATTAAGAAAAAAAAAAAAAAAAAAAAAAAAAAAAAGGCCCGTGATCGACACAGCTAACTGTTGACTGGGATTAGAGATTTGGTCTCTCTCTTTTGTGGTGATATTTGGAGCTAATTCTAAGCATCTATGATTAAGTAAAAAAATGGCCGAAAAATAATTATTTCCCTTGCTGGAACTTATGCTACAGGAAAATCCCTATTTAGGCTGATTTTGGGCAGACTGTCATCATTTCTCAGTCGATTTCAAAACGATGGTTGCATTCTTATTTATCTATTGTTTGGTTTTACTTTTTGCTTTCTTTCTCGTTTGGGACTGCATAGGGCTGTATTGTCTGTCGTCTGCTAATAGCAGAATGTGAAATTTTTGGTGAGGAAAAAGCATAACATATTTAACATCATAAGAAAATTACAAAACATTGTTAAATTTTAAATATCAGTGAAATCTTCAAGGATACCCCTTCCTCTTAACCTTAATCAGACCAGAATTCTATCAAAGCCTGAGTGTCTTCCTGCACATTTTTCTAACGCATTTACTACGCTAGATTTGATTTGAAAGAGAAACATGTAGCAATTCAGTTTTGCACAGTTTGCTTTTTTCTTTTTTTTTTTTTTTTTTTTTTTTTTTTTTTCTTTTTTTTTTTTTTCACTTTAATCCTTTACCAAACAATCCAATGTTTGAAAAGACTCTTATGAAAAAGGTTTTAGAAACATCGTGGGTCAAGAAAATCCTGGTCACCAGCATTTTTTCCTTCTGCGACAATGTGTTCTAATTTTTTTCCAAATCCCCTCTGTTGGGCCTTTTTTTTTTGCCTTCTGCAAATACTATTAAGAAAGTTTGCCAAGTCTTTTTTTTTTTTTTTTTTTCTTTTTCCCTTCAATCAAGAAAATGACATTTAGACCTATATATACTGCACTTAATCGATGTAGCGGGTGGGACAGCACACACCTTGAGTATTCACATAGTCTATATTTCACTCTGTTAACCCTTTACCACACAAATCCTGAGTTTAACAACCCCTGCAAAGAAAACTTTAAACAGTATTTTCTCCTTCTCCACAAAGTTTTCTACCCTTTCCAAACTAAAAAAAGATAATTCGAGCCACACGTAAATTGTCCACTGCAGATGCTTTCAATTTGAACAACTGCAACTGTTTGTCGTTTGGTGAAGAGATGAGCAAATGATCCAGTTCCTGCTGAATAGACGTTTCTACCTGTCAAATATTTCACTTAAGGTGCCAAAGCAGGTTTTAAAGCCATGAATGAACAGCCAAATGGTTATTTTCTTTGGTCCTATGTATGTGTAATCTTTCTAAAATTCCATGTGCCACACCTGTAGGCCCCCCCCCCCCCGCGGTGTTTGCAGGGATACACCTTATTTACTACCTTTCTTCTGTCCCTCTCTCTTTTTTCTCTTGCATTGGATTGTGGGGGTGCGTGAACAAACCAATATATTTAATGCCCCGATAGGCCCCACTTTATCAAGTAAAAATGTCAGTTTGCAGGATTACAGATTATTTTCTTGTATCCACATGGTACATGGATTTTGCATGCTCGTTGTAACTGCCGCATTGAAGTGGTGCTAGCGAGTACCCACAATCTATGGTTGAATTGATGTAAGGGAAATATAACGGTTTTTACTTTGAAATACGTGGTTTCTTCATCTATGCAATAATACCATTTATGGCAGAGGCATGTTATCTTTAGAACCAGGGCGACGGTCATGTTTTGAATGGACGAACTGATTTATGTATTTAGCTGCAAGCCTTTGCGTCAATTCCATTATAACACAGTGGTGCCATTTCCACGTACAAAGCGTGCAGCGTCATGTATTTATGCAGCAGGGTGCAAGAGTTCACATTACGGCATTACTAGCTTAAAGACGTGTTGCCATGAAATATAACCTTTATGGAATTTTCAGTATCTAATAAAGTATTCGAATCATAGTAACTAAAACCAACATTTGAGGGAGCATCTTTCAAATCTACCTTCTTAAGATTTGTTTAACAAGTCAAAGTCTAATATATGAGTACCTTCAAATAGACAACTTTGTGTCAAATTTTCGTTCTTCGTAATAAAAGACAGGCTTTCAAGTAACTGTACAAAAAAAAAAAAAAAAAAAAATCGTAGATTTCAGGCGATTGCACAAGTACTTAACAAGTGACTGTACAAATGTGTTTTCTCAACGTGCCATTCCAAACCAAGGATGAAGAAGATTGTAGTCGATTTTTTTTACCAAACCTTGACATTTTTTCACAAAGATATGAAACCGTTTTTTTTTTTTTTTTTTTTTTTTTTTTTTTTTTTCATTTTTCGTTCAGAAACCAGATTTTACTGCTGAGTAATCGAATAAAACATGGCATAGTTATGAGACGAAATCATGGTATTTTTAGCAGGGTCTAATGATCAAGGCATCCCCATTGCTCCATAGAAGGTTCGCATACAAGGAAACAAGACTTCTCAATAAATGTAGCTAGTCATCGGTGCTACATGTATATACACAAGGGTCAGCAAATGCTTTCAGTATTCGCACATAGTTGTTACTCTCCACTAATATAACTTTAATTAGGTAGTGTATTCGGCAGCCAATTACAGACTGAATCAAAATTGATTGTTTTATTTATCGTAGCCAACAGTTGTCTGTATGGGCTTCGCACCAAGCTGTTAGTTATGGGAAATAGTGCAAGATACAGGACAAACCATCCTAAGTTCTTTGATGTGTTCTGTATATAGCGCCGTCACACGGGACCTCAGCTTAATTTTTTCATCCGAAAGCTCATCAGCAATTTACATTTGGCAGCCTTGGGAATCCAAACCACACCTTTAAGTTTCCGTAACTTGGAAGTCTCGTGTCTTAGCACTTACGCTATTCGGGCTTACTGCACGATTGAACATTAGTTGACCTTCCATTTATTTATCGTCGCCACCGGTTGCCCATATGGGCGACGGAACCTGAAGGTTGTTAGTTTTGTCACTGGGGATAGTATAAGAAAAAGGACGGAGCCCATACTAAGCTACGCCTGGTTATTTAACATGCTCAGTTCAAAGTCTCATCCAATAGACTATTAGTAATTTTAGCTGGCCGGCCGTGGGGCTAGAATTCATACCCTCAAGTGGTCCCAGAGTTGACGATTATGAGTCGTACGCTCTACTACTTGAGCCATTGTTTATATAGTTGAAAAAGGGCAAGTAATCCCCCTTTTATTCTTCCAGAGACAAACGACACCTAACAGTGTTCTGAAATGGCCTGGTTATGATCGGAAACCGCCGATTACGTTTATCATATATGATAAATAAGCATCCATACTTTATACAAGTTTATCTTTCTACTAGCCGAATCTCCATGAAAAAACACCTAAGCGATATTCATTTTTGATATACCACGGATATTTATAGAAATGAATAAATTTACTGTGGGTAATTCACCTTTCTGCCGACTTTGATTGCCAGGTCATATCAACCGATCAAAACGCAGTATAGCGCGTCATATAAACAAAGTTACAGCCTTTACTAATGGCTGACAATGTATTTTTTTCTTTTCGCTTGAACCAAAAAAAATATTGGATTATAGATTAATTATCTCAAAGTGGATTAAAGTTGAAGATAAGAGTCATGTTGTAAGGTAATTGTTGCATAATATACCCTGACTAGAAAACTAAATTTATCCATTCCAAAAACCTATATCCACGTAAATGTCTCCGGTAGATTTAACCAGGATTCCGAAAAACCCGCCTCTCTGCCAACAGGAAAGCAGTTTTTTTCTTAATCTTTCGCGAAAGAATGAACGATTATGTCAAAGTTTAATGTTAAACTACCTATTGGAATCTAACTCAATGAACATCTTTCAAATTCCAAGCATCACTCGTAGACAGTCGTAATCGTTGTACGAAACGAGCAACAGGGAGGAAGTATTTTTATTGACAGGCACGCGGCATCCCGTGTTATAAATAAGTTGACATTGCGAACATCAGATATTCTTTGATTCTTGTTGTAATACTTTACTTTTGTATTTCTGTTTCATTAAGATGAGTACATGTGACTGTTAATTGCACTTTGGCCTGGTTCGATCGATTGTTTGTTTTCCCCACGATCGTCGCATTACTGATAAATGCACATCCATTCAAAATGAGTATAATCCTTATAATCACCTCAAGTGACCAAACATTCCCCCAGTTTGAACATTTTTTACAGCATACGAGGGGTGTTCAATAAATACGCAGAAAAGTACTGTCATTCTCTCAAATATTACTTAAATACAGCACAATTGATACATATTGTAGACAAATTAATTCTGTTTTGACAGAAAAAAAAAAAAAAAAAAAAAAAAATTCATGTCAATATCTCAACAACTTATGGAGATATGGTTGTTATAGCAACATCATCGCTCGAAAACCGGCCCACCGTCATCCAGCGTCAATTTTACGTCGCTTTATTTGCATTACTTATTAACCGTTTCTTTTAATACCTAGATGAGGTAACTGTCTAAAGAATTTAATCTGTTTCAAAATACTCTCCTCGAAATGAAGTACACTTTTTGTATCGTTTCACCCAATAACAGAACCTTTCCGTGTCGGCAGCAAATTCAACGGAAGCAATCGCGGACTACACTGCACTCTCTACGTAGTGTTATCGACGTCGACCGTCTGCTCCTCTGGTCATCTGTCACATTTTTATGACTGTCTTCATAATGCACACACCATTTGTATAAAGCTATTTTCTTCATGGCTGAATCGCCGTATGCCTTTATTAACATTTTCATTGTTTCTTTTCTGGATTTTCCGTTTAAAACACAAAATTTAAGTGTAGTTCTCTGTTCAGTACTAATTTTGACGCACATGAATAAACAATATGGCCACCAAACGCTCAAATGACGTCAGACGTAAATCTGACTTCATAAACGTCATACCAAGAGTTGGTGCCAAATCATGACAAAATTCGGTGACGATATCTCATCAGACACAAAAGAGACATGTCGTTTTCCAAACGGCAAATGCTTTCGTCTTATTGCATTTTGGGCCGGGTTTTGGAGCACGACGTTGCCATAACTACCATATCTTTATAAAATATTGAAATAAAAATTGAAATTTATTATTTCAGTACAGTATTAATTTGTCTACAATATGTATCAATTTCACTGTATTCAAGCAATTTTTGGGAGAATTACTGTACTTTTCCGTGTATCTTTTAACAGCCCTCGTACATCTGTTAAAATTACGACAAATCACTTCCTTGATTAAATACGTACATGAAAAATTTATTGATTTCCGCTCAAACAGGTATTAGAGGTGTTAAGTAAATCTTGACCAGACAATATAACATTTGATTTTTCTATTTTCAAAACATTTGCTGTCGACAAATTAAACGTTGCTCCAATAATGAGATCTGTCTTAAAAGGGTAAAAAACATACAGGAAAAAAAGAAAAGTTTTCAAATCTCCTCCTCTACTCGTTATTTAAAGCACCCGATTATGTGGTACAGAGTAAATTGTAAGTCCTTTTCTTATATTGTTTACTGTCAAACCGACATGTTTTATACTCACAAAATGTCTTAAAAACTTATGCCCCTTTCCTCTATTACTAATTGCTGACAGCAATCTACTGACATTTGTGAGACCGAACACGGAACATATATTCGCTTATTTTACTTCTCGATTTCTTATAAATATGACATTATTCAAAGTATTTTTTCTTGTTACGTCGCTGATTTAGTTCGAGTTGATTAAAAAAAAAAAAAAAAAAAAAAAAAAAAAAACTTTGGGTGCTTCATATAGAGCGAAACATAAGCTAGAATAAAACTGAAAAAAAAAAAAAAATAAATAAATAAATAAATAAATAAATAATAATAATAATAATAAATAAATAAAATAAAATAAAATAAAATAAAATAAAATAAATAAAAAAAAACAAAAAAAAAAAAAACACTCTTTCTCTATGTAATCGACGCCGTTTTCTGCTCTGTTTGTCGGGCATAACGACCAAATTACCACTAAGGTGGGCGTGCCAAACTCGCTTTTACATAAAGGTCAATTGTCACGTTTTACGACGTAGTCAGCATTATTCGGTACATCATTATTACAGCTAATTCATATCGGATTAAATTGATCAGATCTATTTCGTTTGAAATAACAAAGAACATTTACGTCTTTTTCACAATGAGTATAAATCAGACGTTAAAAGATGAAGAAAATACATACAT
This sequence comes from Tridacna gigas, assembly GCA_945859785.2. Taxonomy (NCBI): domain Eukaryota; kingdom Metazoa; phylum Mollusca; class Bivalvia; order Cardiida; family Cardiidae; genus Tridacna; species Tridacna gigas. The sequence goes on from OX244039.2 coordinate 7,109,155, forward strand.
GCGTATATAGTGTTGCCGTATATCAAACATATCAATCTCAATTGTGAGAATTGATCATTGTCTCGCCAGGACAATTCTTCCAACTTAGATATTTTTGATATACTATAAAACAATACGACAACACAATGTACGTTTTCTCTATCTATTCGACAGGACCGAACTTGATTATTGCTAAATAATGATGATCGACGCAAAAAGTTATTTATATACTTGCCAGTAAATAGTGTCCTTTAGACTGGAGTGTTTTGTTGTGTTATATGGTAAACTGTAACTTTTCTATAAATGGGTACCGTCAGTGCTAACGTTGAAAAAAGGAAAGCTGCGGGTTTAAACTACAACTGCTGTCTTCTACTTTTGCCACCATGAAAATACATCAGTAAATCCGATAAAATTACACCCCACTTAGAGGCAACTTAATTTCGACCTCAAACAGTTCAAAAGTCTGTTGCAGACAAGAAATCAGATGTGGCTCATTTAATGAGATTTGTAGCTGGAAGTCCTTAAAACGTTAACAAGATAATATGGTGCTTTTCAGTCAGGATATTTTCAAAAGCCTTCTCCTCAAGGTTGGAATACGAAATTATCACAGATGAAGACATATAAAATGTCACCTTTCTCTCTGCAGGAATTTTCACTGGAAGTGTCTACAACGACAGTCGCTTGAGGGACGTATTTTTAGGTGAAGGCCACGTCCGTAATGTCATAGCTGTAAAAACACACAAACAATTTAGTTCTGTTGGAGGGATGTATAGCCACGCCATTCTCATTGTTCGAGACCCTTTTGAAGGAAGCCGTGCAAATTACAACAGGATGGGATTGAAAAGCCACACTAAAACTGTAAATAAAGAGGATTTTGATAAAAATGGTATAACAAGATTGAAAACAATCTATCATTCTATGATAAACAAGGCGAACTATTATGAAATGTCCAACCCTTTTCTGAGATGTGTCTTCTAAAGAGGTCAAAATTAATCTATAGGACCCGTGCAAATAATATATTAACAATGCTCTGGGAAAAGGGAGCTTAATGCATCTCAGTCATGCATGATACCAAGCAATTCATCACATGATCATTCATCCATAAAGTCCATTTTGTCTAACAATCGACTGAATCATGAAATACACTGGTTCTTTGACATGCTGAAAATTTACCAAAGCAAAAGCCAGGATTGCGCAGGCTGACCTGGGTCGATACTGTTTGCGGATGCATTAAGCCCCTTTTTCACAGAGCACGGCTCAGATTTATTGTCATCTCGAATAAAGGACAGTGAAAGGAATTTGCAACTAATTGTCTTCAAACTGTTTCAACTTACTGAGAGACCGTGCCGTGAAATTTTAAGACATCAGCTACTGCATTGTTTCTTATTAAATAAAGCGGGTCAACAAACAGCAGGGAAAACAGAACAAATTTAAAGAAAAAACAATTTTTTAGGGCATTTCTATCATTGATATTCTACAGAACTATATCGATCGCCCAACCTCACCTCATAATTAGAATTTTGATGTAAGTGGTATATAAAATTGGTATTCAGTCTTTGTCCTACTTTTTCATCCAATCAGAAGGCTTGCATTTGAAAAATTCTTGACTGTCTATTTCCTTTAAACTGCCCCAAGCAAATTTATTTTGACCATTTAATCGGTTAAACGTCGTGTTTATCTGGGATTACCGCGCTGCGCGCATAACATCCGCCTCCCTCATTAATATTCAAGTACTATCCGGTATTTAAATTTACACATACAAGTACCGACAACACAACAAACGCTGTGGAAAGAAGAAAATAAGAAAACACAACAATGTTTTCTTTTTTTTTTAACTCTTTCACTGCCAATGTCGCATTGGAAAGGCTTTGTAGACGGCGTAGATCAAGATCAGACAGCAGTCTGATCTTTGATCTACACCGTCCGCTATCTTGTGTTAGTCTTCAATTCAAAACAGATTTAATTCAAGCGAGAGGGATACGTATAGACCATGTGAAAAGTCGGCTCCGTTTAGTTGGCGGCAAAAGAGTTAAAAATAGGTCAGTCAATCTATTTTTTTTTTAATATACAGAAAATCCATATCGAAGTAAGCTAGTTTATTGCGGTTTCATATCGATACAGGCATTTTACATGAAATATTTGAGCCATGCTCTTTGACAAGGGGCTTTATGCATCTGCAAGAGAGTATCGACCAGGTCAGCTCGCGCCGACCGCGCAAGCTTACAAGGCCCCAACTTTTTGCCATCGGCCATTTTTCTGCATTTCAAGGGACCATTTTACCTGCTTATTTCGTCGGTTTTCAGAGAGAATGGATTTCATGGATCCATAATCATGTGATGTCGTGCTTGGTACCATGCATCACGGAGGTGCATCAAGCCCCCTTTTGCCAGGGCGTGGCTCATATTCTATTTGTCTATAGCATTTTTTTCCCTCCTTCACAATAATTTGTGAATGAGTGAAGCGGGAAAGTCCATGTAATGCTAGATTTAGCATTGTTTTAGCGATGATGCAATTAGGGCGTGTCTTTGCAAATGATGAAGCGGGAAACTCCATATATGGCACCTATGTTTTAGCAATGATGTAATCAGGGCGGACAACGACTAAGTCAGTTAGACGCCGTGAAGAAAAAAATAAACGATTTAAACAGCCAAAAGGAGGGAGCTCCCTCCTTTTGGCTGTTTAAATCGTTTATTTTTTTCTTCACAGCGTCTAACTATTACAAAAAAAAAAATGAATTTTATAGAACGAGTCTAGAAAAGAATAATCATTGAGCCTTTCGCGGCCTTGAAAACGTATTAAGTATAATTACTCATTGTGTCTCAAGAGCGAACGATAACCAGCCTCTTTATATGATATTGCAATTCTGCATAGTTTATAATATAGATTATGCTTGAGGGCATAAATAGTCGTGTCGAAAATTGGGACGAGTACACTTCTATGATAGAAGTGTGTAACTATGATGAAAAATAGTTCCACAAAAACTTACAAATATCAAGCAGATCTGATGCTCATTATGGGATATAATAATAATAATAATAATAACTATTATTATTATTTATTTATTTATTGAATTTATTTCCTCGTTTTGGAGTTTAATAAATAATATTTGATTACAGTTCGTAAATCTAACAATGAAACATTGATCAAAAAGAGAAAAGAAAAGAAGAAAAGTCGAACTAACAAATATCAGATGAGTATATTCGCCCGAATAAATCAATTAGATGCACTATCAAGTCCTGTATTTTTTTTTACATGTTCTCACTTTTACAATGGGGATACATTTTCTCAGAAACCGAGTGGAAATTCCATTCTGAGAATCCACAGAAGGTTTCTAAGACAGTTGTACGCATACGATACTGTACATTGCCGCAGAAGTACTCTTCTTTCCTGCGTTATCGAACTGTAAACTGGTGACCGCAGTACTTTCAGCAAAAAAGTGTCTGACGTACTGTTTCTGAATTCGTCTGCAACGAAACAATCTATATAAGTTTGTATATTGTTTATAAACGAATCTCTGAATGTGTGTAGCATTTGGCAATCACTTATTATATGAGTAATTTCATCGTCAATGATCAGACAACTTAAAGGACATATAGACGGTAGAGGATGGGGTAAAGCTACCCATACTTTGGCCAATAATCTAAGAATGTGGTGGTTTATATTTTCTCGATACAGACGATAAAGGATACATGGCGTAACCTCGATATGCAGTAATCTGAATCCAAAGAAATCCAGATCAGCTCTCATCCTATACCCCCAATGATCGGTTTCGTGTTCGTTAACTACAGAATTCACTTTCTGCTCCCAAACTCGTTTAGACGGTAGGCTTCCGGATTTTTTAATGTATGTATTGATTAAATCAAATAATCCATACTTGTTCAGACGGTTGTAAATATCTAGAAAAACAACCCGCGTAACTTTTATGCTGTTTTCAACAAAAGTTAGAAATCTTTTAAGAAATAGAGTTTTACTTAGTAATCGATCCGTTTTTCAGGCTAAGCAACTTGTACAAAAACATTAGTTTTCTCTTCCCTATTACAGATAAGATTGGATGAAGGCCGACCATAGACTCACACATATCAGATCTAGTCCTAATGTTAAAATCTTGTATTGTCTTTCAGGCATAACACTCCAAAGTTCGCATCCGTACAAGATTTTTGGTAAAATAACTTTGTTATAAGGTTCGATTAATGTGTTTGGATTGAGTGCATCACACCTCATAGCTACATCGGATAACGCGTGGAATGCATTTTTAGCTTTTTGGCACCGCTCTTCTATTCTTTGACGGTACTTTAGAAAGCAATTTTATTCCTAAGTGAATCGCGTAATCGTTCTCGTGTATCACGTTATTGTCTATAGTCAACGACATTGGTAAATCGCTTTTGGATTTGTTGAATACTACGATAGTTGATTTCTTTGCATTGATTTCGAGTGTCCACTTTGTTGCATATCGGTGGACTATGTCTACTAATTTCTTTTAAATTGTGTGGGGACAAAGCTATCAAGGATAGGTCGTCTGCTAATGAAGGGTTACCACACTTTAGATCATAATCGAGGTTGAGACTAAATTTGGAATTCTATAATTGTTGAGGTAAGTCATTTATGCACAATAAATAGTAAAATGTTGAGGCCACCCCTCCTTGAAAGGGGATGACGTCATTCCATTGATGCAAACGCGGCCCCTTAAATTCGTGTACGACTTGATGATTACTCTAAGTATGTTTTCGTTCAAGCCAAGCATATACAGTTTGAGAAAAAGTGCCCCTGTGGCAAACAGAATCAGAGGCAGCTTTAAAATCAAGGAAGGCTCCTATTTCTTTAAATTAGTTTCCAAAACTAATTTGAGTCAATATCTGCAGCAGCAGCATCTTCGCAAGCCAAGGATACTAAGGTAGTACCCTTGGCCGCTCGCCTCTTTAAAAATTGAAAGTCCCGCTGGCCATTTCATTGGATGCGATCAAAACCCATCGGGTCCAATGAAACCATCCGTAACAAGAAATCTTCCGCGAAATAGAAAACAATAATGGCTTCGCCCGTCAAAAACGAAAGTTGTCGTGTTTGTGACGAAAATTTGCCAAAAAAGAGTAGACGATCGATATTTAATGAGTTTTTTATAGTTCATGATCAATTATGTGAAATATTAGGACGGGTTCCACAGCCAAATGATTGCGAATCATCGTATGTCTGATTAATTTCAGAAAATTGTGATGAATCCGAAAGCGCAGGCATATTTGATGCATAGCCTAACAAATTTTATTACGAGCATTTTGATTGGTCAGAAATAACATCAGCAAAGGTTAGGCAACTCGTGATATTCGATAGGTGGCGCAGCGGGAGTTTCGATTTTTAAAGAGGCGAGCGGCCAAGGGTACGTAACGAACAAAGTGGAGTTAGTAGCCTTGGCTTGCAAAGATGCAGCAGCATTCAATTCCTGAAACATTTCATTGATGTATCTAGTATCAGCGATACGCTGTTTGCGTCTAAAAACGCACTTAGCTGCTTTTTAATCAGGGTACGATTTGTTTCCGTGGCCTCTTGGACGACCTTGACTGATTCAGATTCGTTGCTTTTTTCGTGATTCTACGTGCGCTGGTTTTAAATCTGACGACCAATATGGCTTTGTATGTCTGTTAATTTTATGTTTTGGTAAGATTCGTCTGCACACTGAAGGATCGCATCGACCATGAGGTCTAATTTGCCATTTGGGTTTCAATTAGTTATAGGACCTGGCGCTGATAGGTATTGGGATAAACGCGTTTGAAACGCTTCTATCCGGTTATCAGTTCACTTATTCCATGCGATGCATACGCTCTTTTGTTAAATTATTCGATCTCACGTTCTCGCGTTAACCGATACTACAAGAGGTAGGTGGTCTGACGTAAAGAAATCTGTCTCGGGTATAACATGAAAACGATGAACTTTACATTATAGAGTTTTTTCGACCAAAACGTGATCTAATCTGGATTTGTTTTAACAAATGTGTATCCACACTCATCATCTTGGAGAGAAACTAAACAATTATCTTTCAACAACTGATACAGAACTTTGGATTTCTCGTTCACCCCACTCTTACATCTAGGCTCTGAACTACAAATATCTGCGTAAAAATCGCCAAGTATTTATCACTTTTCCGTTTTCGATTAACGTTTGGGTTACTGGTTCGAGTTCACTTATAGCATCGCGGTAATTGGCTACGTAGCTGTCTGGAGGCATGTACACCCCCTATGATGAAAAGACTGTCGGTGTTTTTAAGTTTTACCTCGATACACAGTATCCTTTCATTTCCTAGACTGTCCACAAGGACAGCTGAGTTTTTTTTTTTTTTTTTTTTTTTTAACATAATAGCAACCCCTCCTTTTCTCCACATTTTGCAGGTACTTAGTGATGAATGAATGTGTCACAGACTGATATAGACTTTAATAATTGGGGGCCAAGCCCCGTAGCTCGGTCGGTAGCGTACAGGACTTGAGAACAGGAGGTCGCTGGTTCGATCCCCGGCTTGGCCAATTTCTTTCCGAGGATTGATGATGATCATTGTGACAGGATCCATTCCTCTCTCACTGCTGACCATTGTTTCGACGATGGTTATGTGGGAAAGCAGCCAGTGGCCTGCAAAGAATATTGTGCAGAGTACTGGTGAAAGAAACTCCAGGAACGCATGGATAGGTGCACTGGCCGCCGCGATATAACTGAAATAATGTTGAAAACGGCGTTAACACCATACAATCAATAATTGTTTAAACTACTTGTGTTCGGCTATCACACAAAAGTCAATGTCGTTTTCATCTAGAATGTCGGAGAGTGTGTATTATTCCTCTTGTAAAACCATAATGTAGTAGATTCGGTTTACTTTGCCCATAGTTGTATATAGTAATGACGCTGAGCTTAATAGTGTTCTGGGCTCGATTCATGCCAACTTTCACAGTTAGAATTCCAGTCATTTTGATCGGTTGTCCCAGAATTTGCGTTATGATCAGTTCTGTAATATGTGTGATAACGATATCTGTTATCTTTGTTCCTTGGGATAAAACGTCAGATACGTCGCGTGTTCCGTCGTCTATTGCTTCGGTAGTGTTCGTAGCGTTAATTTTGTATGTTTGTTGGTTTCTGTGGGCTGTTATTCCATTCTTGATCTTCATGTTTTTATTTTCTTTTTCGATTTAAGAAAAAAGTTGTTATAAGTAAGCTTCTATTGGTTTAATTTTGTCTAGGAAGTACATGCTTGTCACAAAAACGAATTTATAGTCTTATTCATGAAGCTTCATAACATATCTAGGCAAATGTTTTCGCATGTTAAAAACTACAACTGTTGCGGAAAAGTAATGTGAAAAACAATCTGGTCAACCTCGTTTGGCCGTTGATTTGAAGTTCTATCGACGTTTTTAAGTTTGCCTATAAAGGGTCGCTTTAATAAATTCATTCTAGACTCGTTTGAGATTTCTTTTCTCAAAATCCAACATATGTCAGATTCTGTATATCTGTACGTGCATTCCTTCTATTCTAAAAAGATCATTAGTTTTGTTTTCTTTTTATGAAGCTAAGGGATCTTAAAAAAAAAAAAAAAAAAAAATCAATAAGGGTGTTTATTTCTATAATTTCAGAATTGATGCGTATGCTAGATGAAATGTTAACTGGAACACGGTCTGATTTCAACGTTGACTGGATCCAGGGATTTCAAGGAGACATGTTGGTTTTGTTCTACGAAAAACTAAAAACTGACCTGCTTAACTCACTCACACGAATGGCAGCTTTCACGAAGTCAGAAGTGACTTTGACAAAGCTTTGGTGCTTACTTCAAAATCAAGAAGGTCTCTTTCACCGAGAGCAGAGACCGGACTGGATGTCAAGAAAAAGGCTGACGAACAAGACTATGGAAAAGTCCATTCAGGACTGGAAAAAATCGTTACAGACTGCTATTAAAAGACGGCCATATAGCCTTGCTTGTAACTAAAATTTTTTTTGTCATCATTCAACTATTTCGAATATTTCGCCAGCGGATCTGTTCTTTGTAAACAGATCTCTACAGGTGTAGTTGTATACACGTGGTTTTATTGCTGCAATTTCCCACGTACTTGTACGATATGCTGTTCACGGGTACTGCCTATCATTTTGGTAAAATGGATTCAACTGCAATTGAGAATTTTGATGTCTGATAAAAGGTGATACTTTTGGCTTCGCCTACCTCCCAGAAGTCATTCTGTAAAACCATAATGTTGTTATATTCTTCGTCTGACTACACAGCAAATGCATAAGTTACCGTCCCCATTTTTGCCTTTTTTTGCATTACTACTGTCTGGTGTTGAATACAATACAAGGATAATTAATTTAAAAAAAAATACTTATTTAATTATGTGAAAAATACTAACTTGATTCAGTCTGTCTCCCGCACAAAAGGTCTGTGGGTTATTTAATGCCAATGTTTGGGAGAGGTGATAAATCTGTACCAAAAACTTATAGAGGGATAACCATTATGAGTAACTTAGGAAAGTTGTTTACAAATATTCTGACCAGCAGCGTGGATAAATGGTTTGAAAGCAATAACTTATTATCTGACGCGCAGTACACGTTCCGGAAAGGGTGCAGTACAGTTAACGTATTTTTTTCTTTTGTAGAATTTAGTTAAACATTTTATGTGGGATCAAAAGTGGTTTCAACGAGCCTTTGTAGACCTTAAAAAGGCCTTTGATTCAGTTTATTGCAATATTTTGTGGTTTAAACTGCTGAAAATGAGTTTAGATAATACAAAACCTAGTGTAGTGAATCCTTACCTGGTCAGATGACAGGGCACTTGGAAACTTGTTCACGACTGTGGGGAATCAAGCTGCCCCTCAGCGATTCACAACAGCCGTGAACAAGTTTCCAAGTGCTGCAGACAAGAACACCCGTCATCTAGCTATATCTTTATTCTCTGCCCCGAAACCCTATCGATAAAATTAGACAAAACCCTCATATTAAAGGTATTAAAGTGAAAGAAACAACAACTTAAATTTGTTTAAATTTATCGTTTGCAAATATTTTTAATTTGGACTGGTCTAAAATTTTGTCGTCTGGTAAAGAGTTTAAAAAAAAAAAGTCGACCCAGAATTATAGCTATGATGGCTGTCGACAAAATACACAAAAGTAGTGTATAATATGTACCTTGTGGGAAGTCCTAAAAATTCCTAAAAATTGGCTAGTGTCCCGTTTTTAAAAATAAAAGTCTTAAAATCCGGCTAGTATCCCGTTTTTTAAAAAATAAAATTTCTAAATCGCTCAGTCTTCCGTTTTTAGACCAGCCTCCTTATTTTACCTTCCTAGGAAAATAAAAAAATTTATAACCTTCCCGGGTTATAAATTTCCCAATGAAAAAAAATTTGAAAATTATTTAAAAGCGTTTCCGTTAAAAAGCGTGGAATAAAGATGGATAATTATAATGAAATAGATTTAGGCAGTTTAAATTATAGATTAAACGGTTTTACCGTAAAAGCGATCCTAGAATCTATAGATCGGAGAATAATAAAAGTGAACGAGTTTTTATCGTCTATATCCTTTTCGAAAGGAGTTTTTTATAATTTTTTAAAACTTTTTAGACGCGAGAAAGATTTTAGTTCTTACTCTAAAGACCATAAGGGTAGCAAAGAGGAATTGTATATTCCTTACGTAAAAATATTTATAAACGAATTAAGGGAAAGATTACGTAAATCCATGAGAATTTTTGAAACAGAAGAGGAAGATAGAAAGAACAAGAGGCATCGTAAATGTATAATAAATATTTTACCTATTTTGAGGGAATTTAGTAGTTTTTTTAATTATTTTTATTTTAAACTTAACAAAGATAAAGATTCGAAAATTAATTGTGAATTAGTGAAGGGGCTTGAAAAGGGAAATTTAAATAATATAGTAGGTGATGGCTTTAGAGAACGTAAATCTAAGTAATTTTTTTATAAAAAATTTATAACTCGTCGAGTTATATATTTTTTTTTTTAAAAATAACGACGAAAAAAAATTTGAAAATTTTTTAAACGCGTTTCCGATAAAAAGCGTGGAATAAAGATGGATACTAATGAAGATTTAAAGTTACTTTGTCTTGATTATAGATTAAGCGGTTTTATCGTAAAACAGGTTTTAAGAAATATAGATCGTAAAATAGAACGTTTTTTCGATGTTTTACCGACCGTAACCCTTTCAAAAGGAGATTTTTATAATTTTTTAAAACTCTTAAGACGCGAGAAAGATTTCGCTCGTTACGCTAAAGGCGCTACCGAAAAGGAATTATATATTCCTTACGTAAAAATATTTTTGAATGAATTAAAGGAAATTTTACATAAACGCGCGAGAATTTTCGAAACCGAAGAGGAAGATAGAAAGAACAAGAGACATCGTAAATGTATACTAAATATGCTATCTATTTTAAGGGAGTTTGGTGTTTTTTACACTTACTTTCACATTATTTTCAATCATGAAGTAGTTTCGAAAAGAAATTTTTCATTTACGGGGGAGTTTAAAAAAGGAAATATTACCATGTGCTCAGGTAAAGGTTGGAGAGATCGCTTATCTAAGTAATTTCTTATAAAAAATTTATAACTCGCGGAGTTATAAATTTATTTTTGAAATTCTCTAATTTAATCGGTTATAAAGGCGAAGAATAATGGTTGTACCGAGAGTATTAACTAATTTAGGAAGTACATTCGTTTTACATCTAGTTAAAACGCTCGAAAATAAGATTTATTTAGGGCGGCGGAAATATCGTTCTCCGAATATTATAGTATTTCCCCCCGTCGAATGTAGAAACTACGGTATAGCTTTATTACGATTAAAACCCGCCGTTTTTTACGAAATTAGTAAAGCGGGCGCGCCGCGAGATAATATATCGTTCGCTTTAAATTTATCGGAAAGTACGTACGAAGGAAATATGGCCGAAGGATACGATTTTTTATCGTTCAATTTTTAAAATTTTTTGTTAACTAACGAAGTCGGACGTTTATATTTCGGTATCACGTTCGAAGGCGTCGAATTTTCTCCGGTCGATTTTCCGCATTCTTGGGAAGACGGAGTATTCGATCCGTATAATAGTTGGGACGATCCTCCTTTAGGCGCGCCTGAAAGTATATGGGATATCCCTCCTTTACCCGAAGAAGATTGGACTATAAAAAACGATATTTCTTCGTTTCGAGAAGAAGAATGTGTCATTTGCAAAGAAGCTATACCGAATATAATGTTTTGTAATTGCGGTCATATAACCATCTGCGAGGGGTGTAATAACGATATTTTAAAAATTTGTCCCCTGTGTAGAACGTCCTCCCTAGTAAAACGTAGAATTTAAATATATATTTTTTTTTTATAAAAATATATATTTTCATCTATTATAAAGAGTTAATAATTTTTTTTTCTTTCTAAAACGCACGTTTTCTTCTTTTAGTTTATTTATCTTAGCTAATAACGCTTTAATAGTAGCGTTATTTTTCTCGATTTTTTTCTTTATAATGCGTTTCCAGGTCAGTCATCGTTAACGATTCTTTATTATCCATTTTAAAGATAGAAATCAATATTTTATTTTGAAATTAAAGATTTCTCTACCCGTATATAAAAAATGGAAAATTACTTAGGAATTACGATTAATAATAAGTTAGATAATTTTTTATCCCAACACGGTAAAAAACTTCTCGAAGGATATTATTACCAGTACGACGACGATACTCCTCAAAGAGTATTCGCTCGCGCCGCGGTTAGTTATTCCGATAATTTAAAACACGCGCAAAGAATTTACGATTACGCGTCGACTCAATTGTTTATGTTTTCTTCCCCTATCTTAGCGAACGTGGGAAAGTCTTCTAAAAGGGGTTTACCTATTTCTTGTTTCGTTTCTCATATTCCGGATAAGATAGACGGTATCATCGAACATTTAGCGGATACGTGCTGGTCTTTAATAGTAGGCGGAGGAGTCGGAGCCGATTGGAGTTTAGTAAGATCGGCCGATGGTAAGTCATCCGGTCCGGTATCTTTCTTATCTCCTATTAATTCCGTAGTGACTTCTTATAAACAGGGAAAAACTAGAAAAGGAAGTTATGCCGCTTATCTCGATATTACTCATCTGGAAATAGTAGAATTTATTACTATGAGAATACCTACCGGGGGAGATATTAATAGGAAAAATCTTAATTTATTTAGCGGGATTAGTATTACCGACGACTTCATGCGCGCCGTAAAAAATGGTACCGATTACGATTTAATAGATCCTAAAACTAAAAAACGAACGCCAACGAGCGCTAGGAAAATATGGGAAATGATTTTAGAAACTAGAAGCAGAACCGGAACTCCGTATTTAAATTTTATCGATACGATTAATAAATCTCTTCCGAGAGAGATGAAAGAAAAAGGATTAAAAATTTATAGTAGTAATTTATGTAACGAAATCCATTTACCTACAGAAGATAGTACGGCGGCCGTATGCTGTTTAGCTTCTTTAAACGCGGAATATCCTTATAAATGGTCGTCGCGAGTCGTAGAAGATATCGTTCGTTTTTTGGATAATGTTTTAGAATCGTTTATTAAAAATTGTCCGCCGGAATTATCTAAAGCTAAAAAAGGAGCGATAAGAGACCGACCTTTAGGAATAGGAGTTATGGGATTCGGTTCCGCCTGTCGTAAGATGAATATTTCGTTCGAATCTTCCAGAGCGAAAGAATTTAATATAGAGTTATTTTCTAAGCTAAAAAAATACGCGGAAATGGCTACTTTAAAACTAGGAGAAGAACGGGGGGAATGCCCGTCTATGAAAGGAACGGGAAAAAGGAATTCGCTTTTAATAGCGGTCGCTCCTACCGCTAATATTTCGATTATCGCGAATTGTTCTCCTTCTATCGAACCCGTCGTAGCCAACGCTTTTATATCCAAAACGCGCGCCGGTATGTTCCTCGCGAAAGATAAATATTTAGAAGAAATTTTACGTCACCAGGGATTAGATACAAAAGAAATATGGGATAGTATTAGGGGGAATAACGGTTCGGTAAGTCATCTTAATACACCGATGTCGTTTAATAAGGATATATTTAAGACGGCCGAAGAAATGGACCAGATTAAGATAATAGAATTAGCCGCGGATAGGCAGAAGTACATATGCCAGTGTCAGTCTTTAAACGTTTTTATACCTTCCGGAGCTACTAAAAAATATGTCCATAATATCCATTATAAAGCCTGGGAATTAGGATGTAAAGGATTATATTATTTTAGGGGGGAAACGGACGAGCGTCCGGAAGATATCTCCGTCTTAGAATGTTCTTTATGCGCTTCTTAACGCTAAATTTATAACTTTTTAAAAGTTATAAATTTGATTTTAAAATTATTTCGTTTTAAATAAGCCGGGAATAATGAAAGTATTACTCAATGATTTAGCTAATAAAGAATGCGATAACGGATTTGAGGCTGATGTAGCTGAAAATGTAAATCGTTTTGACGACGCGAAAGATTATCTCGTTGGTAATTTTAAAATCGTCGTAGAAATTTTTAGAAATTTCTACGACGAAAGAAAAATTTTTATCCTATTTTCTGTGCGCGCAAAAGATTATAGACGAGTTATTTTCGAAAAATTAAATGATTTTAAAAACTTATATATTGTACATGCGCGAGATATAATATGGTCACCCCCTCAATATCGAACGGATGTGGTCGAGGATTTACGCGAAACTATAATATCGTCGATCGACGATTTAGTAAAAAAAATAAACGAGGGGAGATTAAAACATGATCTCAAAAAATTTCGCGCGGATCTTGAGCGTGCCGTTTTTATCTTAAACGATGTTAAAGCCGGGCTTTTAGGAAGAGTAAATGAATTAAATTCTTTATTTGATATTTTTTACGCGGGTTTTTAATTTAAAATTAGAAAGGGGATTAATAGAATTTATAACTTAATTTAAAGTTATAAATTTAACGTTTTCGTTATCGCTTCTCGCAAAGGAGTGTAATCGTCAAAATATTCCTGAGTTCCACTAACGATAGTTACGGCGATTAAAATAACCAGTCTTCCTAAGTTAAATCCTTCGTTAATAAAATAATTTACGAAAGACGTAAAACGATCTACATTTTTAAACGGAATATTTAATAACGCGTCTCGAATTTCTTTTTCGTATATTATTAAAGACATAATTATAATTTTTTCCAATTTTAGTTTCGCGAAATCGGGAATACTTTCCGGGAATTTTATTTTTTCGGTAATATCTAGGTTATACGCGGTTTTTATATAATCCGTATATTTACTAATAATTATTTCGTGAGCGGTATCTAACGAGTTTTTTTCGTATATGCGCTTTAAAGTATTAATAGTAATTATTTCCATTACTTTTTATTCGGACGTAAGTAGTCCTTAAGCGAACAAACCGGGATTTCTTTCGCCGTGATCTCATCTTTTATCCCGTATATTATATCTAAAAACCATTTTATCGTAGGATCTTGGTATTTTTCGTGGATACCAGAAAACGCGATTCGTCCCGTCCAAAAAACGGTCACGACGATATTTTTTTCTCTGGCTCGTTCGCGTCCGGTTAAAACGCGAAACTTTTCGTAGGTTATTTCCTTTCTTAAACTTACGTTATTATCTTTTCCGCTTATTTCGAACGTATAAACCGGCATATCGTCTACGGATCCCATGGGCACGTTAAATCGAGTCGCCGTAAAATTTTTGTTTATCGCGGCGGCAAGGTTATGATTTTCGAAAAAGTATTTTTCTAATTTTTCTCCGTCAACACGGAAACCTAAATTACAGGTAACGTTTCTCATTACCGGCACCAGACTAACGTTTAAATTTTTAGTAAAGAACACGAGGGAGTTTCTTTGAGTATGGCCCATAAAAAAACTAAGCTCTTTTCGCAATGTTTGCGGCTTTTACATCCCGTACACTGTATTACGCCGTTTCTGAATAGTTTTAACGCGATATTTTTGTCGTCGAAGAAAAAGGAAAATGAAATACAATTCGAGAAATTTTTACTTTTTCTTTTCTTGACTTTTTTTCCTACTTCTTTTTGCTTGTAGGCCATATACGTTAACACTACCGTCGGAGTTATTTCGTCGAACAGCTTTTCTAAGTTAAGATCGCTTATATTCGTGTACGTTAAAAATGTTTGGGTAGTAACTTTTACGTCCATTTTAAAAATTGATTTTTAAAAAATACCTTCTTAAATTTATCGTCTGAAATATGGCGAGTAATTACGATTATATAAATTATAAAGATTTCGAAATAAAAAATCTAAGCCTTCACGATTGTAAAGAAAATAAGAGTTTCGGTTTTAAGGCATTTAAGATCGAATACGCGTATCCGGATGGAGGAACGAGAAGTTTACGATTGCGTTCTCCCGTATTGTTTTCTTACGGAATTAAGAAAAATACAACAATGTCGGACGACTATTATATGCAGATAAAATCTTTTTACGATGATATTGAAATGGGAGAAAAAGAAATGGAGTTTAGAATAACGTTAGATAATATTTCAAAATTTTTACGAGAAGAAATAGAAAAAAGAGAATTAGCGGATAAAAGTTTTGCGATAAAACGGGAAAATTTAGGAAAAATGGATATTGTCACGGATAGCGGATCTTTATTCTCGAAATTAAGAGAAAGAAAAATTTACAAAAATAATAAAGTTACGGGGAGCGAGATAACGAGCGTTTTTTACGAAAAAAAAGACTGGGAACTTTCGAAAATAGATCCTTCTTTTATCGAAAATAGACCCTGTAAAGTAATTGTTTATATAGATATCGCGGATATTTTCGTTAAAAACAGCCAGAATATACTTAAAATACGTACTTATATTTCCGACGTTATCGTTATTAAAACGGACGTTCCAACCCCTAATAATTGGGTAAAAACGTCGAATATAAGTTTAGGTTCCGACGACGAAGACGATGAAAAAAATAAATAAATTTATAACTTTTTAAAAAAGTTATAAATTTTTTTTAAAAATATATTTATAAATCGAGTTCTATGAGTATCGTTAGATAAGAGTTTTTCGCGTTAGGATTATCGGTCTTCGTTAAAAAGTTTATCATGTCGCATTGATTTAATTCTAAAGGCCGAGGAAAAACTACGCAGCTGCAGCCTTTTCCTACTTTTTTTATTAAGGAGTAGTCGGTTTTTTCGATACCGTTTATTACTGCGTTAATTCTCGCTTCTTCGTCTAAAAAATCGTTCCCTTTTAAAACCGTTAAAGAACCTCTTATAATTCTACCGGGAGCGGACATACAATAACCGCCTAAACCGTGCGATCTTCCGCTACTACCGTTACCGAAAGAAAACTCGTAATTTCCGTTAGATAAAGGTCCTTGTTCTTCGGCGTGAATACTTATTATTGGTTTACGCAGTTCTCTTCTTATTATCGGTATAAATCCCGCCGAAAAAGACGCCAGTCGCTCGGTTAAAAAAGATTTAGTTACGGGATCGTTATTACCGTGAGGTTTCGGTAAGTTCGTAATTCTTTGCCCGTTCATATCTATTAGCCCTTTCGCGCTAAAAGAACCGTCGTCGTTTCTCGTTAAAGATTTTTCGCGCGCGGACAAAGTTAACAACTGCGTACTAAGAAAATATCTAGTTACGGGATCGTCCCAATCGGTCGGCTCGGGTAAGTTTTTAATTCTATTTCCTCCCATATCTATTTCTCCAATAGCCGAAAAACTACCGTCTTCTCGTTTAACTAATCTGCCGCTTATATCGTCTACGTATTTTTTATTAGCGGCATCGTTCGGTTCAGTAGGATCGCCTAAGTTTTTTATTTTATTAAATCCCACGTTTAAATATCCTAACGCGTGATAACGCCCGTTTTCTAATAAAAACCCTCCCTAAGCGTCTACGTAATGTTTAGTAGCTACGTCTTGAGGATTTTCGGGATTACTAACTCTCGTTAACGAATTACCGTTCATATTTATGGAACCGGTAACTTCGGTCGTTCCGTCTTTATGTAAAAAATTATTATTGACGTAAGAGATCGAAATACCGTCTTCGCCGGGTTTAACTTCGTCCATTCTTCCGAATTTATCGACGGGCATCTTTTTAAATAAACTAAAAAAGTTTATTTAAAACGCGCTGGAATTCGTGACCGGAAGTTAGCTCTTTTAGAACGAATAAACATAAATGACCTCAGAATACTTGATCGGCTCGCTGTAATTGGTCCGTATTATAAAGTATCAGATTTATTAAGTAGTTTTCTATTTCGAAAGGCGGTCTTATGCCATAACTATCGAAATAATTTTTTAGTTTACCGTCTTTATACCAAGCGACCCAATGCGTACCGGGTCCACTCGAATCGTCTAAATTTAATATACTGCATTCTTTTTTTCTAGGTTTTTTAGGCAGATCGTTTCTTACGAATACACCCCTAAAAAAAGGTATTTAATCTTTTAACCGCCTCTTCTAGTTCGAAGTTATTTAAAGGTTTATTAGGTAAAATTACGTTTTTAATCGCGATATCCCGCATTTTTTTTAAAACTTAAATATTTTTAATGTTTTCGTTATCGACCCAAGAATTAAACTCGTCCGAATATCCTTTCCATTTTACCAAAGATTTATTTTTCCCTTTTTTAATAACCTTTTCTATCCTAAATAATTCCTGGCTAGTTTTTTGTAGTTCGGATTCGTAAAAGGAACCCCGCAGTTCTTCTCCGTTAAGATCCTTAATTTTATACGTTACGGGCGAAGTACCTTTTATCTCGGAAATCGTAAAAACTTCTTCGGTCCATCTAGTAGTATATCCCTTTTCGAAGGTCTTTTTCTTTTTAGATATCCTTACTTTATCGCCTACGGAAAACTTAGGATTTATATCCATTATTTCGTGGCCTTCCGGATAAAGAGTTTTCCAAACCGCGTTTTCGTTTACCTTTTTACTAGCGTTTACCGGCGTCATCTTAATAGAAGAATGTTTCGCGTTATTGTATTCTTTTACGAGAACGGGTAACGCGTTAACGTAAACGTCAGTAGAATTAGCGGGAAAATATTTCCACATTTTTTCTTTCATCGTTCTAATCCATCTTTCGACGATGCTAGATTTTTCCTCGTTTTCGGTAGAGTATAATTCTATTAGTTTTTTTACGTCCGCGTTATAAAACTCTTTACCTTTATCTACCCATATTTTTTCCGGTTTTCTCTCTTTAAAAATACTTTTAAACGCTTCGGCGACGGATTTTCCCGTTTCATTTTTTAACGGTATTAACCAGCCGTACTTGGAAAAAATATCGATGATGGCGAGAAGATATTTTATACCCCGATTATATCTCGAAAATGCTTGCATGTCTACTAAATCCGCGGCCCATATTCTATCGATACCGTTTACTAAGACCCTCCTTTTCTTAAATTTTCTTTTTACGGGTTTATGTAATTCTTCCGATAAACTCGTCATGACGAATTTTTTTTTTTTATTAACTCCCATTCCGAATCTTTTCTTCGCTCCGATTAGATTACCGACGACCGATCGCTCTATTTTTTCCCTAAGCGTAGGATTATAAATTCCCTTTAATTCTTTTAACATATTAGCGTCACAAATAGAATTTCTGGTAGCCGTGTCGTCGTATTTAAGGTAACAAACGTCGTGATGGTAGGCCGCTTTATCTACGCGATTTATCGGTTTACTAAATTCTTTTGGCGTTAAATCCTCGTTAAGCCCTTTATTTAACTTAGTACCAGGACCGGTAAAGTTATGGCCGGGAAGATGCATTTCGACGGGTAAGTTATTTATAAACTTGTTTAGTAACGAGCCGCCTTTTTTTTTTTTAATGAATTTAGTTTTCGTATTTCCGCATACGACGCATTTACCGCATGCCATATTTCTTCCGTTTTTAGTAACGACGTGCTGTACGTTACTAGTATCGGTAACTCTCTTACATTTAACGCAATACATTTTTTATAAGTTTATTTAAAAAAAAAAAAAAGTTATAAACTAACGACGTTTACGAGATTTATAACTTTAATATTAAGTTATAAATCTAAACGCGACGGGTTTTTACTACAAATCACTAGATAACTTTATGATATACGAATTCTTCTATTTCGTTAAAATCTTCGTCAGTTAAACTATCAAAGGGTGTAGGACATTTTTCGTCGTAAAGGAGAAAAAAATCTTTTAAATCTTTAAGCTCTTTTTTATATGATTCGCTATCAAGACTTCGTGTTCTCGCGAATAATTTGCCATTGACACGTTCTACTGTCACCTTTGTCTGATAAAAGAGTCTGAGGTCTAATAAAAAAACAATCGCCCAGGTTAATATATAAAGATGATTTTTAGGAAGATTGGAGAGTCCGAATATTTCCGAATAAAATATTAACTCGGGAGACATTTTTACGATATTATTTTTTATTTCTTCTTTATTAATAAAATTGCATTCTTTTCCATCTATAATATAATCGAAATAGTTGCGGTAATTATTACATAAATCTTTTAAAGTTTCTAAACTGTCTCGGGAAAACTCCCATAAATCGTAATGATCTATAACTTTTTTAAAAAAAGACGAATTATTTTTTTCGTATTTTTCTTTAAAAGTTTCTAAATCTATTTCTTTAAACTCGCTCATCTTTATTCCACGCTTTTTATCGGGAACGCGTTCAAAAAATTTTCATTTTTTTTTTCGACGAGATTTATAACTTTAATAATAAGTTATAAATCGAGCTACGACGGTTCCGAAATAAAATTTATTTTTTTTTTAATTAAAGTAAAATGGATATCGCTAATTTATCGTGGAACGATATAGTAACGAAAAGGCGTAATAATCTTATTTTACCTAAAAGCTTTAGGGGAATAATAGTCGGTAAATCCGGCTGCGGTAAGACTACGCTTTTAATAAACCTTTTAATAAGGCCGGGATGGCTGGACTACGATAATTTAATGGTTTTCGGGAGAAGCCTTTTTCAGCCCGAATATCGCTTACTTAAAAAAGCCTTCGAAGAAAAATTACTGAAAGAAAGAATTTTACAGTTATTTAACGCGCGAGACGTAGTCTTGAGCGAGAACGTTTCTCCCGAATCTTTGATTGAAGAATGGTCTAAAACCTTAGCGAATAAATCGGATATAAGATGTAGTTTTTTCGAACGTACCGACGATGTTCCCGATTCGAGAGAGTTAAAATCGAAAGATAAAAATTTAATGATATTCGACGACTTACTTTTAGAAAAACAAAATAAGTGCGAGTGTTACTACGTACGAGGAAGACATAGTAACGTCGATTGTTTTTATCTTTCGCAGAACTATTTTAGGCTACGTAGGCAAACTATCAGAGAAAACACGAATTTTATTTGTCTTTTTAGGCAGGACCAAAAAAATATTAATCATATTTATAACGATCACGTGAGCGAAGATATGTCTAAAGAAGAGTTTAGAAATTTCTGTAAAAAAGTCTGGGAAAAACCCTACGGTTTTATCGTTATCGATTTATCGAGTAAAAAGACGAAGGAAAATACAGAGACGGGTTAGATAATTTTTATATCCCGAGTTAATAAAATAATGAAATAAGAATTAAAGAATTAAATAATAATCGCGGAAAATGGACAAAGATAAAAAAATAGAGTTTAAAAAAGAGTACGGGCGCTATAAATATGTTATTATAAATCATTATAATTTATGGAACGTAGAACTTTCTATTTTATTTTTATTAAATGAAGCGATTATCCGTTTTTCATTTAATGATATTTGTAGCGATATAGAATCACATTATATTTTATCTGAATTGGAAGAATATTACATCGATATACTCCTATTAAAGAGATTGGATCACGAAATGTTACATGATACATATAAGGCTATTTACGATTTTATGGTTTTTAGAACAAAAAAGTTTGAGAACCAAGAAGTCTTTAAAGAAAAATTAACTATTTTAAAAAAAATGAAAATAAAAATTTATAATTAAACTATAATCGGGAAAATGATACCAAACGATCGGGAAAAAATATTATACGAAGATGAGAAAATGGGCGAAGACGACAAAACCCATTTTGGAACGTATTACGGGAGAAACGCGTATGGGCCTATAAACGATAACAATTTATGGGATCTAGAATACGGCTTTTTAAGAGAACTTACGTACGCGATCCAAACGATGTTAAAATATCATGGTAACGGTATTACGGACGATTATTTTAGGCGGAATCCGAAAGAATATTATATCGATAGATTCGAGTTAAAAAGTTTTACCGAAAAAGGCTTATTAAAATTATGGGAGGCGATCGAAAATTTAATAGAATTTAAAGAAAGATTAAAGGCGGGCTGGCCGTACTTATAATTAAAAAATATATATATTTTTTTTTTTAAATATATTTCTTTTTTAAAACATGGAAGATCTTTTAAAACGAGTAGTCGAAAACACGCGACCGAAAGAATCTTTACAGATTATAGTAAGCGACGACACGACGCTGTTTACGACGAATTTTAATCCTCCGATCCGGCTGGATTACGAAAGAAAATACGAAATAGCTTTAGTAAACCTCGAAACGTATTATTCTTTTCCTAACATAAACGAGTCGAATAGCACGTTTATTTATTCTCCGAACGACGGCGCATCTTGGTTTAAAATAATAATACCCGTAGGAAGTTATGACCTTATAGACATTAACGATACTATTCATCAGGAAATGAGAAAAAATGGTCACGTCGATTTAGTAAACGATGATTATCCTATAAACATTTTCACGAATACGAATACGCTAAAATCTATTCTTATCGTAGAAAACGGTTACGAAGTGGATTTTAATCATCCGAATTCCATTTCCAAAGTATTAGGTTTTACACACGCGAAATACGTTAACGGTTTTCACGAGTCCGAAAACGTAGTAAATATTCTCAGTATACATTCGGTGCTCGTTAACTTTAATATTATATCGGGAAGCTACGTTAACGGGTTAATGCGAAACACTATTTACTCTTTTTTCCCGAATGTCGCTCCGGTATATAAGATAATAGAATCTCCGCTTAATTTAGTATATTTACCGATAACGCTAAGAGATATACATAATATGGAAGTAAAAATTACGGATCAAAACGGAAATTTACTAAATCTCAGGGGGGAAAATATAACGATCAGATTTCATATTAGAGAATCGTAAAAATAAAAACGCGTTTAAAAAATATAAAAACGTATAAAAAAAATATGACTAAATACGCGAACGTTAAAGTTAATATATCGGACGGTCAAAAGCAAAAACTTAAATCCGCTATTAAAAAAAGTTGTCAAATTAGTATTCGTTTAACGCGAGAAGATTTAAACGGTAATGACGTTTTAGCCGTTACCTCGTCTCAAGCGAAAAAAATAGCGAAAGCTTTCGAAAAAGGTACCGGAGTAACGATTAGAATGTCCGTTAAACAGCTAAAACATAACGCGAGAATAAAAGGAGGTTTTTTAGGAATGTTAGCGGGCTTAGCCACTAGCGCTTTACCGGCTATAGCTAAAACAGTTTTACCCGCGTTAGGAGTCGGCGCTCTTTCCGGTTTAGCGTCATCGGGAGTACAAAAAGCTATGGGATCGGGACTTTATCTTAAAAAAGGAGGCTGCGTTTGCCGAGTACAAACCAACGGAGAAGGACTTTATTTAAGCCTGTATAAAGGTAAAGGATTAAAATCGTCGGTAACGGTTTATATTTAAAACGAGGAGGAACATTTTATGACGGAAAAGGCCTTATTTTAGGACCTAATAGTCCTTTTGCTAATATTCCTATTTTAGGAGCTATATTATAAGTTTATAACGTAAAACTTATAATATAAAAAAAGGATGAACGTACGTAAATTTAACGCTAAATCGAAAATTTATAACCCGAAAACGATTCAATGGCGAGTCTTCGATAATTTAAAATATCCTCCGGTTAAAATAAACCCAATAAGTTGGGAAATCTTTTGTCAAAAACGGATTACGTTAACTCCTGGAAAAGTATTTTGCGCGGGATTAGGTTAAGGCTTTACGTCGACTAAAGGCATAATTCTAACCTCTTCAGATTACCATCTAAGATGTAAAGAATGCAGTTTACAAAACAAAATTAGCTATGGGGACGTCGCGAATATTTTAGTCGCGATTACTAATAATTCGGAAAAAGAAGTAACGATAAAAGAAAACGAACTTTTATGTTTCGTTTATTATCAGTATTAAAAAATTTTACTCGTTTAAAAAAATGGAGATGAAAGATATTAATAGATATCCGGAATTACCTACGGCTCCTCCGGCCGATGAAGGACACGGTTATCGTCTACAAAAAAATAACGAAATACAAACTTTTTTAGAAGGCGAAATAACGAAAAGGGAGGCTTTAAGTAAAAAATATTTTAGAGCCGCGAGTATAGTAGATAAGATAGATGTCGTTTTAATCGCGATTACTACGGCGGGCGGAATAGGGGGAATAGGTTTATTAACTACGGTAGTCTCGATACCCGCGGTTATAACGATAGAAGGTATAGCGGGTTTTTGCGGTTTATTAAGTTTAGTCGGAAAATACGCCGTAAACAATTCGAGAAAAAAGGCGGAAAAACACGAGAAGATTAAAATCGTTGCCGACACTAAATTAAATACTATATCGACTCACGTATCGAAAGCTTTATCGGACGATAAAGTCACGGACGAAGAATTCCGACTAATCGTCGAAGAATTAGAAAAATATAAGAAGATGAAAGAAGAAATTAGGTCCAAATTTAAGAAAAAGATTACGAGCGGAACGGAAGTGGAGTTAATAGAGAGAGGAAGAAGAGAACAGTGCGAGTCCTTTCGGAAGTTGGTTGAAAAACATCACGGTGGGCCGCTGGAATATTAAAAAGCTAAAAATTAAGTTTTCGTGCAGTTTTAGTTACGAAACGGGATAAAAAAAAAAAAACCTAATAAAAAAAATGTCTTTTTTAAAAATTAAAGATCCCGCGGAAAGGGAAAGAGTCATAAAAGAATTTCTCGAGATAAAAAAAAAATATTCGCGCTAACGAATTAGCGGAAAAAACGGGTAAAATAGAATTACGAGAGGATCTTTCGGAGCTATTTAAACCCGTTACAGAAGCGCAAAAAACTACGGCGAAAGAGATTACGGAAGGTCTAAGACCTATTAAAGAGGGTATCGAACAATTACCTCAAAGAATGCCGCGCGAAAAACCTATTATTATTTCATCGACAACGGAAAAAAAAATTATTTAAGGATTCTTAGTTTGGTATTTACGAAAAAGAAGGCAAATTTTTTATCGGCGACAAGATAATAGTGGAAATCGAAGGCAAAGATGCTGATACTTATTATAATATCGGTAAACCGCCGTTTAGAAGGAGTTATTTAAAAACACGCGGGTTACAATATCTTCTCACATCTAAAAAAATCGATAAAATAGAGGATGTTCCTGCTAGCGATATTGCATCGTACGTAAAAATCCTAAAAGAGACAAATACTATGTACCTCAACAATGATCCGAAAAGCGGCGAATTAAAACCCATAAACGATAAAGATTTAATAGACAAACTCGAGACGATTGTTCAACCCGCGTGGAATAAAATGCAAGAAGAAAAAGGGAAAGGAAAAGGGAAAAAAAACTGGTAAAGGTCTTAAAAAAGTCGTTATCCCCTGTAACCCTAACGCGTTACTAGAAAGACTCGACTTACTTATGGCTAGTAAAG
Source organism: Tridacna gigas (assembly GCA_945859785.2). NCBI lineage: Eukaryota > Metazoa > Mollusca > Bivalvia > Cardiida > Cardiidae > Tridacna > Tridacna gigas. The sequence goes on from OX244039.2 coordinate 7,133,703, forward strand.
CTGCCGGTCACACGGGCTTAAGAAACGAGTTAGTAAGCGTATGCGACAAATTAAAAAGACAAGGCTTTTTCGATAATAAAAGTTATAAAAGGATAATGTCCCTAATATAAAAATATGTTCGTTTATAAGAAACGGGGATTTACTAGAAGGAATAGATACGGCGGTGCTGGAATTTTCGATAGCTTAGCTAACTTTATCGCTAGACTTTTAAGTAGTAGCGCGGCTAAACAAATCGCTTCTTCCGCTGTCGATGTAGGAAAGAGCGTCGCTAAAGAAGGAGCTAAAAAAGCTTTAGAAGCCGGAAAAAGCGCCGCGGTAGACGCCGGAAAAAAGTTAATAGAAAAAGCTTTAACGCCGAAATCTAAAAAAAATTTGAAAAAGTATAACGCGATACCCGCGGTAACGACGCCCGCGACTTCGAAAAACGTAAACGCTTTAATAGATGGGAGCGGTAACGATCCGATAGCGATACGAGAATTAGTTAAAAAATTAAATAGCGGAGCCGGTATTAAAACGACTTAAAAATTATAATAATTTAAAAAATTATTATAATATAATAAAAATGAACATTTTAGACGTTACCGACGCGCCTTTAAAAGACGATAGTATCAAAGAGTACGAATACTTCGAGTATTTACCGATCGTCGGTGCCGTTAATAATCTTAATAATCCGGGGGGAGTTATTACGATTAACGTAGAAACTCAAGATATTTTTATGCATCCGAGCGAAAGCTATTTACTTATAGAAGGCGAATTAGTAAAAAATGATGGTACGAGATACGCGAATGCCGATAACATTACTTTAACGAACAACAGTCCAATGTATCTATTTAGCACTATTAAGTACGACCTTTCGGGTAAAGAGATCGAATTAATAAATCATCCCGGATGGGCTACTACGATGCTCGGATTGTTAAAATATGACGACGATTTTTTAAAATCGCGAGGGTTGAATCAGTTATGGTATAAGGATACGGCGCCCCTTGTAAATAATAATAATGGCTTCGAAATTAGGCAATCGCTAATTATTCGGAAGCCTAATACCAAAGGTAAATTCGGTTTTAGCGTACCGTTAAAACATATTTTCGGTTTTTGCGAAGATTACGATAAAATCGTATACGGAATGAAACATACTCTTTCCTTTTCAAGAACCGGCGATCGTGACGCTATTTTTAAAGACGCTGGCGCTGACGAAGGTAAGGTCGTATTAAGTAAAATAGCGTGGTATATGCCTCACATGTTACCTACGGATAAGTATAAAATGGAACTTTATAAACGTATCCAGAACAAAGAAACCTTTCCGGTTAATTATAGAATGATACAATGCGATACGACGGCAGTTCCCGAAACGAGATCATTTACTTGGAGATTCTCCGTTAAAACGTCACCGGAATTTCCGCGTTACATTATCGTCGGTTTCCAACATAACAAACAAAACGATCAAGAACAAAATCCGGCTGTATTTAACCACATTCAAGTTACGGATATTCACGTTACGTTAAATTCTCATAAATATCCTAGAGCCGACTACTCGCTTTCGTTTCCCGAACAGAAATTTAGTAGGGCGTATACCGATGTCTCCAAGTTTAGATCTAAGTTTTTTCTTATGGACGATTTAGCGTCAAATCCTAACTTTACGCCGTTAGAGTACAAAGATCTGTATCCTTTATTTTTGATAGTTAGTAAACAAAGCGAAAGAATAAAATATAACGTAAGAGATATTCATATGAAAGTACATTTTGCCATTAATCCGGATCTGAACATGCACGCGTACGCCGTTGTTATTAGCGATAGATTAATAAACTTCCAGTCCGAAATAAAATGAGCGTAGTATATTAAAATCGTAATAAAATTGACTAATACTTTTAATAAATATACGCCGCGTTATAAAAAATGACGAGTTACGTTTCGAATTTATTCTCTTCGATCGCTAGGCCTTTACGAAGGCAACTAACTAATTTCGGTAATTGGTTAGTAAATACCATAAATCCTTCGGATATTCCTCAAGTACTGGACGACTTTAGATCGCACGTAAGAAGATCTATAGCACCGCCCGCGCCGGAAGTTAGAGCGCCGGCTCAGTCGAGAATTAGGTTACGCGCTAGACCTTCTGCTCGGGTACCTTTAGCACCGAAACCTCCTCCTATTAAAGAACGGTTGAATATTAGTCTAAAAAGATCGGCGTTTAGGAATTATACTAGAGTACATAAAATAGACGGAAAAAGGGGTTATCTACCCGAAGAATTTTTTAACGAAACGAAAGAACCTATTAGCGACGTTCTTAGAAGTAACCTTCAGAAAAAGGTAAAAATAGTTCTTAAAAGTAGATATTATTATATAACGGACGAGAGCAGGGAAGAAAAAGAATTCGCTTTTCACTCGAGTCAGTATTTAAACTTAAATAGGAACGACGTAAACGATATATTACGAGATATGTTGGACGAAATTATGGCAAAAATGGAAGTTCGAACGAGAAGGTAGCGGATGGGCTTTCGTATCTATAACGTCGTTAGAACTATACACGGTCGTTTACTATTTCTGTTCCTAAAACAACGCTTAACTTGACTCAGTTACCTTTGAAGACAGTGTAGAGCAAAATGAGACCGTGAACAGAACGTGTTCCTCATTTCTCAATTTCTCACCCCCTTTTTTAATTCTCTCTAATTCACTCGTCCTCGAATTTCCTTCTTCTTTTTACATTTTTTCTTTCAAACCACTTTTTCCTCTCTCTTTCTCTCTCTCTCTCTCTTTTTTTTTTTTTTTTTTTTTTTTTTTTTGTTGTTTTTACTTCTTTTTTCATTTTGTTGTTTTCACCTTGTCCTTTATATGAACCATGTTCTGTGAAAAGGGGGCTTAATGCATCTGCGAAAAGTATCGAGCCAGGGCCGATTTTTTTCGCTATTTGTAAACTTTCTGTATGTCCAAGCACAAGTCAGTTGTTAAAAAAAAAAAAAAAAAAAAAAAAAAAAAAAAAAAAACTGGCTATTATGGATCCATGATTATGTAATGGCTTGATTGGCACTATACATGACGGAGATGTGACTCATATGTTTTTTACCATTGGTTATTGTGTTGTTCATTTGGTTGTAGGGAAAAGGCCGAATCTAAGTTGGAAGAACTTGTGGCCGACCCCATTTATTTATTGGATAAAATAAGTTTAAGCTAATAGAGCGCGTAGTCACACCTTCATGGAAATAAATTGCTCTCGCAGCATCTATTCAATATCTGACAATAATCTTATTAGGGAACCGTTTTACTGACAATTCGTTAGTTTTTGTGTAAGAATTTTCGTAACTTTACGTCTACGTTCAGACTTACGAAATTTGTAAATCCGTTTTACTAAACTGTCGTAACTTTGTGAATTTGCGTAAGTAAACATTTTCGTAACTCTTCAATTGAAGGCAGAAAAAGTATATCGCGTGCCGTTCAACCAGAGGGAAATATGACGCAATTTACGCGCATTTACCCAACATTTCTCGCGCTTTACGTCATTTCATATGCCGCTTCCGTAAAATATGGATACTGTGTGTGTGTGAAGAAAAATATAATTCGTCAAAAAATGAAATGTATGTCTACTGCGGATAACTGTGAGAATAATTATGATGTTTTTCTCAAATTTCTTCCTCCATGGCGATACATTGCATAAATGCTTCCAGGCTTCTTCCTATGTTCTTACTTATGGCCGATATTTTTGTACGTATTGTTACGCAAAAACTTACGCTTGTACTTAGGTACATAGTTTCAGTAAAACGCAAAACTTGGACTTCTAACGCTAAAACTTACGAAATTTTTTAGTTACGTTTGCTACGTTCTTCAGTAAAACGGTCCCCTGGAGATATTAAATTTAGTCTATAACCAGTGGTCCTTTACACACGTACTCTATAATGGATGAAGTAAAAGAAAAGGTTGTGAGAAGATAGACCACACAAGATTTACATCAAAGCATGAACATTATGAAATACTTGATTGAAGCATAATGAGCATAATGACTGTTCCAGTTAAAAGCACTCGTTGTTTAGTCATCACTTTGGCGGCAAATGTGGGCTAATAAATATTGCTTGTCAGCTGCTTTGGCAAAAGTTTCCCTAACTAGACGTCCGGCTCTTCTGGTAGTGGAGGCCCGCCCGGGTAGCTCTGTGGTTAGCGTACCTGACTTGTAACCTAGTGGTTGCGAGTTCGATACCCGGTTGAGGCAAACTTTCTTTCCGGCGATATTTCGCCTCTCACGTCTGATGCATGTGAGAAAAGTAGTAAGTGGCTTTATAAAGAAAGTTGTGTCAGTACTGGTGTGAGAAAGCCAGGAAACACATGGGTGCGTCACTGACCGCCATGGTATGACCTAACCTGTCAAAATGGCGTTAAACTCCAATTTAAACAAACAAAACCTGGTAGTGGAATGCGTCTAGTGACACATATGTTATGCAATACCGCTGCACATGGCGCAAATAATTTCAACAGATTTGCTGGGCGTGTACATGAGGTACACCCGATTTGTGAAGACATCTAAATCTTGCCTTCCAATCCCGAATGTCATCTCTACTAGACTAAGAATGAAATTCAAAATTGCTAGCGATTACAAACTCAGGCTGGTCTGTCCATGCTACGGTAGCTCGTCAAACAACAAGCAAACAGCTATATATCTTGATTTCAAATACCCTGACAGAGAGACCTTTTGAAAACATTGTGTGGAAAGGAGAAAATCCTGGCAATCAGCATTTCCTCCTTATCACACAATGTTTTCTACGATATTAAAGACAGAATTCATCATTTGAGCTACATTTTATTTGTCGTCTGTAAATGCTTTCAGTTTGGTAGCGTCCAAAGTTTTGTCGTTTGGTAAAAACTTAATAGTACTGTTTTTTTAAACCAGCCTTTTCTTTTGGTTTTCTCGTTTTGTTATGCCTAAAGGTCCTACATCTTCCAAACGTAGACAATGGGGTGGTAAAATACATTTAGATTTTAATGATACCATTCAAGGGTATGGAAATTGTTGCGAAGATGACAATTTGTCATTGTACGGTCGATCCAAGTGTTAGTTGCTGGATTGAAAAAATATTTCAAATCGGGTAAAAAGTAAATAAAAGATAAAGCGACTTGGAAACTTTTAATCTGGAATTAGATTTCATTTTTTTTTTTTTTTTTTTTTCTGTCAACGACAAACAAATGGACCGACCATTGTCATCTTCACAACAATCTACATACTTGACAATGGAATGATTTATATTTTAATGCAAACAAAATCTTACTATTCAATTTCGGTAGTTTCTTTGACATAACATTGTAGAATGCTATCTTGCCCTCTTTATCGTGACACAGGACGAGCCTGGCGAAATAATGTACTGGCCTGAAAAAGAGGAGGACGAACAGTGGCTGAATACATGTACTTGTGTCAATCAATGTATCGCTTTCCCATTCAGAAGTCCAAACGCATGTAAGGGACATTTGTGATTTGTAAAATCATAAGTTCATTGTGTTACGGGAGATAACTCCTTCCTTACAGCATAGCTTTTTCCCCTATAAAATCGACAACTGCGTCAGAGAGAATTCTCTTTAGCTTAGCGGTTAGTGTATTGGTGTTTGGAACCTTGATAAACGAGGATGTTTTCCGCACGGGTTCGAATCCCAGCCGCGGCGATTTGTAATTGAGCTATGCATTTGTCACGAACTTTCATGTTCGTAAGATGGGGGCTCCTCCGAGTTTGGCCACTTAGCCATTTGTTGTCTATAAAATTGCCCGTCATTGGCCATTGAGCCATTTGTTGTCTAAATAATAGACTCTCTGCCTAATAAGGCTTTCCGTCATCAAAATGATGACTTCTCTTAAGAGGGGGAGTGTTATGGGACATCGCTCCTTCCTTACAGCATAGCTTCTTCCCGTATAAAATCAATACCTGACAACTGCATTGAGAAGAATTCTCTTAGCTCAGGGTTTAGTGTATTGGTCTTTGATTGATTGATTGATTGATTTACGCTGCTTTCACAGTAATATCACAGCAACATCTCGCTTTAATTTTTAATACATACTCGCACACTTCTCTGTGTATACCATTACATGGTTCAAATTCTACAGTTCTATGCCCACTGTCACTAGGAAAACCAAGTGCCTGACTGAGGACCCCTGGATTGCTAGATGATAATACCAGATGTTTTAAGTTTTTCTTTTTTCCGAAGTCTTTTTTATCTTTTCAATGATTAGCCAAATTGTTGGAACCACACTGTTACAAACGGAGAACATCCCGAGAACATGCATTTTCTCCTTTTCCCAAGACGTTTTGTTCCTGTTTGAAAACAAATCCAGTCACTGTAACAACGTGTGTATATGGCTTGTTTTCTGGAAATACTTCATGTATTGACAAACACAAGCCAAAGATGTTATCGCTAACGCTGGTACCCAACATTTTCAACAATCAGACTGCATGTTTTTGCAGTCTCAGTAGATATCAAATAGCTCGATCTGGGCCAATCCCATTATGCTACGCGTTCGCTTATCAAAATAATCCGTGGTTAAGTGGCCCAGCAAATTTTAAGTTGCTCATGCAATTATGCATTTATTATTGTTATCAAAATCAACCACGCTTAAGCACACTGTGTAAATTTATGCAATCCAACCATGATTAAGCATATGGCTAACCCTTATCCAATCAACCCACCCTTAAGTTTATGGCTAGCCCTTATCCAATCAACCCACCCTTAAGTTTATGGCTAACCCTTATCCAATCAACCCGTCCTTAAGATTATAGCTAGTCATTAAACAATATAACAATTTCATGTAACATTAAGCATGCTCATAAAATTAAAAACAAAATGGGGTTAACAAGTCAATCTGATTAAGGTCAGCAAATAAAATAGCATAACCTTTTTTAACAACATTTTTTACTTAAATCAATTTTTTAAAATTAAAAAAAAAAAATGAAATATTAAGCTAACCATTGCTATAACCCCCCAACAATCACTTACATAAAACAATTGCTTAACCTTTTTTCCCACCCCATCAACCAACGCATGACGCAATGGCTAACGGGCTTATGAGTTAGTGGGTGGCTTAAGATAATGAAAAAAAAAAAAGTGTTGCTTGCATCACTGCATTAATTTAATAAATTGGAAAATCTTTTTCATTTACAAGTGGTTTTAAAATATCTAATAAATCTCTTTTTCTATATTTTGCCCATCCTTTTATTTTTTCATATTTTGCAAGTAATTTTAATTTTTTAACACAATAAAAATATAATTTTTCTTGTGGTGATTAATTAATCCAATTATATAAACCTTCTGGTATACCTAAACAAAAATGACAAACAAATTTACTACAGTCTTTACCATAACAAGAACGAATATCATAAGGAGTATCACACTTAATACATCTTGGATTTAAACATTTTTCACAGTTTATAAACAAATAATCTTTATTAGTCCATATACATGTACAACGATGGCGAATGTTTTTGGGTTTCCATTCATGTGGTATATCATCATATCTACAACCATTACACTCTTGGACTAAATACCTTCCTTTTTTTATTTCTCTTTTTAATTCACTATTACAACACACACAATTTGTTAATAAGATACTATCATTTTGTAATCTATAATTATTCGTTTTTATTTCCATCTTCTTACATTATATTATTAATTAAACAACAAACAACAAAATCAAAAATTTTTATTTTTATTTGTTACAATACAACAAATAAAAACATTTTTTTTAATATCTTTTTGGTCTTGCCCCCTGTGCTTCATATATTTTTCTTTCTTCTTCAGTTAATCCTTGTAAGCTATAATGGCCCCTTGATAAAGTTCTATAACTTCCATCCCTCAGTATTAACCCTTTTTTATCATCTTCAAAGCTTAATGCTACTTTATTCATTTTTATAGTTGTTACTTCATGATGTTTACGTTTTATTCCTCCCATACTTACACAAAAATCTTTTTCAGTATCCAAACAATCTTTATAAGTTTTAAATCTTAACTCATTTTTAATCACAGACTTTTTAACTCCTTTACAGTTTTTAGTTTCTGTTTTCTCATTATATACCATATTACCATCTTTATCTTTTTTAACAGGTTTATCATAAATAAATTTACCAGCTTCATCGGTTAAAGCATTACCATTTTTATCTTTTCTTAAGATAAATTTTTTCATAGCATAAGTTTTTGCTCCAGGACTTACAAATCCAGTTAAAAGATCTCCCTTTAGTTCATCCTTAAATTTACCTAACACATTACAATTTTTATCAGTATATAATGGATGATTTTCCGGATAATTGCTAAAGTCAAACAAATCATTAGCATCCTCTTTTAAATCTTCATACAAATCTTCAGTTTCTATTGTTAAAACAAAACTATCAGTATCAGTATAGCACATAAATACTTTATCTTCACCAAATTTATTTTTAAAATAGTTATAATAATCTTCTAACATAGTTGTTTTGCTAATATCAAGTATGCTTTCTCCTAAATAAATTGGTTTATCATATTTAATCCATGTTTTTTTCATATGAACAGCAACCAAATTTTCATCAAATATAGTATGATTATGAAAGTTATGTTTTGCTGTTAACTTTTTAAAACGTTCACTATTTTCACCATTAAATAATTCTATGTTTACTCTATTTCTTATATTTTCCATGGTTTTACCAAAAACAGAATTCATTGCTAACTTCCATAAATTATCTAAAAAATTATTTTCATCCTTTTTTGCTTGTGTTCTTAAATTTACACACTTATCAACATATTTTTTAATAGCGGTACTTTTTTGATATTTAATTCCACGATGTATTTTTTTAATCTTTAATCCTAATCACTGATAAGTCTTTAAAGCTTCATAATGAAGTATATATTTTTCTTTATCATCTAAGTTTGGTATTAACTTTTCTACTTTACTTACTTTTAATTTTTCTGCTGCTAAAGGCATTTCATTATGCAAATCATGTAAATCTTTAGGATACTCCAAATCAACCTCCAGGGTACACAGATATTTTTCCCAGTTATTTAATTCTTCTTCAGTCATCCATTTAAAACCACCTACTGGTAAAGGCTTACTCATAGCCCAAGGATAAAGACTGTTTTTATCAATATAAATCCCATATATACTAGGTTTAGTTGAATCATACTCACCACCCATATACTTATTGTTTGCTTCAAAATGTCTAATACTAGTCATACAAACACCACCCCTTTTAGATGCTTCAAAAAAGTTAAGCATATTAACATCAGTAAGTTTTTCTAATTTTATTTTGGTTACCTTTAGCATAGCATCCCATCCAAATCCAGGTAAAGTATAATACCAAGCAGGATCTAAGTCAAATTCTTTATGCATAGAAAATCTAAAGGTTTCCATAACATCAGCTAAAAGTACAACATCTGTTTCATTGTATAGTTGTAAATAATCCCCAATATTTTTACATTCAAAAAAATCAAATACCTTTAACGCGTGTGCCAGATCTTCTTCTGAAATTCCTTCTCCATTTAAGCTTGAATAAAATTCTTCTATAGGCGGTAGTTGTGTTTCTTCTAATTTTTCAAAACTATCTAACCATTCATAAGGAAAGATACCCTTTCTACTTAACAATTTTAATTTTTCTTCTGTAGATCCACCACGATGTTTTTCTAAATAATACTTTAAATTTTTAAAATCATCATTTTTTAAATTTTCTACAATTTTATCTAAACTGCTTGATAAAAACTTAAAACTATCAAGAAATCTTAACTTAATATGATTATTTCCTACCATAAGATGTTTTGTAAAACTAATATATTTTTCTTCTGTGTTAGGTAAACAATCAATTCTACCACTAGTTTTACCAAGATACTTAATAAAAATATGTGCATCATAACCAGATAAATTATGAAAGATAACAGGTATAAAATTTGGAACTTTTGCTTTAAGATTACATTCATTATGTGCGGCACCCCTATATTTGCCAGTAAAATGACAATGATCTCTTACTTTATAATTTTTATGCGTAAATTCACCACCACATATCCAACATTTTACTTCATTTTTATGTTTTTTAACTTTATCTTCAGTTAATTTTTCCATTTCTACTGGGTTTTTATAAAATTCATTAAAAAGTTGTTTAGCATCCTTAGTTAAAGTATCTATAAAATGTTTTTCTGCATCTTTACCCACATATCCTCTTAATACTGGTTTCATAATTTCACTATCAAAACTACAAATTAAATAGTTATAACTAACAGGTATATGCTTTTGTGTTTCAATAGTATTACTTTCTTGTTGTGTTTTTGCTTCTATTTTTTGTAATATACATTCAAAATCAGCAATTACAATAAAAGGCACCATAATTTTTCTACAATAGTTTTCAAACTTTATTAAAATTTCTTCAGGGTTTTCAGGATTAAACTTAGGCATTATTAAATCAACTCCATCATGATCTTCACAACGCTCCAAATGCTTTTCTAAAAGTTTTTCACTTCCAAAATGGTTCATACAAAGCATTTAATACTCTACATCATGATTAGAGGCTGTTTGAATTCTCAGTAAAGCTTTAATATTTTTTATTAAAACGTAATGAGATTTTTCACCATCTTCATCTTCAATATATAACAAATTTACATGATTTTCTTTTAAACTTTTTATAGCTCTAATACGTTTGATTTTTTCCTTACCTTCTACTATCCCAAAAACATTAACGCTAATTGTTGGATTTTGCCTTTCAAACTTATCTATATCAAGTAAAGAAACAGGATATTTAATTCCTTTCATATTTAAATTATTTTCCTTTGATTTTAAAGGATACGTTCTTTCAGGGTGACTATTTGTTGGATTAAAAAACCTTAAGATAGACCAAGTAAAACATTTTTCATCATCCTTATTTTTCATATTAATACACGCATTTTTGTTAGCAATCCACTTCGGTAAAGGTATCAAACCACTTGCTCTTAATGGTTCATAAATAACACTATGTAATTTTAAATGAACCACACTTTTAAATACCCACCCACTACCCATCATTAAAAAATTAACAAAATTTTCTAAAATTCTATCAATCATTTCTAAGTATACTTTTGTTATATCAGTTCCTTCTAAAATAATCTCATAACCATCTTTATCAGAAGAAGAAAAATTAGCTTCTACTATTTGTTTATTTTCTCCCTCTCCTCTTTCCATTAAACATTGAAGATTTAATTTTACTTTATTTCCGCGCATGCTTTTTAAAAGATTAACAATTGTTGGTTGAACTAACTCCAAAAACTCTTGTGGTGTATCAACAGGTATCCCTTCTATTTTATGTTCAGTTGCATATTCTTTTAAAGCAGATCTATTTTTTATTACTTTTATATTATCCACTTTATCATATATACTTTTTATTTTATTTTTTAAAGCATTAAGTTCTGATGATATACTATCTGGTGCACCTCTAACATTTTCTAAACTCCTTAACAAATCATTAACAGAAGTAGTTGGTTGCCTGGTTGGTCTTTGTCTTGGTGGTATATAGGGTGTTGGTTGCAATATTGGTGCATCAATGGTTCCCTGGTCTATATCTAATATAGAAGGCCCAGTATTGATTAAAAGGGTAATTAATTCATCACGCCTAAGTCTTGAGTATCTTCTTAATCCCCTTTCCCTTGCTAAATTTCTTAATCCAGCTACATTATACCTATCAAATTGACGTTCCATTTTTTTTAATATAAAAAATCATTCCTTAAGTCAAATTTTATTATTTTTTAAAAAATTAATAAAATTAAAGAATATCAATCTTATATTTATTATTCCAAACCCTACCATTCCAGTTTTCAATCGTTTGTGGACATCTATCAATAAACTTACTTGCCTTGTAAATTGATGGAAATGTTGTTTCTTCTTCAGTTTCAACATTCTTTAATATTACCGTTTTAGGATTTTTAGCAATATCCTTTAATCTATCATAATTTGGAATTTTTTTCAAATATTTTTTTTTCTTCCTCTTCAGGATACAATCCATGCTCTTTTAAAACATCAATATTTTTTTTCTTGTTCCAATAGGAATACCACTTAATGTTATTATCTGTTAATATCTTTTTAAAATCAGCAATCTTTAGCATATTTTTTATATTAAACAAAAAATTACTTAATATACAACTGTCATCTTGTTACCATCACTCTGAAAGTTAATTAACCTATCACTAAGTAAAACAGCATATGCTTCAACACTATTTACTCCTGCTTGTATTGGATTTTCTGTAAAGCTTGCTCTAATATGAATATCAGTTACAGAATACTTAATTCTTTCACTTTGCTTTGAAACATCAAAAACAAACAAGGGAAATAAATCTTTAAAATCAGCAGGGTTAATATTTGGATTTGATACCAATTCATCCATGTTGTAAAACTTTTTTCTAAATGTTGCAGCTTCCTCATATATTCTTCCAATTAGATTTGTTTCAAAGTTTATGTTATGTTCATTATGTGGATATTGTTTTGTGGATAACACAGCTTTAATATTTCTTACCTTTAAATGATTTAAATGATTAAATATAGCTGGGTTGTGTATTTGTCTATCAGCATGAGCATCATTTGAAATAGATTGAAAACCAACAATAATAAATCGTGGCACTTCAGGTCATGATTTTGTTGCTAGTCTCCAAGCAAAGTTAGTATTGTTTGGTACCGCTATTGTATCTGATTGTATCATTCTATACCCAACAGGAAATCTTTCTTTCTTTTCAATAAATTTTAAAAGTTCTGACCTATTACCAAGTTCAGGCGTTACGTGTGGCATATACCATGTTATTTTATTTAAAACAACTTTTCCTGGAAAATGACTTGTTGGATTACCTCCACCATCTACTACTGTTGGTAATCTAAAAATTGCATTGTCATCACCGGTTCTTGTTAAGGTTAAACTATGCTTCATACCATATACAACTTTGTTGTAATCTTCACAAAAAACAAATATATGTTTTAACGGCACACAAATATTAAATGAACCAACAGGATTTGATGTAAAAATCCAATCTCTTCTTACTTTAAATCCAATATTAGTAGCGGTATCTGCATCTCTATGTGTATCTTTATACCATAGTTGGTTTAAACCTTGTGATTTAGAAAAATCATCAGGATATTTTAACAAACCCAACATTGTGCTGACATAACCAGGATAATTAATATACTCTATATCCTGCTCTTCAAGTTGGTATCTGATACTTTTAAACAAATACATTATAGCATTATTTGTCAGCGTTACCATATTGTCTGCAAAAACATAACGATTGTTATTATTTCGCAACAAATCACCTTCAAAACTTAAATAACTCTCAGAAGGATGAAGAAAAACATCCTTGTTTCCAATATCAATCCTAATATTACCTCCATTGTTGTTTAGGTTGGTTCCTATGGTAGGTTCATACTCAAAGTATTCATATTCATCAATACTTTCATCTTTTAAAATTGGTGCTTCAACATTTAAAATGTCCATTTTTTATATATACATTTATAATTTTTAAGTTAAAATTATAATTGTGTTTTGTTTTTTTAATTTTCTAACCATAGTTGAGGAAATGATTTATTCTCATCATTTACATAAACACCCTTAAGTTTAATAGTTTTAAGTTTTTCTACATTAACATTTTTTCTTACTTTTGGATAAATTTTATTACCATAAAGTAAGGTTACCTTTGGTATATCATTTTCTTCTAAATATTGATTTACTTCATCTTCAAACTCCTTAACAACATCAGCTTTTTCAGGAGACAATCTTAAAACAACCTTTTTATAATCATAACTTGTATTATTTACTTCAACAATTTCATCTTCTTCATTAATTTTAAATTGAGCATAAAGTATTCCAATTCTCTTACTATTGTATTTTTCATATTTTGTTAATCTAAATTTTAGCTTTGTAATATTTTTTTTATTTAATGTAATAATTACTTAAGCTAAATTAAAAATTATATTGTTTTTATCCCTTTACCCCTTTTTTTGTTTAACTTCTTAACCATTGTTTGTATATTAACGGCACCACCATCAATCAATGAACTTACATTTTGTTCAACAGGTTGTATTGTTGGTATGGTTGGAACTTGGCTATATTTTTCAACAATCTTTTTAGATTTAGGTGTTAAAACCTTTTTAACTAATCTGGTTCCAGCATCAACCGCAGCTGTCTTACCTGCTTCTAAAGCTTTCTTTGCTCCTTCTTTAGCCACACTTTTACCAACATCAACTGCGGAACTTGCTATTTGCTTAACCGCTCCACTTGTAAATAATCTACTTAAAAAATTAGCTAAGGTATCAAATATACCAGCTCCACCATAAGCATAAGTTCTTTTAACTCCTCTCTTTTGTGATGTAATCATTTTATAGTATAGACATTAACTTTTTATAGCTTTTTGCGTTTAATACTTTTTGTCTTTTTAATTCATCACAAATACTTACCAACTCATTTTTTTACACCTGTGTGACCCGCATCTTTACTAGACATTAAAAGGTCAAACCTTTCTAATAGTGCGTTTGGGTCTGATGGTATAACAACTTTTTCAACACCAAAACCATATTTTGTTATGTTTTTTTTATATTCTTCTCCCTTTTTGTATATTTCCCAAATATCTTTAATAATATTAGCTTTTTCCCTTAAGCTTTCATCTATATCTCTTGACTGTCTAAATTTTGGATTACTTTTGTCATAGTTGTTATGCATAACACCAGTTAATTTTAAAATTTTACCATATGTTGAAAAATCATTTGCTGTATAAGAGTCAGGGATATGACCTCTATAAGAAATAAGATTTTTTAACCCAACTGTTAGTTTAAAAGATTTATCACCAATAATAATATCTTCTTTAGTTATATTAACCGGCATATTACCCATATACAATCCTTTAGTTGTTTTACGAATACCGAATATGTTATCAGGATTAGCTAAAATATCATTATTCATTTTCTGTTGTAATTCATTTTTTTTCTAATAATTTATATTGTTCTTCTGATAATTCAGATATTGTAGGGGATGCACTCCTATAACTAGGAGGAGCCGTACTTAAAGGATAACCTATTTGTTGAGGAAACTCTTTAGGTAATTGTTGAATTCCCTCCCTAATAGGTTCTAACTTAGAAGTAATTCCGCTTGATGTTAACAGTTGTGTTGTGATAATCTTTTTAGCTGCATCTTCTTGTATCTCCTTTTGTGCTTTAGTTAAGGGTTTAAAAAAGTTAGTTAAGTCTTGTTGTAGTTCAATATCACCTGCTCTTTCAGCAAGTAACCTATCACGAACCAGTTTTTTTCTTACAAGATAATCTTTTACCATCTTATCTCTTGTTTTATAATCAACATTTATAAAAGGCATTTTTAAGTAAAAAAAATTTTATTTATTTTAATTTAATCACTATTACCTATCTCACAAGCACAAGAACATTTAAACTTAGGTGGTTTTAGTTTTAGTCTTAATGGGTTCCATTGTTTCTTTCTACTAGTCTGCGAAATTCCTCCCGTGCTTCCTGTTTCCCCTTCTCTATTAAACTCTCCTGTTCCTCTAGCTTGCTTTTTTTCCTTGACTTAACTCGTATCTCTTCCTTCATCACCTTGTATTTTTCCAATTCATCCATAATTAAAGTAAATTCTGAATGTTCTACTTTGTTGTCACTGATAGCTTTAGATATATGTGTAAATAGTGTATTTAACTTTGCATCAGCAAGCATTTTAATCTGAAGATGTTTTTCTGATTTTGTTCTGGTTCTTCTAACCACAAATTTACTAACAATTGCAGCAAATCCAACAGCTAAGGCACAACCTTCTAAGGCAATTGTTGCTGGAATTGCCACAACGGTACTCAATAGAGCTATTCCACCTGCTCCGGCACCTAGTGCTAAGGTGGTTAGCCCTGTTTCAACATTATCAACTGATTTACTAATCTTTAAATATTTTTTACTTAACTGTTCTCTAACCTTAACTTCATTTTCAAGAAATGTTTGAATTTGTGATATTTTTTGTGGCCTGAAGGATTGACCATTGTCTTCTGCTGATAGTATTGGTTCTAATGATGGTGCATTTGGTATATTTCGTACTTCTGGTAGTTCCGGATAAATCTTTTCTTTTAGTTCCATTTTATTAATTACAACTATTTTTTAAATAGAATAGTAAAGACGACATAAAAAATTCATTTTCATTAATTCTTACTAGCTTACTTGAGTTGTTTGTAATTTTGGTAACCACATCTGGGGTTTCCTCCAACACTATCTCATTTGTTATACTTAATTGATTAGTTTTTAGAGCATAAGATAGAGAAATTAAAACGACATCCTTACTCATCATAAAACCAAAACCTAAAGCAATAGTTTTAGTTTCACCACCTTTTAATATTATAGGTTGTTGAGTATAAACATCCCAAGTAACAGGATTAACTTTTTTAGCCGGATATTTAAGTTCTACAGGGTTCCAAAAAATAGTTTTTGGTTGAACCATTTTAGGTTTATTTCCAAATTTATACACATTGATTCTTTTTTTGATATTATAATATTGCTCCTAATATAGGAATATTAGCAAATGGACTATTTGGTCCTAAAAGAAGACCTTTTCCATCATAAATTTTCCCACCTTGTTTTAAATACAATCCTTCACCTTTATTTTTTAACCCATTACCTTTGTATGGTTTAAGATATAAACCTTCACCATCAGTTTCAACTTGACATATACAACCACCTTTCTTAAGATACAATCCGTTACCCATTGCTTTTTGAACTCCTGTTGAAGCTAAACCAGTTAAGGCACCAACTCCCAAAGCAGGTAACACAGTTTTTGCTAATACGGGTAACGCAGCTGATGCGAGACCCGCAATTAATGGTAAAAAACCACCTTCTACTTTCATGTTGTGTTTAAGTTGTTTAATTGTCATTCTAATGGTCACCCCTTTACCTCCCTTTAATGCTTTATTTAATTTGTTTAGTTGTGACCCGGTTACTGCTATTAAATCTTCACCTGTTAGGTCATCATGATTTAATCTAATACTTACAGGACAACTTGATTTAACAGCATGTTGTAGCTTTTTCTTTTGCCCTTCTGTTATATTTACTTTAACTGTAATGTAATTTGTCATTTTATATTTAACTTGATTCTCTTATATGGAATCTAATCGTTAATGTTTCACCCCTTAGATTTAATACGTTTCCATCTTGGTCAGTTAGCGTTACGTTTAAATCATGTATTACATCTAATGTTAAAGGTAAATATACCAGATTAACTGGATTTTCTATTATTTTATAACCTGGAGCAACATTTGGAAAAAAGCTGTAAATTGTGTTTCTTTGAGAACCATTAACATAACTACCTGAGATTAAATCAATATTAACAAGTATGCTATTAATACTTAAGATATTAACTAAATTTTCGCTTTCATGAAACCCTCGAACATATTTTGCTCTGCTAAATCCTAATACCTTTCCAATACTGTTTTCATGATTAAAATCTACCTGATATCCATTTTCAAGAATTAAAACTGATTTTAATGTATTAGTGTTTGCTGATAAACAAATATAATATTCTTCATTAAATTGGTCATAATGTCCTTTTTTCTTCATTTCTTGTTGTATATAATCATTGATATCAACTATATCATAGCTACCTGTTGGTATCTTCATCTTTTCCCATGTTTTACCACTATCTTGTGAATAAATAAAAATGTTGTTGCTATCAGTAATATTAGGAAATGAATAGTAAGTTTCAAGATTGACTAAAGCTACTTCATATTTTTTACTACGTTCAAGTTGAAGCGGTGGAGTAAATCTTGTTTTAAAATTTGATTTGTTATCGCTTACGATAATTTGAAATGAAGATTTACGGTCTGTGTTTTTTACTATTTGTTTTAGTAATTCTTCTTGCATTTTTTATTTTAAAATTAAAGTTTTTAATATGATTTAAATTATATCTTTTTGCTTAAGATATAATTTTAATATTCTCAACAATTTGTCGGCATATAAAAATTATCAAAACCACGTCTGTATTTACCATTGTTTGCTTTACTTGTTAAGTCAATTACAACAAAACCATATGGTTCATTCCAACATTTTTTACAAAAATTTCTAAATTCATTAAGTTCCATATCTTCACTTACATAATCAGTATAAATATTTACTTGGTCCTTTTTTGGCAATTTAAAAAGTATAATTAAGTTAGAATTTCCTCTTATGGTTCGTCTTGGTAATTCAAAAAAGCTTTGTGACAAATAGAAACAATCAGCGTTACTATGTCTTCCTCTTACAAAGTAGTTTTCACATTTACCCTGACGCTCTAAAAGTAAATCATCAAAAATCATTAAGTTTTTGTTTTGTGCATTTAGTTCTCTTGGGTCTGGAACATCACTTGCATTTTCAAAAAACCCACACTTAATATCTGATTTTTCCTTAATTGTTTTTGCCCATTCTTCAACTAATGCTAAAGGTGAAATGTCATTATTTTGTACTTCATCCTTAAATGAAAATAATCTTAATATATATTCTTTTGGTATTTCCTCTTCAAATGCTTTTTTTAATATACGATATTCTGGTTGAAACAAACTTTTACCAAAAACACATAAGTTATCATAATCTAGCCAATTGGGACGTAACAAAAGATTAAGTAATAGTGTAGTTTTACCACATCCTGATTTACCAACTATTAAACCTCTGATACTTTTTGGTAAAAGGGGGTGGTTAAATCTTTTTGCTAATGCTTCATTCCATGATAAATTAACAATATCCATTTTATATTAAAAAATTTAATTTAATATAAAAAATGTATTGTGTTAAGTGTAAAAAACAAACTGAAACAACTGATTTAAATTATGGTGTAAGTAAAAATGGAAGAAATATGAAAAAGGGTAAATGTAGTGAATGTGGTACAACTAAAACTCAGTTTATTAAAAAAGATAAGGAGGGTGGTTCGTTGTTAAACAAGGTTATCAATAACTTACCTGTTGAAATGCACTTACCAGGTCATAATTTTACTGGTCCAGGCACCAAGTTAAAGAAAAGATTAAATCCTGATTTAACGCCTAAAAAATGGTCAAAACCTGTAAATCGTGTTGATAAAGCAGCATATCATCATGATATATGTTATCTTAAACATGATGATACGGCAACAAGAAATTCTGTTTGTGATGCTAATATGCTTAAACAGTTAAAAGGTATTTATAATCCTACTATTAAGGAAAGAATGGAAAGAGGATTGGTTTCCTCATTGATAGGAACCAAGAAAAGATTTGGAATGGGAATTAAAAAAAAAATTCAGAAAATATAACGCTAGCAGAAGAATTACATAAACCAATAAAAAGAAAATTTAAGAAAAGGAGAGTTAGAGTAAATGGTATCGATAGAACATGGGCTGCAGATTTAGTAGATATGCAAGCATTTTCTAAACTTAATCGTGGTGTAAAATATCTTCTTGCTGTCATTGATATCTTTTCAAAATATGGCTATCTTATCCCCTTAAAAGATAAAACAGGAAAATCTGTTTCTATTGCACTGAAGAGTATTTTTAAGGAAAGAAAACCTGAGAAAATGTGGATGGATAAAGGTAAAGAGTTTTATAACAAAGAGGTTAAAGATTTGATTGAATTATATTCCACTGAAAACGAGGAAAAATCAAGCGTTGTTGAGAGATAGATTAGAACAATGAAAGAAAGAATGTGGAAGTATTTCTCTGCTCACTTAACAAATGTTTATATTAACGTGTTACCAAATCTTGTTAAAGAATATAACAACACGAGGCATTCTTCTATTAAGATGACACCAACTGAAGCAAGTAAGAAGAAGAATGAAAATAAAGTTTGGAAAACATTGTATCCTGATTATAATCAAGTAAGGGAGGATATCAAACCAAAGTTTTCTGTTGGTGACAAAGTAAGGATAAGTAAAAAGAAAAAGACTTTTGAAAAAGGTTATACTACAAGATGGACTGAAGAGGTTTTTACAGTTTCAGAAGTAAAACATACATCACCTGTAACATATAAAATTGAAGATTTAAATGGTGAAGAAATAAAAGGTTCCTTTTATGAACCTGAACTACAAAACACGAGTCAAGAGTTGTATAGGATAGAAAAGGTTATTAAAAAAGGAAAAAAGAAATCTCTTGTAAAGTGGAAAGGTTATTCTGATGAGTTTAATTCATGGGTTGATAATAGTGCTATTGTAAATATTTAAATATATAAAAAATGAAAGATTTTTTAATTGATAATATAACTTTACCAAATAAACCTTTAAGCAATTTTGAGCTTGAGGATGCCGCAAAAAAATTAAAAATAAAAAATTTTAGAGGAATATTTTTAAGAGATACCCTACCTAAAAAAGTAAAAAATAAAGAATGCGGTATATTAAATCTTGATGATACCAGCGGTCCAGGAACTCATTGGGTTGCCTGGTATAAAGATGGTAAAACTAAAATTTATTTTGATAGTTATGGTATTCAACCACCTATTGAAATTATAGATTATTTAAAAAACCCTATACACTACAATACTGACCAATTACAACATGCAGGGGAAGTATTTTGTGGTCATTTATGTTTGTTCATTCTTAAAGAGTTGGGTTTAGGTAATAAATTTCAAAATGTTTTAAATAAACTTTTTTAGTAATATTAAAAACTATGTCTGTTGATAAATTTGGAAGAATAGATGATGTTAAAACAAGTGGTGATGGTGATGGTGTGTCACTCGCTTACATAGGTAATAATTTTTTACGTAAAGATGGAACAACCCCCGTTACCGGTTCTATAAATATGGCTGGTAATACATTAATACGGGTTAGTAATCCAGTAAATCCTCAGGATGTTGCCACTAAGAGTTATGTTGATGCAAACTCAGGGCTGTTAGATGAAAATGGAGGATACCATATTACAGGGTATTTAAACATGGGTTTTAATAAAATAAAAAATATAGCTGACCCTGAGGAACCGAGTGAAGCTGTTACAAAAAAATATGTAGATAACAGTGGTAGAGCAATAGTTCAACAACAAGATGGTACTTTTTCTGCTGTTGCAGATATAAATATGAAAGGATATACTATATCAAATCTTATAGAACCTGCAGAAGCACAGGATGCAGCAACAAAAAATATGTAGATGTTGCCAATCGAGCCTTTGTTTATGGTCCTGGAAGGCGGTATATAGCAGGTGGTGACGTTTCTATGGGTGGGCGAAGAATTTACAACGTCGAAGTACCTTTAGAAGAGTACGAAGCCGCTAATAAGTTTTACGTAGATAACGCTATTAAGGCTGCTACTGCGGGTGAAAAAGCTTTAACAAAAAACCAAGACGGTTCTTTTTCAATGGCTGGTGAAATAAACATGATGAACCACTCGATTATCGGATTACCAAATCCTATTGAACGTGGCGCCGCTGCCAATAAAAATTACGTTGATAATGGTGAAGCTATCATAAAAAATCCAAATGGGAGTTTCTCAGCAGTAGCTAACATAAATCTTCAAGGTTTTTCCCTAAAAAATGCAGCAACTCCGGTAGAAGAGAGAGATTTAGTGACAAAATCCTACGTGGATGGAAAAATAGGCTTTAAACCCATTATAAGCGTTCATGCTGAGCAACAAGGAGGATTAAAAAATGGTAATTATGAGTTTTCTTTCGGCAATGGAAGCACGGGAATACATCATGAATTAGGAGGTTATTGCATGGCAGCCTCAGGCAGAATTATAAGGGGGTCTTTACAGGTTGTTACAGTTGGTGGTAACCTAAAAGAAGAGGCAAAAATTAACATAGCCTTAAACGGAGTTGAAAAGACTGACTACTCCATAGTAAAAAAGGAGGGAAAAGGTTGTAGTTGTATAGTTTTTCCTCAGCCTTTAGAAGTAAAACAATGCGACATTATAAAGTTTATATCAAGGTCTGACAACTCCAACGCAAAACACGCACATGTGTCGATACTGATAGAGTTGGACTTGTAAAAAAATAATATTTAACCCAGTAAAGGGTTAAATATTTAAAAAAAGGGTTTTATCGATACACACTCCAATATCACGTGGTATAGTATTTCACAACTTTTTCCAATATTTTGAAATGTGTATTACGCATATAATCACTTTAGACTGGACTTTTGAGGGAGATGGTAGTATGTTATGATATTAACTATTTTTTTGCTTTGTTTTTTCTAAAAATGAACTGAATATGGTAATTGTATAAAATATAATTTATTTATGATAATAAAGCAGTCTTACTTCTTTGTTGTATCTTTGATTTTGTAAGAATGTTATTACTAACAACATGGTAACCTCTGGCATGGTCTAACAACCCGTAAGTTAATACCAAAAAATGGTAACCTCTGGCATGGTCTAACAACCTGTAAGTTAATACCAAAAATGCTGACCTCTGGCGCGGTCTAACAACCCGTAAGTTAGCAAACACTAACAACATGGTAACCTCTGACACGGTCTAACAACCTGTGAGTTAATACCATATCAATACATTTCTTACACGTTAAAAACACAATGTTGTAAGGCTGCTGTTTAAAAAACAATAATAAGTATTTTATACAATTATTGTACAAGTTAAACATTTTTTAAAAAACAGGGTAAAAATGTTTGTTAATATTATAATGTTCTACCATTTTCAGTTTTGGTGTGTTAAGCAAAAGTTAAAGGTTAAATAACTTCCTCTTTCGTTTTCGGTGAGGAGGCATGTAAAAATGGTTATATCATGGTAGTGACATGACTCGCCTTACTTTATCTATACCTTCTCTTATGCTAAGGTATAGAAAACAGAGTTAAAGTGATTCTTAAGTTAGTTTAACGCTTTTCAACATTAACTAAGGCAGGAATATCAAAGTTTAAGACTCTCTGTGTTTGGGGTTCACAGAATGTATCCTCGGATAAATACGTCCCCCGATATTCCTGTTAAATTTGTAACTTTATAAAAAAGTTATAAATTTACTTTAATTTTTTCTTTTAATCTCACTCTTTACCCTACAAACTGGACATTCTCCTTTAGCATATGTTTTATCACAATTTTCACACAAGCACAGATGATCGCAACTGCAAAACAAAATTGAAGGTGTCGTGTTTTTATCTAAGCATGAAACACAACATTTAGACTTAAATGTTTCATTTGTGTTAATGTGTTGAGGTTGTTCCTCATCTTCCTCAACTACATTACCAAACATATCTACATCTCCGGTCCTTACAATTTTTTCAAGCCCAAAACGACTATATGTAATTCTATATCTCTCATTTTCAAAAAATCTAGCACTATTTTCCCAAAATATGTTATAATCATCACTTGAAAAGTTTTCTAGTACATTTTGTAAAATTAATGTTTTTGTTTGTTGGCTGGTTTCTCTTTCATTTGCAAAATCTACCATATCTGTATCTGGTTCTTCTTGTTCATCTTCATCTTCATCTTCTTGTTCATCTTCTGGTATATGACGGTCTAAATGATAAGTAAGGTCGCATAGTTCAGTAAAAGGTGGGTAATTTTCACGTTCAGTTTCAAAATAAATAAATAGTTTTTCTTCTCTATCATCTTGATACTCACAAATTTGTTGTATATAATTACCAACATGGCACATAGTATCATCTATTATTTTTATAAAGGTGGTTCCATTGTTAAATTCACTAAAATGTATTTTTGCTAGTTGTAATCTTCTTGGTTCTTCACCCAGTAATGTAAATTCAGAACATACATTTAACCAGAAAGTAGTGTTTGGGTTTTCGTGTATAAATCTGCTATACTCATAATATATATTTTCATAATAATCATATTCTCCTTCTTCATAAGGCATTAAGCATAGACCATAATCATAAATAACTTCCTTCATGTTTTCTTTGTAAATTGTTTTAGATTTATTATCATTTATATTACTCATTCTCCAAAGGAAAATAGGATAATCTTTTTTTACTTTAAATCTATTTAACACACTCATGCTTTTATATTTTTGTGTAGTTTAACAAAGAAAATTTCAATTTTTTATGATATATACGCAATTGATGTATGCATGCAACAAAAAAAAAAAAAAAAAAAAAAAAAAAATTAAATTTTTTTTCTATTTCATCAAAGTGATATAATATAATATCCTTTAATTTTTCTTTTACTTCATCTGGTTTATAAAATGATAAATCATATTCTGTGCTTTCTTTTGAATGATTAAGATATGATAACATAATTTCTTTTAATTTTTCTTTTACTTCATCTGGTTTAAGTGCTAGTAAATCCTCTTTACCTTCATATAAATAATAATCTATATCAGAAAAAAAGTTTTCTTTATAAAAAAAACCTCCAATATATTTTTTAACTGGGCATTGTATATTTTCTATATGTTGTGTAAATTCATCATAAACATCATCTGCAGTTTTTTTTATAAATTTTATTAAACCTTTCCTTCCTCTCTCCCCATTCTTCAATTATTGCATCCTTAAGCCTTAATGTTTCATTTTCTATTTCTTTTACTCTACTTTCAGTAAACCAATAGAAACCAAATTTTATATTTTTTTCTTCACTCATCTTTCATATATTTTATTTTAAAAAAATTTTATTTAAATTTTTTTATTTTTCATTAGCCTTTTGTAATGTGTAAAAAAAAATTCATTTAGCTTTGGAAATATATATTTTCCTACTTCTTTTTTACTATTAAAAGTTTTTGTTTTTACTTCATCTTTTATCTTTTTTGTAAAATATTCAGCAATCTCATCAAATTTTTCAACATCACCCGGAACATTTATTTTTATTACTGTTATGTTGTTACCAAGGTCAATAACTTCATGGTATTTATGTTTCATGTAAAAAACCAAAGCTTTAAATACTTCAACAACATAGTTTTGAATTTGTTCTTTAAGTGTGTTTGCAAAAGGAATCTTTATTTCCTTCATCCCTGTAGGGGAAAATGCACATGATACTTTTTCTTTTCTAAAATCATTTATGTCCATTGTTATTTCATAAATGGATATATAACCTATATAGGTTATATATCAATAAATTTTTTTTTATTTTTTTATTCTTTTTTTATTTTTCAAACTTTTTTATTATTACATCATCAATAACGCTATAAGCAAAAGCAATATGATCATAATCTATCCTGTTAATATCAAACATTAAACTTCCCTTTGCCTTTTCTATATTTTCTTCTAATGTTTTTCTTAAATCCTCAATCTTTTTGTCAAAATAAATGATAGCTTCATACCTTTTATGCATTAATATCTGTTCTTTATTTACTCCACATTCCATTTTTGTTTGCCTTTGTTTAAGCTCATCAAGCCTTTCCTTTAATGTTTTTTTATTCACATCCATATTTTCTATATTTTCCATATTTACCATATACTATTTACTTTTATGGTATATATTTATTTGTATAATTTTAAAAGTTAATTTCAATTTTTTTTTTATTTTTTTTTTTTATTTTTTTTATTTATTTATTTTTTTTTTTTATTTTTTATTTTTTTTATTTATTTTTTTTTTTATTGTTGTAATAAAACATTTTTTTTACAATCAATCAATCAATCAATCAATCAAGTTTATTTGTTCAAATCATACATACATGATACACGAACAAAGAGTACAGCTTACATACATATAAAATTATAGAAAGTGACGGGGAAAAATAGGTTAGAAAAGTTAGGGGGGCCATAACCTTGGTCAGAATAAGAAATAGACTATAGGACATAATGTAAAAGGGCCTTTTTTATCTGATTGGTCAATTCGTTTTACACACAATGACGTGGTTTCATTGATTAGGTTAGGTAAATAAACAAATGTGCACGTGATAAACAGTTTTTCTATGGAGTGATATTACAATTTTGTAGACTGTAAAGTCCTTATAAATAGAGAGTTGTCGGATGTTTCAATGAAAATTTAATGGATTTTATGCTTATCAGTGTAAGTACATGTTTGTCGATTAATTTCTATGTTTTTTTGAACTTCGTGTCCACTGAACATCCATTCGGTAGATAAGAAGTTCATTTAGCATTTTAAGAGTCATTCAAAACACTAGATCTAAATGGGTCTGTTTACACTACATGTATTTGTTTACTCTCTCTCTCTCCTCCTCCTCACTCGCACCCCACACACATACACAACTCAACACAACACATACATAACATTAATCACATGCAATTAACTGGACTGTGAAAATGTAGGTCATGATCAATCAGCACAAATGTGTAGACCGATCATTAACCACATCATCCACAGAATTTTGATATGATGTTAGCTGGCGCGGTCAATAGTTCATGACTGTAGAATAAGAATTTAAGGAGCACTAATGAATACGAAGAATATGAACCAAAAAGGTTGAATGTAGGAAGAATAAAACACTAACCTAAAGATGAACAGGAAATGACAATGTTGGAGGCTTTATATAGCTCAAGAGCATAACAAATCATGTAGAGTGTGGGTAAGATCAGCGCATACTTAGGTACTGACTGATCCCAGTTCACACTCCACAATGGCTTAAGGTCTCCTTCTGCATCAGCAGCCTCATAGGTTGAAAATAGCAAATAATTTATGATCTAAGGATAAAGAGGACATTACAGAGCTAAAGACAATGTTTTCAAAGGGCATAAAAAAAAAACAACAACAACACAAATCCTGTGGTCAAGAGTGTGGGTTAAGATCAGTGTGCACTTAAGTACTGACTGATCACAGTCCACATTCTACAATGCTTAAAGGTCTCATTCTGCATCAGCAGCCTCGTAGGTTGGAAATAGCAAGATATTTCATGATCTAAAGATAAACAAGACATTCAAATGTTTAAGACTATGTGCTCAAAAATATAGCAAGTGTAGTAGAGTGTGGGTTAAGATCAGTGTGCACTTAAGTACTGACTGATCCTAGTCCACACTCTACCACACTTAAAGGTCTCATTCTGCATCAGCAGCCTCGTAGGTTGGAAATAGCAAGATAATTCATGATCTAAAAATAAGCAAGACATTGAAATGTTTAAGACTATGTGCTCAAAAACATAGCAAGTGTAGTAGAGTGTGGGTTAAGATCAGTGTGCACTTAATTACTGACTGATCCTAGTCCACACTCTACCACACTTAAAGGTCTCATTCTGCATCAGCAGCCTCATAGGTTAAACCTTACAAGTTAATTCATAATCTAATAAACAGGACATTTCAATATTGAAGGCTTTATGTACTCAGAAACATAACAACTCTTGTAGAGTGCTGTTTAACATCAGTGTAAACTTTAGTACTGCCTGATCTCAGACTACACTCCACAATGGTTGAATGTAGTGATGGCAGTAAGTGCTTACTAAAAATAAAAAATATTTATCATCATTTTGCAATAGCAATTATAACCTGTGTACATGATTACAGGTATGTTAAAAAAGACCTAATTTGAATGCATTCGTTTATTTTCTTGCATAATTATTTTTATAAACTTTGAAATATCAATCAGAATTTTGAGTGATTCATGTCTCATAAGCTCAATGAATTTGTACATGCTTGGATGTTTAAAATGGTACTTTTTAATGAAAGATTTTCTTGTTTGTTCAAAGTGTTGGCATATAAGAAGCAAGTGCATTTCATCTCCAATGTCATTAAGATTACATAATGTACATTTTCTTTGGCTATATTCTATATTGTTCCATCTGCCAGTTTCTACTGGTAAATGATGATTTCCTATTCTGAATTTAAGAATATTAAGGTAGTCAGTTGTCTTTAATTTTGTTAAATATTTTGGCATTTCCAGGTTCTGCTTTAGGTGATAATAGCTTTTGCCCTTATTTGATTCTTGTGTTGAAACATGCCATTTTTGCAAGTATTGATCAAGTAAAGACTGTTTTACTAGTTTTTTGATGTTTTTACATGTTATATTATTCTGATTCAACCAGATGTCGGTCATACCACATGAGTTTAAAATATCTTTGATGTAATTGATCCAATTTGAATTAAAATTTGGGATGTTAAGCATATATTGGTATATTCTGTAGGAGATTTTAGATTTGCTGTTTATGAGTAGGCTATTCCAATAACCTATCATTCTACATTTAACAGTTATTTCTAGAGGATATCTGCCTGATTCAGCATAAATCATATAATTTGGGGTACTTTTTCTTAATTGAAAAAAATTTTTGATGAAATTACAATGTATTTGTTCAAGGTAGTTTACACTTTCATAACCCCAAATCTCTACAGAGTACAAAAGTATTGGCAAAACAGTATGGTCAAAGAGTTTAAAGGCAAGATCTGGGGGTAGATTTAGATTAGATATTCTTTTATATAATAAATGCATAGCTTTTTTTGCTTGATCTGCTAAATATAGTCTTGATGCTTTGAAATTACCATTGCTGCTGAAATGTGTGCCCAAATATTTATAAGACTTGACAATTTCCAATTCCTTGTTCATGATTTTAAAATGTAGATTTTTAGTTTTTGATCCAAGGGCCATAACTTTTGTTTTCTCAGTATTAATATTTAACTTCCAATCTTTGCAATAACTGACAAAATTATTAAGGGTGTTTTGAAGTTTTTGTGGATCATCTGATATTAGAATTGTATCATCTGCATATATCAATAACAGTATTTCTATATACAGAGTAGGGTCAATGTTAGGATCACTTAATTGAACTCCTGTACTGTTAAGGTCTTTCAAATATTCTTCCAGGTCATTTAGAAATAGTGAGAAAAGAACAGGTGATAAGTTTTCTCCTTGCCGGACGCCACAGTTGCTGTAGAAAAAATCAGACTTGCTGTTTTTTAGTGAAACACATGATTTAATGTTTGAATACATACTCTGTACAATTTTGAGAAATTTACCTGTTATATCTTGTTTGAGCAATTTGTGCCATAAACCAGTGTGCCATATAGAATCAAAAGCTTTTGAAAAGTCAATGAATACACAATATAGTTTTTTGTCATAATGCTTTAAGATTTCATTAAGGGAGTTAAGGGTAAATATATGATCTAAAGTTGAATAGCTCTTTCGATATGCTGCTTGATTTTCTAAAAGAATTCTATTTTCCTCTAAAAAGGTGTTTAGTCTGTTATTTAAAATGCTTGTAAAAAGTTTACTTATACAGGATAGGAGTGTGATTGGTCTATAATTAGTCGGACTGGAAGGGTCACCTTTCCCTTTATAAATAGGTATGATCATGCCTTCACCCCATGTTTTTGGTATATATCCTATATCCATGTTTAGGTTGAATAAATTGGTGTACAGGGGTAGCATTTTTATACTAGAATTTTTTATATACTCATTGATTATTTGGTCAGTACCTGGAGATTTGTTATTTTTTAGATTTTTTATACATTTCATAATTTCGTCTGCTGTGATTTTCTTGTTTAGAGTGTTATTTTCATTTTCTAAGTTTAATTCTGTGTCAACATGAATATTTAAATTTTCATTGTGAGTTTGTTTATTACTTTCTTTTTGGAAGTGATTAAAAAGAGATTCAATTGAAGGGCTCAAGTTTGTTGATGGACTATCTCTTATTTGATTTATGAATCTCCAATAGTTTTTTGGATTTTTCGTTTGCATATTTCTTAAATAAGATATTTGTTCTTTATTATACTTATTTATACTAGCATTCATGATTTTTTTTATAAGATTTACAAGCTTTTCTTTTATTTGACAAATTTTCAGAATTTGGGTGCTTTTTATATTTTTTGCAAGCTTTTCTATATTGTTTTTTAGCTTTGTTGCACTTGTAATTGAACCATGGTTTTGTATTTTTCTTCTTTGCTTTATATCTATTGTTTTTGTGGCATTTGGGAAATGTTATGCTTGCACTATTCAGTAGTATGTCTGTCAGTTTTTTAGAGATTTCATCTATAGATTGATGGCTTTTGGTTGTGTAAGTTTTATTTATTTCAAACATAAGCTCTGCAATATGTTTGTCTGATATATTGTCTGCAAAAGCATCAGCTTTTGATTCATCCCATTTGGGTGTTTTATCTGTTTCTGTAGTTTGATGAGTACTATTTTCAAATATTGCTTCTGATGATACACACAAATTAATGGTAAATTGAAGTAATGAATGACCATCGCTAAATAAAGCATCTAATTATTTTACTGTAAAAGCTTTTAGTTTGGAGTATCCATGTATACTAGATAATAAATAGTCAATTACAGATATATTTCTGTAGGTCATATGACCGATTTTATTATCTGGAGCTATTCTACCATTTATAATAAGTAACTGATTGTTTTTACATAGATCAATTAAACGGTATTTATGATTATTCTTCTTTTTGTCCAGTGATTTTCTTTCTGTTGGAATATCATTTTTAATTAATTGCGACTTGTCATTTGGAAAATATACATTTGTATTGTCCATACCTAGGATGTCATACAGGTTTTCATAGTCATCATCATCATAATAATCTTTCATTTCTGCTGTTTGAGCATTGAAATCACCTACAATATATACATCTTTGAATTTACAATTTATTTCTGTTACCTCTCTCTCAAAAATACCATAAACATCATTATTATAAAATCTAGAGTGAACTGGTGGAATATAAACAGAACCAAACACAATTTCTGTATCATTCAGTGATAATTTAAGCCAGAAAACATAGTCTGTTTCAGACTCAATAACTTTAACTTTGTTCATTAACGAGCTTTTAACAAAAGCCCCTAATCCACCGGATTTGCGTACATATCTGGTTTTTCTAGGTATATTTATAAACTCATAGCCTTCAATTTTGATGATATCATGCTTGTCAAGTTTTGTTTCATTAACAAAGAAAATGTCATACTGATTTACTGTCGTACAAAATTCCGGGTACTGGCACCTGCGCTTTAAGCCACATACATTCAAAGAAGAAATATGAAGATTTTGTATTTGCTTTTCATTTTCAGTGTTTGAACTGTTCAAATAGTTTTCTAGATTTTGATTACGACACTGCTTATCTTTTCTGGCCGTGGATTTGTCCCCAGACCTTTATGTGTCTAAAACAGTCATTTTTGACTTTTGATGATGTTCAGCCAACAAGAACATAGACTGGCTGTAGTCGTCCGGCTGCTCGATGACGTCATTCCCATTTGCATTTCTTTGAGTCAAGTCACTATCGCTGTCGGAGCTTTCTGGCATTTGTTGCTGGATTGTTTTTGGTTTCGTGTTTTTGTGAGGGGGTTTATCCCTTTTCTTTTTAGAATATTTACAAAGTTCATTTTTTACATATTGTTTTACAATTTTAATATAACTTATCATAAATTTATTTATTTTTTCTTCTGCTTGTTCTGGTGTAAGTGATAAAAAATCTTCTTTTTCATTTTCTAAAAATGTTTCTCTTACTTTTTCTTTAAATAAATCTTTATAATATTTATTTATTCTGTGTTTAAGTGGTAATGTTATAAGTTCTATAGTACGCTCATGGTTATGATAAATTTTATCTAAAAATGATTGGTCATAAGTTAAAATAAATCTTCTACTTCTTTCTTGCATTTCCCTAATTACAAAATGTTTATATTTCAATGTAAAATTTTTTCCTTTTTCATATTTTCTATCTCTTTCCCAACTTGTACCATTATATATCCATTTTTCATTTCCTTCTTTCCAACTTTCATCTTCACCTACAAATCCACTTGGTACTTCATTACTAAAACCATTTTTTACATAGCTACTATAATAAATTTCTTCATCTTCACTATGCACAAAATCTCTATCTTCACCAGTATTTTTCATTATTTCTTTATCACGTGAACTATTCATTTTTTTTATCTTCAGACATTTTTATATATTATAGTATATTTTATTTTCATAAAATCTTTTTTAATTTAAATTTTTTTTTAATTTATTTTTTTTTTCTTCATTATCTTAAGCCACCCACTAACTCATAAGCCGGTTAGCCGTTGCGTGATGCGTTGGTTGATGGGGTGGGAAAAAAAGGTTAAGCAATTGTTTTATGTAAGGGTTTGTTGGGGTTATAGCATTGGTTAGCTGATGAGCTGGTTAGCTTAATATTTCAATTTTTTTTTAATTTTTAAAAATTGATTTAAGTAAAAAATGTTGTTAAAAAAGGTTATGCTATTTTGTTTGCTGACCTTAATCAGATTGACTTGTTAACCCATTTTATGTTAATTTTATGAGCATGTTAATGTTACATGAAATTGTTATATTGTTTAATGACTAGCTATAATCTTAAGGACGGGTTGATTGGATAAGGGTTAGCCATAAACTTAAGGGTGGGTTGATTGGATAAGGGCTAGCCATAAACTTAAGGGTGGGTTGATTGGATAAGGGTTAGCCATATGCTTAATCATGGTTGGATTGCATAAATTTACACAGTGTGCTTAAGCGTGGTTGATTTTGATAACAATAATAAATGCATAATTGCATGAGCAACTTAAAATTTGCTGGGCCACTTAACCACGGATTATTTTGTTAAGCGAACGCGTAGCATAATGGGATTGGCCCAGATCGAGCTATTTGATATCTACTAGTCTCGTCTTGATCTGCACTTGCACCAAAAGAAACTAAAGTTGTGAAAGGTGCTTTAACCCTTTACCAAACAATCCCTAGTTTTAATGATCCTTAGGAAAAAGGGCTTTTGGAAACGTTGTGGGAAAAGGAGAAAATGCTGGTTACGTTGGAAAAGGAGAAAATGCTGGTAACCAGCATTTTCTCCTTTTCCCACAATCTTGTCCACCATATCAAAGAGGAATTCCATCATTTAAGCCACCTCAAATTTGTCATCTGCAAATGCTTTTAGTTTTGCCAAGTCTGAAATTTTGTTGCGTGGTTAAGATTTGAGACTTAACGGGCAAATCCGAACATTTTTTGACTTAGCTTTTTTTTCCCTTCAATCATCTGTAAATGATGTGAGTGAAACATCTGTGCGTCATTTCCCGCAATTACTACCCGGTAACATACCATAAACCACGGTTCAGTTGCCATGATGATTTACGGGCCTAAAATGGTGCATCGCTTACTTCCCCTGATTTGCTTATCTCCCGTCCTTGTGTGACGTCAAAGCAGCATTTCGTCTTTACATAGGGTTGCTAATATTCGGACGCGTTTATCCAAGTGTGAAACGGAAATATAAGCCGAAAAAATGACAATTTGTGCAGCCTTTGGCGGTAACGTCAATTCGGGAATTCATACAATTAGTATGTTCAAATTTCCAAGAGAATTAAAAAAGAGAAAGCTATGGATTCAACGTTTAAACCGGGGTCGGACAGTAACGACGCATTTCGTGCTGACGAATAATTCTAAACTGTTTCTGAAACACGTTGAGGACAGTCAGTTTTCAATAAGTCCAAATCTAGCAAAGGCAGCTAGTTATAGCAATTTTAGACTACGATTGAAACCTGACGCTGTGTTAACATTATTCGAAACTCCAAATCGGAGAGAGGAAAAACCCAGACACTCCGCGAGAGCCATTTCCAAAAAGAAACTTCAGCATGAGGTAAAAATATTTTTTCTTGAAATGAAGATATTTTGAATTGGTATTTGTACTCTTTTACCGTTTTCTGCATTCTATATAGTGAAAATGCCATTGAAAACCTACACGAACATATCAGATGGATCATAGACTTTTGCCAACCAGTAGCGCCAGAGCTTATCAACGGTTCTCTCCCCAATCTGATGTCATTCTGGGAGGAGTATTGCCCTTTTCTGCCTCCACCATCCAGCGTCTGCTCTGTTGAGGAAGTTGAAAATTGTATTGCACGATATGGACAGTTACTGGCTCTTGCTTCTCCTTACCAAGGAATTGGTCGGTATGTGCATTTATTGACTTTATTAGCTCGGCTGTTAACCCATTACCACACAATCCTGACTTTTAACGACCCAGTTGGAGACTTGAAAACGTTGTGGGAAAAGGAGAAAATGCTGGTAACCAGCATTTTCTCCTTTTCCTACAATGTTTTCTACCCTTTTAGAGTCAGGTTTCATCAGTTTAGCCACATTTAATTTGTCGTCTGCAACGGCTCTGAATTTGGACATGTGTAAAATTTTGTGGTTTACTAAAGAGTTAAAGAAAACATTAAGGTATTGTCATAGTCCTGTCATAGCCCTAGCATCGTCTGCATTAACTTGGACATTTTATAGTAGCTCTGTCATTACTGAAGATATTTACTTGAAACTCGAACTAATTGTTAATTATGATTGGGGAACCCATGCAGCATGGGCAGGTAACCATCAAACTATTTTTGACACAGTTGTGCTCCTCTTTTCGACTTGTTATTTTTGAAAGAGTTTTAAGTGTGCTTTCAATTAAGAAACGAAAGTTGGGTTGCACTTGAACACAAACGAAAATGTAAATATACAGTATTTGTCTGCACTAGGAAAACCAAGTGCCTGAGTGGGGACCCCCCCCTTTTTTTTGTAAAAAAATTAACCCTTAACCTTTCATCACACGATACCGAGTTTTAACGACCCTGAGGAGCCTTTTGCAAACATTGTGGTAAAGAGAGAAAATGCAGCATTTTCTCCTTTTCCCACAATGTTTTCTACCCTATCCAAAACAGAAATCGTCATTTACGCTACATTTAATTAGTCGTCACCTTTACCACACAATCTCGAGTTTTAACCAACCAAATGAAAAAAGCATTTGGAAACATTGTGGGAAAAGGAAAAAAAAAAAAAAAAAAAAAAATGCTGGTAACCAGCATTTTCTCCATTTCCAACAATGCTTTTTACCCACTCAAAGACAAATGTCACGTTTGCATAACAATTTGTTGTCTGCAAATGCTTTCAGTTTACATGCGTCTTAAATTTTGTCAATTGGTAAAGACTGGTCTAATTTCCAAGCATTTGCAAGTGGCAAATTAAATGTGGCTCAACTGATGGAAGTGGTGAGTGAAAGGACAAAAAACATTGTGGAAAAGGGGACTTATTCGTTGTATTGTGTTTATCACCATTTTCAACATTATTTTAGTTATATTGCGGCAGCCAATGCTCCTATCCATGTTTCCCCGGAGTTTCTTTTACCAGTACAGTACCTGGCACAATATTCTTCCTAAGACACTGCTTTCCCACTTAACCATCATTGATACAATGGTCAGCGGTGAGAGAGGAATGAATCCTGTCGCAACAACTATCATGGATCCTTGGAAAGAAATTGGCCGGGCCGGGAATCAAACCAGCAACCCCCTGTTCTCCAGTCCTTTACAGTAACGACTAAGCTACTGGGGCTTGGTGTGTGGGAAAAAGGAGAAAATACTGGTAACCAGCATTTTCACCTTTTTCCACAATGTTTTCCAAAGTTTTCTCCATTAGGATCATTAAAACTCTGGATTGTGTGGTAAAGGGTTAATAAATAAAATGGTAATTTCCAGCCAGTAGCACTGACCAAAATGTTTCGAGCACAAATCTCTTTACACCTACACTTACAAAAAAAATATACTATATAGGTTAATGTAGATCCATGGTCTGACAGCAGGTTCTGTAAAGTCTGATCTTGATCTACATTGTCCTCAAAAACTGCAAAGAATCATACCTTACATCATAAGGGTAGACGGACAAGACTCATTTAGAAATTGTGTGGTCAAAGGGAAGTAACTCATTTTTACCATGGCACAAATATGAAACTCCTTTTTTTTTTTTTGTTTTTGTTTACTTCTCTCATCATGGTTGGTATTTGGTACAGATAACTATCCCCGAAGGTGATTTTAGTTTTTGATCGGTCGCCTCTGGGTACAGAGACGATCGTGAAAAAGACAGTTGAAATCTGCGCACAAATTTTGTGCGCATTTTTAAACTCATTTTGTTTTCACAAATAGATGACACAACTAGAATTTTACCATACCTGTTGCTTAAGTAGATCTATTCAATAATCCTTCGTTTCAAATACAAATATTTCAAATTTAAACGCTAAACACATGAATAATCTGTTACTCGGGGTGTTTACGTTCCCCAAAATACACACACACACAAAAAAAAAAAAAAAAATGGCTGCCAAACACGATAAGTTTTGTTCGTTCTTTTCGAGATTTACTGGTTATAAAAGACTTATACAAGCACTTTATATAATGACACGTTTAATAATCTGTCCTTTGTCATGTGTGTCACTAAAAGTTAATTGTATTTCTCTGCAATACAGATTAAACCGACGAAACAGAAAATCAGGACTAGCGCTGTAACTCTGCTACATGATGGACTTGAGACGGTGTAGTGCACAGTAAACATCCAGATAAGAAAAGAAGCACCGCAAACGTCTCGTTATTGAGACTAGGTTGGTATTGTATTATTTCAAGTTTTCCGGGTAGACTTTGTTAAGAGAATCTGGGATCGTTCGCCGTATTTCACATGTATCACTACGAGGGAAGAGTGCATTCTATCGCAATGACTCTTGACAACCCTCAAAATTAGTTTAGGCAAAGCCGGGATTCGAACTCGAAACCCTGTGATTTCAAGATCTAGCCCGTGATTCGAATTATTAGAACTAGATATTTATTCCACAAATTATTCATATAGCTCGTATTGAGGCTTTGCCCTTTTCATATTAGAGTCTACTATTGTTTCCGCAGAACGCTTTGCGAGAACTCCAGCTTCAAAACCGTCGGGAAAAACTGCACGCCCTTATCGGGAAAGTAAAATGTAAACAAATGTTATTTCTACAATCATCCTATACTTAAATGGAAAGTTACCGAGAAACATTGCAAACGGCAACTCAAATGATTAATTAACAGTACCTAGTACAGCGCGCGAGACCGTATCCTAGCAACACAATCCCGTCATACTCTGCAACAACAACAACCAAGATGGCTGCTTCCATATACAGCTCACGTTTGTCGAAGAAATAATGCCGATTTCGAGTAATACAATACAATACAATACAATATCTTTAATTAAATATTTAGGCCTCTGGCCCATATACAATATTACATATCATACAATTTATTTACAAAGAGTGACGCGATATATTATGTTATATAACCAACTTTAAAATCTAAAGACCTTAATCTTGTACTTTAAATACTCAACAAATAACGTTTTAAGCCAAACTTAGGTGAACGATAGTGCAAAAGTGTAATAATTACTACCGTAGTATAATTAAAACGAAACTTTACATAAAACATGACATTATTTTAATATTTTCATGCACTATGCGAGTTCATTTAGAATTTCTTTTCTCAAGGCAAAGGATTCTAATGAGTACTTTGAAACTTTATATACTGTATCTTTTTTGTTTAGTTTTAAAATGGCGTAGAATGTATTGAGGTTTCTATTTCTTAACCAATATGGCCTAAAATATTTCATTCTGAGCTCTTCATACACTGAACAATTGAAAAAGAAATGGAACTCGTCCTCGACAATAAAAATATTTCTAGATTTACATATGGGGCAAAATCTGTAATCTCTATCAATAGATAAATGCCTACCCTTTTCGATCATCAAATCGTGTGAAGAACATCTGAAATTCGCCAGTGTTTTCTGTAATATGTAAGAAAGACCGGTATTGAGATAAAACTCTGGATCAAGCAACGTTTTAAAATATCTATAATGTTGAGCTTTGGGAGAAATCTCAGTTTCACCATACCATTTTTGAGTAAAACAGTCTTTTATTCGCTTTGTGAAAATATGCAAACATTCTTTATCATCTCCTACTTCATGAAAAATCCAGACATGTCCAAAACCATACGAAAGCAATAATTTTTTTTTATATGTGTTGTCCAATTTGTTCTACCTGCTTCGTCTAATTGCAATAGCATGTAATAACACTGTTTTGGGTATCTAATATTATTCATACGAATTATACTTAACCAGTACTTTATACAGTAGGGGATATAAGTAGTACACAATGGTAAACGGCCACACTCGCCAAGAACTAAAAAATCACTTGTATTTTGGGATAAACAACATAATCTCTTACAAAACTGCACATGAATCTTTTCAATTTTCTCAATACATTGATATCCCCAAAGTTGAGATCCATAACACAATACTGATTTCACAGTCGCATCAAAAATTTTAAACATATCACTGGTTGAAATTGTCCCAAAATGTTTATGCAAACGAAAAATTTAATTTATTACTTTTTTAGATTGTAGAGATAACATCAAATGTGTTTTTGACCATGTCATACGGCTTGTAAGGTAAACACCCAAATATTTATAGAAGGGGACTATTTCTATCAACTTTCATTCGTAAAACCATTTTTCTGTTTGTTTCACAACCCCTCCATTTCTAAAAACCATAATATTTGTTTTATCTAGATTGATTTCTAACCCTACCCCTTTAGTAAATTGTTCTATAGTATTGATAAGTCGTTGGAGTTGAACTACCGTGTCAGCGAAACTAGATACATCGTCAGCGAACATTAACACATTTAATTCGTTCATATCTTGTGTAACAAAAATTCCCCGTTCATTTTTATCATTCAAATAGTCAACAAGATCATTTCTAAATATAGAAAATATTTTTGGACTTGCCACACAACCATGTCGGGTACCGATTGAACAATCAAAATAGGGTGTTAGATTGCCATCAATTTTAACACAGGACTTCAATTTACTATACATCGATTTGATTGTATCTAAACATTTTCCAGTAATACCCCTTCTTTCTAAAGCATCCCACATTTTATTATGCCGTATACTGTCAAAGGCCTTTTTAAAGTCAATAAATATACAGTTAAATCTACCACGGTTTTTGACAAATATTTTTGGATTAATGATAACCATAAACAATCATGACAACGGCTCAGATACGAAGTAAACAATAAGCGCGATACATTGACGAAGTGAATTTATGTGCCCA
Organism: Tridacna gigas; assembly: GCA_945859785.2. Classification (NCBI taxonomy): domain Eukaryota; kingdom Metazoa; phylum Mollusca; class Bivalvia; order Cardiida; family Cardiidae; genus Tridacna; species Tridacna gigas. The sequence goes on from OX244039.2 coordinate 7,172,262, forward strand.
AACGAATTTGAAGCTAAACGAGGGAAAAGTCACGTAATGCAGATGCGATGCAGTGCACTTGCAAATATCCGCATCAACAGAATTTGTAGGAGATGACTAAGATTAGCGAGCTTGATCGCATTTATGTGTATGCCGGCATGTATTACTCACTCAGTCAGCTGCACATTTAAGTGCTGATGCTAGCTTTACCGGTGCGGATCCAGGATTTTCGGTTGGGGGGCGTAAATGGGACCAAAGATTAAATACTGGTTCCAGTAGTTTGCGTTCTCCTTTACCCACTGGTCACTTACTAAAACTAAGCTTAATGCAACAGTATGGATTTTTGTGGCATTGTGAGGAAAAACCATGTTCTACCCAAAATTATCGTTAAAACCGGCAAAACAATTTAAAACAAAAACTTTGGACGAAATGCTTATTACTAAAAGGTAACCCTACCCTCGAAAATTTAGCCGACGAAAAATATTTATAATGTTGTTCCTTTGACGTCGTCATCAGGAAGCTAGACGCAAGTAACCAATTTGATAAAATTCTTTTTCCTACCGAAAAGATTAAATCCCATCCATTCATTCTGTCTAAAAATAATCAAATCGATGGTGAAGTATAGGAAAAAAAAGTCTAAATCATTCCGACTTGACGAAGCATGCAAGACGGTGCTGTTTTCGCTTTGATGGGCCTGACATTTTAAATTCATTGGTTGCTGCATTCGGCAAACTTCGGGTATTCCGGTGATCAAGCCCTTTAGCTGTATCACGCAGCTTGATGTGCGCCTACATGGTACATTTCTTCGCCGAAAGTACACCGTTTTACCGTTATTAAAATTGTAAGGCTCCTCTTCAAAAAGAAAACATGAGTCACAATTTTCTGCGGGGAGGTAATTTTGGGCCGGAGGGGGGGCACCTGATGGGGTTAGAGGGCAATTTCCCCTTATAGGGGACCAGGGGGTGAAGCCCCTCCGGGAAACCGTGGCTTTAGAGTATTTGAAAACTCCATTCAGAAGCTTTCCTGGCTGCAATTTTTTATGTACTGCTGTTTAGTAGTAGTGTATTATGTACGGTACGGCTCATCCGATTCGCCAATACGACGAAATCCCATTTATGCTTCTTACAACCACACACAATTCTAGCTCACAATTCCATTTTTAAACCATTTCCAGCTTAAAAACATTACACAATTTTTTTTTATCATCGCGCGTTCACAATGATAAAAATTTTCCATCTGCTTAAACATTACAAAAAAAATTTTATCATCGTGCGCTCACAATGATAAAAATTTTCCATCTGCTTAAACATTACAAAAAAATGTTATCATCGTGCGCTCACAATGATAAAAATTCTCAATCTCCATCCCCCCCTTTCCATTTACCGCTCCTCGAACCGTTTTCCCGAGTTTCAAATTTTACGTTATTTTAAAATTCGTGTTTTTAAACCATTTTGCTGGTTAAATGCTCATTTTTTTTTTTTTTAAACAAAATTTATATCGTAATTATTTTTCCAGAGTTTCAAATTTTGTGTCATTTTAAAATTCGTGTTTTTAAACCATTTTATTGGTTAAATGTTACTATTTTTTTTTTAAAAACAACATTTATATCTTAATTAGTTTTCCCGAATTTCAATTTCGTGTCGTTTTAAAATTCGTGTCTATAAACCATTTTGCCGGTTAAATTTTTGCAATTCTCCAATTCCCCCCTTTCCATTTACTTTTTTCAAAAAAAAATTTTTTGATCTTTTAAAAAATCTCTTTACAATATATTTTAAAAATGAGTGTGTTGAATAGTATCACAAAAGAAACCAGGAAAAAAATTAGTAGATGTTTGGTGGACAAACCATTTGATTTTATGGCTAGTATGCCTTTACCAAATCAAAAAAAACAGTAACAATAGGATTTGATAGAGCTAACTTTACGAGTGTAGATAGGATGTTAAGGAGATTAAAAACATCTATATACTACTTAATCAGTAAAGAAAAATTAAGAAACGCAAAAAATTTTACAGTGGATATTTGTACCATATATAATACAAATGCAACAGAAGGGGTACCTCTTATACTGGGTTTTTCTTCAGATAGAAGTTTTAGCCAAGATGGTGATAATACTTTAAAATCATTCTCATAACTTATGAAAGATAGAAGGTTTTTTTTTATTATTATTTTTTAGAAATGGAAATTTTGAAGAAGACGAACCTAAAAAAACTAATGGTGATACCATATTTACTTCTGAAGAGTGTGTAATATGTTTTGAAAATATCCCAAATATACATTTTGTTGATTGCGGTCATATTTGTTTATGTGAAAAGTGCAACGAAGCAGCTTTTTCAGAGAGTTGTTCAGTTTGTAGAACATTCAACAACATAAAACGTAAAATATAAATTTTTAAAGTAAATTTATAACTTTAAAAAGTTATATTTTTTTTTACAAATCCAACTCTATCAATATCGTCAAATACGAATTTTTCGCTCTAGGGTGGGTGGACCTAGTTATAAAGTTTATAACATCGCATTGATCTACTTCTAAAGGTTGCGGAAAAACTACGCAACTGCAATTTTCTTGCGCTTTTTTATTATGGAGTAATCAACCTGTTCAACCCCGTTTATGACTATATTGACTTTTACCTCTTCATCCAAAACCCTATGGCCTTTAACAACCGTTAAAGACCCTCTTATAATTCTACCTGGAGCAGGCATACAATAACCTCCTAACCCGTGGTCACTTCCAGAGCTTCCATTACCGAAGGAAAACTCATACTCACCATTTGTTAATCCCCCTTGTTCTTCGGCACACACGCCTATAATAGGTTTAGGGCCTATAAGGGAAGGGAGTGATACCTTTTTATCCACGTAGGATTTTGTCGCTAAATCTCTTTCTTCTACCGGGGTTGCGGCGTTTTTTATAGAAAAACCTTGAAAATCCACGTCAGATATTGCCGTAAAACTTCCATCCGGATTTTTTACGATAGCGCCGCCGTTATCGACATAATTTTTATTAGTAGCGTCACCCCGGTCTGCGGGATTTGGCAAACCAGTAATCGGGTGGCCACCCATATCTATTTTGCCAGACATTGAAAACGAACCGTCTTGATTTTTCGTTAAAGCCTTTTCACCCGCGGTAGCCACCGAAACGACAGTATCTACATAAAACTTATTTGCGGCTTGCTGATTATCTAAGGGCGTTCCGAGATTATCGATTCTCCGGCCACCCATGGAAAGTTCACTGCTCGCTATATATCCCCCAGGCCCATAAATGAAAGCTCGATTGGCAAGATCCACATAATTTTTAGTTGCAACATCCTGAGGTTCCGCAGGTTCCAAAACGTTGGTTAACTGATACCCCCTCATATTTATATCCGCAACAGCAGAAAAGGTACCATCGTGTTGTTGGACTATTGCTCTACCGCTGTCATCCACATACTTTTTAGTAGCGGCTTCGCTCGGCTCCGTGGGGTCATTTAATTTTTTTATTTTATTAAATCCCATGTTTAAATATCCTGCTATGTGGTAACCCCCATTTTCATCCAATAACCCAGCACTGGAGTCAACATAATCCTTAGTCGCAACATCATGGGGATTTACCGGGTTGCTAACTCTCGTCAACGTGTTACCATTCATATTTATAGAGCCGGTGACTTCCGTTGTTCCATCTTTTCTTAAGAAATTGTTGTTTATGTAAGCTAATGACGCGCCTTCATCGCTGGAACCCTTATAAACACTAGGGTACGTTCTTCCAAATTTATCAACGGGCATCTTTTTTTTTTTTTTATATATTATTAAAAACGTTTATTTAAAACGGTTTGAAATCCATTACCCGAACATAACTCTTTAAGAACGAATAAACACAGATGCCCGCAAAATACTTGTCCGGCTCGTTGTAATTGATCACTGTTGTAATGTATCGGGCTTTTTAAGTAATCTATAACTTCAAGAGGCGGTCGTATACCGTAACTATCGAAGTTCGAAGTAAATTTTTGTTTTACCGTTTTTATACCAAGCGACCCAATGAGTACCGGGCCCACCAGAGTCATCAAGGTTTACTATACTGCATTCCTTTTTCCTGCACTTTTTCGGTAAAGTGTCTCGTAAAAATATCCCCCTAAAAGAAGGAATTCTTAATCTTTTCGCCGCATCTTCTAGTTCAAAATTGCTTAACGGTTTGTTCGGTAAAATTACGTTTTTAATCGCAATATCTATCATTTTTTATACCGAAATATTTTTAATGTCATTATTATTAACCCACGAATTAAACTCGTCGGAATAACCTTTCCATTTTACCAACGATTTATTTTTTCCCTTCTTAATAACTTTTTCTATCCTATACAACTCTTGGGTATTTTTTTGTAGTTCGGGTTCATAAAAGGTACCTTTTATTTCTTCTCCATTAAGATCTTCAATCTTATATGTTACGGGTGATGTATGTTTTACTTCAGAAATTGTAAAAACCTCTTCAGTCCATCTAGTGGTATAACCCTTTTCGAAGGTCTTTTTCTTTTTAGATATCCTTACTTTATCACCAACGGAAAACTTAGGGTTTATATCTCTTACCTCGAGATGATCGGGATAAAGAGTTTTCCAAACTTTGGTTTCATTTACCTTCTTACTAGCATTTACCGGTGTCATCTTAATAGAAGAATCTTTCGCGTTATTATATTCTTTAACGAGATCCGGCAACGCGTTAATGTAAACGTTAGTGGAATTAGCGGAAAAATATATCCACATTTTTTCTTTCATCGTTCTGATCCATCTCTCAACGACGCTAGACTTTTCCTCATTTTCGGTGGAATACAATTCTATCAGGTCTTTAACATCTTTGTTATAAAACTCTTTACCCTTATCTACCCAAATTTTCTCAGGCTTTCTCTCTTTAAAAATACTTTTTAATGCTACGGCAACAGATTTTCCAGTTTTATCTTTTAATGGAATCAACCAACCGTATTTGGAAAAGATATCAATGACAGCGAGAAGATATTTAATACCGCGATTAAATTTGGAAAATGCTTGCATGTCTACTAAATCTGCGGCCCCTTTCCTATCAATACCGTTTACTCTTACTCTCCTTTTCTTAAATTTTCTTTTTACGGGTTTATGCAGCTCTTCGGACAAAGATGTGATTTTTTTTTTTTATTAACCCCCATTCCAAATCTTTTCTTTGTTCCAATCAGACTACTAACGATGGATCGCTCCATTTTTTTCCCTAACTGTCGGATTATAGATTCCCTTTAGCTCCGTTAGCATATTCGCGTCGCACACATTGTTTCTAACTTCCGTCGTAGGATTTTTTAAATAGGAAATATCGTGATGGTATGCCGCCTTATCAACACGGTTTATTGGTTTACTCCAGTCCTTCGGTGTTAAATCTGGGTTTAGTCTTTTATTTAATTTAGTATCGGGCCCAGTAAAGTTATGACGGGGAGATGCATTTCAACGGGTAAATTATTTATAACTTTATTTAGTATTGACGCGCCTTTTTTTTAAACAAAGTTTGTTTTAGTTCTTCCGCACTCAACACATTTTCCACGCGCCATATTTCTTCCATTTTTAGTAACAACATATTCTATGTGGGAGGTATCAGTATGTCTTTTACATTTAACGCAATACATCTTTTTAATATATTATTTTTTTTAAATATATTAAAAATGGATACAATGAATGAAATATACGATTTATCATAGAACGAAGTGGTAACAAAGAGATTTAATAACCCTCTTTTACCTAAGAGCATTAGAGGGGTAATCGTAGGCAAATCGGGATGTGGTAAGACCACACTTTTAATGAATCTTTTGCTAAGACCGCAATGTCTTGACTACGATAATTTGTACATTTTTGGAAAAAGTCTTTTTCAGCCCGAATATCGAGTGATTAAAAAAGCTTTCGAAGAAAAACTACCGAAAGAGGCAATTTTAAAGTTGTTTTTCACTCGTGATGAGATACAAGAATTAAATGTTTCTCCTTCAGCTTTAATCGAAGAATGGGTTAAAACCCTAAAAAATAAATCGGATATAAAGTGCACTTTCTTTGAAAATGGTGAGGATGTGCCAGATCCGAGAGAGTTAAAAACGGAAAACAAAAATTTAATGATCTTTGATGATCTACTTTTAGATAGACAAAATAAGTGTGAGTGTTACTATGTTCGCGGAAGGCATAGTAATGTTGACTGCTTTTATCTCTCACAAAACTATTTTAGGATACCGAGGCAAACTATTAGAGAAAACGCAAATTTTATCTGTCTTTTTCGTCAAGATTTTAAAAACGTGAATCATATCTATAATGATCATGTAGGGATGATATGCCAAAAGAACAGTTTCGCAAATTTTGTAAAAAGTGTTGGGAAAGCCCTCATGGCTTTGTTGTAATTGATTTAACTAGTAGAAAAGATAGTGGAAAGTACAGAGAAGGCTTTGATAACTTTTATATACTTAAATAAATAATTTTTTTTGCTATAAAAAATGGAAGTTCTTTTAAAAGAGATAGCTAAAAATACGCAACACAAAATGTCGTCGCAAATTATAGTAAGTAACAACAAAACACGTTTTACAACTGGGTTTAATCCGCCAATTCGACTGGAAAATGATAAAAAATACGAAATACCTTTGGTAAACCTTGAAACATACTACTCTTTTCCAAACATTGGCGCTACAAACAACATGTTTACTTATTCTCCAGACAATGCCGTTTCTTCGTTTAAAATAGAAATACCGGAAGGAAGTTATGACCTTACAGACATTAATGGTACAATTCATCAGGAAATGAGAAAAAAAGGCCACCTTGATTTAGTCAATGAAGAATATCCTATTAACATTTCCGCAAACACAAATACGCTAAAATCTATTCTTACCCTTGAAGACGGTTATCAAGTAGATTTTAATCATCCAAACTCCATTTCCAAAGTATTAGGTTTTACTCGCGCAAAATATGTAACAGGATTTCATGAGTCTGAGAATGTAGTAAACATTCTTAGTATAAATTCCATATTGGTTAACATCGATATTATCTCCGGTAGCTACGTTAATGGCTCAACACAAAACACAATTTATTCTTTTTTTCCCAATGTTGCACCTGGATATAAGATAATCGAGTCTCCACTTAATTTAGTATATTTACCAATAACGCAAAGTGACATACACGATTTAGAGGTAAAAATTACGGACCAAAATGGAACTTTACTAAATCTTAGAGGCGAAAATCTAACAATTAGATTTCATATTAGAGAGGCATAAAAAAAAATAAAACCTATATAAAATGACAAGCTTCATAAATATTAAAGTTAATATATCGGAGGGTCAAAAACAAAAACTCCTAACCGCTATTAAAAAAGGGGGTTGCCAAACGAGTATTCGTTTCGGGCGTGAAGATTTAAAAGGTAGTGATGTTTTAGCTGTTACCCAATCACAAGCGAAAAAAAAAAAAATTGCTAAAGCCTTCGAAAATGGTAAAGGCATAACAATTAGAATGAGTGCTAAGCAACTTAAACATAACACGAAAATAGAGGGAGGTTTTCTCGGAATGTTAGCGGGATTAGCCGCAAGCGCTTTGCCGGCGATAGCCAGAACCGTTTTACCGGCATTAGGCGTTGGTGCTCTTTCAGGATTAGCATCATCGGGTGTACAAAAGGCGATGGGGTCGGGTCTTTACCTTAAAAAAGGAGGTTGCGTTTGCCAGGTAGAAACTGATGGGAAAGGTCTTGTTTTAAGCCCTTATAAAGGTAAAGGATTAGAATCTGTTGGTGATGGTTTATATTTAAAACGGGGTGGAAAGTTTTATGATGGAGAAGGTCTTATTTTAGGGCCCAATAGTCCTTTCGCTAATATCCCCATTTTAGGAGCTATATTATAATAAATTAATATTATAATAAAAAAAAAGTATGAACGTTCACAAATTTATTGTAAAAAACGAGAAAATGTTTCAACCAAAAACAATTTTCTGGCGTCTGCTACAAGGCGTAAAACATCCACCCCGAAAAGTTAATCCGTCAAAGTGGGAATTTTTTAGCCAAGAAAAGATTATAATAACGCCTAATGAAGTAAAATCTATACGATTAGGTTTTGGGTTTATGCTGACTAAAGGAGTTGTTTTGACCTCATTACCATACTCTTTAATAGTGAAACGGTGTAGTTTACAAAATTCTTTATATATACTCGAGAGAGTTTATGATATTATAATTACTATTACGAACAACTCTAACAAAAATGTAACGATTGAGGAAAACGAGCCTTTGTGTTCAGTTTATTATATGATTTAAAAAATATTATTATAATAAAAAATGGAGATGAAAGAGAATAAATATCCCGTATTGCCCACGGCTCCTCCAGTTGATGAGGGACAGGGTTATCGTTTGCAGAAAATTAACGAGATACAAAACTTTTTAGAAGCTGAGGTAATGAAGAGAGAAGCTTTAAGTAAGAAATATTTCAGAGTCGCGAGAATAGTAGATAATGTAGATACCGTTTTAGTTACGATTACCTTAGCTGCGGGGCTTTGGGGCGTCAGTTTGTTATCAACAGTAGTTGCGTTACCCGCGGTAATAGCGGTAGAAAGCGTTGCAGCTTTTACTGGTTTGTTAAGTTTATTCGGAAAATATACCGTTAGAAATTCAACGACTAAAGTGGAAAAACATGAGAAGATTAAAACCATCGCTGATACAAAATTAAATACTATATCTTCTCACGTCTCAAAAGCTGTATCGGACAATAAAGTTTCGGATGAAGAGTTCCAACTGATTATGGAGGAATTAGAGAAATATAAGAAGATGAAGGAAGAAATTAGGTCAAAATCCAAGAAAAAGATAAAGAGTGAAACAGAAGAATTATTAATAGAGAGAGGGAGACGAGAACAGCGTGAGTCCTTTCGGAGGTTGGTTGAAAAACATCATGGTGGCCCGTTGGAATATTAAGAAACCTAAAATTAAGTTTTAGTTACGAAACGGGTTAAAAAACTACATTAAAAACTATGTTAAAAACTGTAATAAAAACTGTTTAAAAAAATATAATCCTAATAAAAAATGTCTTTTTTAAAAATCACTGATCCGACAAAAAGAGATCAAATAGTAAAAGAATTTCTCGCGATAAAAAAGAATATTCGTGCTAACGAACTAGCGGAGAAAACGGGTAAAATAGAATTACAAACGGACCTTTCAGAGTTGTTTAAACCCATCACTGAAACGCAAAAAGTTGCAACAAAGGAGATTACGGAGGGTCTTAGACCTATTACAGAAACACAAAGAGCCGCAACAAGGGAGATTACGGAGGGTCTTAGGCCTATTAAAGAGGGCATCGAACAATTACCCAAAAGGTTAGCACAACGAGAAAGACCATTTTTAGCACCTATTGTTACTCCAAGAGAAAGACCCCTCACTCCCCCTCCTGGCTATAGTCCGCCAGAACCATCAACATCTGAGGAGGAGGACGAATTACAAAGGGAACTAAATAATCTTATCTTAGTTGATCCTGATAACATATTCGGCCCTCGTAGGACATCTAAAGGGATTTATATGGGTAATATGCCATTCGAATTTGTTGAAAATGATATTATTATTGGTAAGAAAAACAGATTTACACTAACAAAAGGGCTAAGAAATCTTATTTTTTCTAAAGTTCATATCCCTGAATCTTATAAACCAAATGATTATTCGACATATACTAAAATCTTAAAATTAACTGGCACTATGCATCATAACAATGATCCGTCTAATCCCAATTTTAAATTCAGAGAAATAGACAGTAGTATACGGAACAAAGCTAATTTTATTAAAGATAGTATTTGGGAAGAACCAATAGAAACAAGAGGGAAAAAAGGTTCAGGCGTTAAAAAGGTTGTTATCCCCGGCGACCCTAACGCATTACTAAAAAAATTTGAGCTACTTAAGGCAAGTAAAGCAGCGGGCAACACGGGTGTGAGAAATGAGCTTGTTAGCGTATGTGATGAGTTAAAAAGGCAAGGTATTTTCGATAGTAAAAGCTATAAAAAAATAAGGTCTATATTATAAAATATGATTATCTATAAGAAACGTGGATTTGTAAGAAGAAATAGATACGGTGGAGCTGGAATTTTTGACAGCTTAGCTAACTTTTTTGCGAGACTTTTAGGTAGTAGTGTAGCTAAACAAATTGCATTCTCTGCCGTTGATGTGGGAAAGAGTGTCGCTAAGGAAGGGGCAAAAAAAGCTTTAGAGGCTGGAAAGAGTGCCGCTGTTGATGCGGGGAAAAGGTTAGTTGAAAAGGCTTTAATGCCAAAATCTAAGAAAATTTTACAAAAGTATGCCCAATTACCCACAACAACACCCGTTTCGCAAAACGTAAACGTCTTAATAGATGGAAGCGGTAACGACGCAATCGCTATACAAGAATTAGTTAAAAAATTAAATAGTGGGAGCGGCGTTAAAACGACGTGAAAATATTATAATAATTTAAAAATTATTATAATATAATAAAATGAGCATTTTAAACATTACTGAAACGGGGTTTAATGATGATAGTATCGAAGAGTACGAATACTTTGAGTATCTACCAATTGTGGGTGCCGTTAACAATCTTAACAATTCCGGAGGAGATATTACAATTAACATCGAAACTCAAGATATTTTTACGCATCCTAGCGAAAGTTATTTACTTATAGAAGGCCAATTAGTAAAGGGCCAGGATGGTGCACCATATGAAGATGCTGACAACGTTACTTTAACGAACAACGGCCTAATGTATCGTTTTAGTAATATTAGATATGACCTTTCTGGTAAAGAGATTGAAAGAATAACACACGCAGGCTGGGCTACCACTATGCTTGGGTTGTTAAAATATTCCGATGATTTTTCTAAATCACGGGGGTTAAACCAATTGTGGTATAAGGATACAACAGCCGCAGCAGAAGGTGGTAATGTGGGTTTTTCAGCAAGAAAAAATCATATTATTGATAGTATTACTTTACCTGCCGCTAACCCACCAAAGGGCACATTTAGCTTTAGAGTTCCATTAAAACATATTTTTGGTTTTTGTGAAGATTATGATAAAGTCTTGTACGGAATGAAGCAAACTCTTTACTTGACAAGAGCTGGTGATAATGACGCAATATTTAAAGCTGCACGGGCTGCGGGTCCCCCTGTTAGACAAGAAGTTGGTAAGGTTACATTGAAGAAAATAGCGTGGTATATGCCGCACGTGTTACCTACGGATAACTATAAAATGGAACTTTATAAACATGTCCAAAATAAAGAAAGTTTCCCGGTTAATTATAGAATGCTACAATGCGATACTGGTACGGTTCCTCAAACAAGATCATTTATTTGGATGCTCGCTGTTAAAACAGCGTCAGAGTTTCCGCGTTACATTATTATCGGTTTTCAGACGGGCAAACAAAATGCCCAAGTCCAAAATCATGCCATATTTGACCACGTTAACGTTACGGATATTCACGTTACGTTAAATTCTTTTAAATATCCTAGAACTGACTACAATCTTTCGTTTCCCACGCAACAATTTAGTAGAGCGTATGGTAATGCTGCCATGTTTAGATCTAAGTTTTTTCTCATGGATGATTTAGCATCAAATCCTAACTTTACCCCATTAGAGTACAAAAATCTTTATCCATTGTTTTTGTTCGATGTTAGCAAACAGGGTGAAAGGATAAAATATTCCGTAACCGATATTCATGTTAAGGCAAATTTTGGAGATAATGTACCTGCAAACACGCATGTATATGCTGTTATTATTAGCGATAGGCAAATAAACTTCCAGTCTGATGGAAATAAAATGAGTGTAGTGTATTAAGATTTTTTTTCTTAATATAAAAAATGATAAACAAACCGGATTTAAAAGATATTCTTAGAGAAAATAATATAAAATTTTACTCTTACTGGGATAAAAAACGATTCGTTAAATTAGCGAAAGAGAATGGGTTGTGGCCAGATAAGACACCTAACCCAGAAAAACCGAGAGATCCTAGGTTTGATAGATTAAAAGGTATTAGGAGCACCCCGAGGAAAGTTTGTGTAGAGGATATTAAAACGGGAGAAATACATGATTTCCCTTCGATTTTTAAAGCGAGTAAATTTCTTGAGTGTTGCCCTCAAACAGTTACTAATTGGAATGGTAGAGTTTGGGAAGATAAAAATAAAATAACTATGCCATAATTTTATTATGATAAAAAAGATTATAACAAAATTGATTAGCGACTTAACCTTTTTTTATTATATATAAAAAAAATGTCGGGCTATATTTCGAATTTATTCTCAGCAGCAAGACGCGCCGCATCTAATGTTTACTCCGCAGTTGTCTCTAGGCCTATACAGAGAAGAATAACTAATTTCAATAATTGGTTAGTCAATACTGTAGATCCCACATACATACCACAAGTGTTGGATGACTTTAGGTTACATGTGAGCAGATCCATAGCACCACCTACACCAGATGTTAGAAGCCCAACTCAGTCAAGAATTAGGTTGCGCGCCAGGCCTTCTTCTCATGTACCTTTGGTACCACAACCTCCTCCTATTAAGGAACGGTTTGATATTAGATTAGGGCAATACGCATTTCGAGGTTATAGTAGAGTATATAGAATAGATGGAAGGAGAGGTTATTTGCCAGATGACCTTTTTTATGAAACAGATGGGCTTCTTCAAGACACTCTTAGAAGAAACCTACAAAGAAAGGTAAAACTAGTTCTTAAGTGTAGATTTTATTATATAACAGAACCTGATAGGATAGAAAAAGAATTTGCTTTTCACTCGAGACAACATTTAAACTTAAATAGGGAAGAAGTAAATGATATATTACAAGATATGTGGGACGAAATTACAGAAAAAATGGATAAGTTTGAAAGAGAAGGCAGTGGTTGGGTTTTCAGGGGTATAACGGTGTTAGAACTGCACACAATCGCTTATGAACCTTTGGGGGCTAATGGGTGGTTAGATTTGCCGGATTGGATTAAAAATAAAAAGGCCGTTATTAATATGAAAAATAACGATAAGAAATGTTTTTTTATGGTGTGTTTTAAGGCACCTTTATCCTAAAGACAATAACGCAGAAAGAATTGATATGGATTTACGAACAAGGGAATGCAGTTTAGACATGAATGGGATAGAGTATCCTGTCTCGTTTAAAGACATAAATAAGTTTGAGGAACAAAATCCCGAAATTAGCGTAAATGTTTTTGGTTATGAAAATGAAAAATTTTATCCTCTTAGAAATGCGGACGTTGAAAAAATTAATCATGTTGACCTACTTTATATTAAAGACGGAGAAAAAACGCACTAAGCGCTCATAAAAAATTTTAATCAGCTGCTAAAGAGCCAGGTAACAAAAAATCATAATAAAAATATTAAATTTTGTAAGCGGTGTTTAAACCATTTTGGAAACGATAATCTTTTAAAAAACCATGAACGATATTGTAAAGAACATAGGAATATTAGATTAGAGATGTCAAAAAAAGGTAGCATGGTAGGATTTAAAAAACATTATAGAAAGCTACCGGTTCCCTTTGTTGTATACGCCGATTTTGAAAGTATTTTGAGACTTATACACACTTGCGAATTAAACCCAGAAAATAGTTTTACTATACGACAACACCGTCATATACCTTGTAGTTTTTACTACCTTATAAAATGTTTTGATGATAATGTGTGCCCGCCTATTACAAAAAGTTATGTTGGGAAAAATGCGGGAGAAGTTTTTATAGAGTGGTTAAAATCTGATGTGCAAAAAATTCACCCAGAGTACTATCAAAGTAAAACGCCTATTAATATGACTAAGGAAGAAAAGGTGGATTATGAAAATCAAACAAAATGTTGGTTTTGTGGCGGAGAATTGAGGATGATAAAGTAAGAGATCATTGTCATTTTACGGGCAAATATCGGGGTGCCGCGCATAATTCGTGCAACTTAGAAGCCAAAACACCTAACTTTACACCTGTGTACTTTCATAATCTCAGTGGTTATGACGCTCATCCTTTTATTAAAAGCCTCGGTAAACATTACGGTAGAATTAATTGCATTCCGAATAATGAGGAAAGATACATTAGCTTTAGTAAGGATATTGCCGTTGGTGAGGAAATTATTCAAGTAAAAAATAAGGAAGTTACTGTTGATAAGAAAAAAAACGATATGGCATTCGCTTAGATTTGTTGACACCTTTAAGTTTATGAGTACAAGCTTAGATAAGCTTTCGAGTAATTTAAATAAAGACCAGTTAAAAAATTTACCACAATTTTTTACGGAAAAAGAGTTACCATTAGTTAGAAAAAATGGAGTTTTTCCCTATGTGTACTTAGACTCTTTTAAAAGGTTTAGAGAAACACCATTACCGCCTAAAGAGACATTTTACTCTAGTTTAAACAAAGAACATATTACTGATGAGGACTATGCTCATGTAAAAAAGGTTTGGGAAACTTTTAATATGCGCACGTTAGAAGATTACTTAAAATTATACAACAAATCGGATGTATTACTTTTAGCTGATGTTTATGAAAACTTTAGAATGTTTGCCGTAAAAACTATGACTTAGATCCTAGTTGGTATTATACTGCTCCGGGCTTAGCTTGGGATGCCGCATTAAAGGTAACCGAGGTAAAGTTAGAACTTTTATCAGACCCTGACATGCTTTTAATGGTGGAAGAGGGGCTAAGAGGTGGAGTTAGTATGTGTACAACAAGATATTCGAGAGCAAATAATAAATACACGGGGGATCAATATGAGCCGAGTAAACCTTCAAAGTATTTAATATATGTAGATGCAAATAGTCTTTACTCTGGCGCAATGAGTGAGCCTCTTCCCACACACGATTTTAAATGGATGACAAAAAAACGAATTAAAAAATTGGGAAAAATATTGCGGTAAAAAAGGAGAAGGTTGTATTTTGGAGGTAGAATTAGATTACCCTACAAGATTGCACGATTTTCACAATGACTTTCCTTTAGCACCGGAACATTTAAAGGTTAAAAAGGTAAAAAAATAATTCCTAATTTGAGTAATAAAGAAAAATATGTTTTACGTTACCGGGGTTTAAAAACATACATTGATTTGGGTCTTAAGTTAAAAAAGGTTATTCGCGGTTTTAAATTTAAAGAAAGTACTTGGTTAAAATCTTACATTGATCTTAACAACGGCTTAAGAACTAAGGCTGAAAATGACTTTGAAAAAGATTTTTTTTTAAGTTGATGAATAACTCCGTTTTTTGTAAGACAATGGAAAAGTAAGAAACAGAGTGGATATAAAATTACTTTCTGACGCGCAATCTAATTTTTATAGAAAGCAGGCAGCAAAACCAAACTATGATCATACAGCTATATTCGATGAAAATTTTGTGGCTTTGCACATGAAGAAAACCGTAATAAAATATGATAAGCCCGTTTACTTGGGTATGAGCATTTTAGATATTAGTAAAACGCATATGTATAACACTTATTACAACTATTTAAAAAAAAAAAAAAGTATGGTGATGAAGTTAAATTATGCTATACAGATACTGATAGTTTTATACTTGAGATAGAAACGGAGGACCTTTACGAAGATATTCGGCCCGACATACCCAAAATATTCGACACAAGTAACTTTCCAGCTGATCATCCGTGTTATTATAGCGAGAACAAGAAAGTAATAGGAAAGTTTAAAGATGAGTTGGGGGGTAAAATTATGACAGAATTTGTGGGGTTAAAAGCAAAAAGGTACGCTTATAAAACTTTAGATAATAAGGAGGATAACAGATGTAAGGGGACTAAAAAGTCAGTCGTCAAGAACGAAATAAATTTTACGAATTATAAAGATTGTTTATTTACGGGAAAAGATCAGTATAGAAAGATGTGTGTACTAAGAAGCCGTGGGCATGAAATGTACACAGAAAAGATAAACAAAATAGCATTAAGTTTTGATGATGACAAAAGGTATATATTGGAGGATAAGATACACACCTTGGCTTGGGGGCATTATAAAATAGTATGTGAGTAAACGAGAAAATTTATAACTTTTTTTAAAGTTATAAATTTACTTTCGGATTTATTCTTCTTCTTCATCAGAATCGAACGTTACTCTCGAAGAAACAGAAGCGGGATTTTCAACCTTTGTTTTAATAGGTTGAACATTCTTTTTAATTATGCCAACGTCAGAAAGATTCATTCTTACTTTAAGTGTGGATGAATTAATAAAAATATCCGCTATATCTATATAAGCAAGTACTTTGCATCGTATTTTTTCGAGAGAATAAGGATCTTTTACTTTTTCAGGAACACCTTCTTTAGTTTTGGTAAAAAAATTAGTGCTTATAACGCAGTTTGTAAGTTTATCAGATTCATCATAAGTTTTATCTTGTTTTAGTTTTGGGTAAAAAATATTATCTTTAATAATTTCTAAATCTTTAAAATTATTATTATGATTTTTCTTTTTTACAAACTTTTTTGGTGCTTCTCCTCGTAAAAATTTCGAAATGTTATCTAATGTTTCTTTAAACCCGATTTCTTTTTCAGTTGGGTTTTCTTCGTCACAAAAAGATAACAAAGACTTAAAGTAATCTGTTGATTTGACTTTATAACCTTGAACTCCGTAAGAAAACAAGGTAGGTGAACGTAGCCGTAAACCTCTTATTTTTCCATCTGGATACTCATATTCAATTTTCATTGACTGGTAATTGTAAGTTTTATTTATTACGCTATCACAAAGTCTTAACTTTTTTACATCAAAGTCTTGAAACTTTACAAAATTATCTTCGCCATTATACGCTTTTTATATAAAATATTGTTTTTTTTAAGTTAAATTTTTTCATCATAAAAATTGTAAATCTATGTCTGATGTTCTGTAAGATTTCTTTTGATATCACATGCTACATTACACATACGACATCTGTCAAAAGCAGTAAGTGACATACAATTGGCACATATAGGTACATGCCTACAATTGCAAAACAAGATATTGGGTTTTCCTTCAACACAGATTACGCATTCGTCGATATAAAACACAGTTTCTGCATTATATGTTTGGCCTTGGGGTGGGTAGTAACTGTCCTGTTGGGGTGGCGGTGTCCAATCTCTACTATATCAATCTGATACCCCTGAGTCGAATCTTCAGATTGCCCCCATAGGGTATTAAACCAAAAGAACCCTTCTTCAAAACAGTGGGCCCTTTCCTCATAACGGTAGCTTACCTAACTAAATCTGATGTTTAAATATAGTATATCTCCATTTAATTCTATTGAGTTAAATGGGGGAGCCTCTGACATTCCCCTATAGTTACCCAGTAAAAAGTCTGGGTTAGCTGTTTCATTGATTGAACCTCGATACCAAACTCCCCCTGTTGGGCTATATAAAAATATACCCAGTTGCCAAGAATCCACCCCATCGTCATTAAATGCTTGTAGTAAACTATACTCATAATATATTGCTGGCCATAGTTTCATCATACCAAAATTAATGCTCGGAGCATCTATCGGTGGAAATACAATACTAGAATTACGGCGATATTTTTTATTGCAAAAAAAACTATTTTATCCCTAAGGACTTGCTCTAGTTTTGATTTAAATAATGGGTTGATACGTGCCATGATAGACATATTTTAAAAACGAGAAAAAAAAAAAAAAAAAGTTTAAAACGTAAATGGAAAGGGGAGAATTGCAAAAATTTAACCGGCAAAATGGTTTATAGACACGAATTTTAAAACGACACGAAATTGAAATTCGGGAAAAATAATTAAGATATAAATTTTGTTTTTAAATAAAAATTTGTAACATTTAACCAATAAAATGGTTTAAAAACACGAATTTTAAAATGACGTAAAATTTGAAACTCGGGAAAAATAATTAAGATATAAATTTTGTTTTTTAAAAAAAAAATTTAACATATAACCAGCAAAATGGTTTAAAAACACGAATTTTTAAATTACCTAAAATTGAAATTTGGGAAAACGATTCGAGGCGCGGTAAATGGAAAGGGGAGATGGAGATTGAGAATTTTTATCAATGTGAGCGCACGATGATAAAAAAAATGTGTAATGTTTAAGAAGATGGAAAATTTTTATCATTGTGAACGCTCGATAATAAAAATTTATGTAATGTTTTTAAGCTGGAAATGGTTTAAAAATGGAATTGTGAGCTAGAATTGTGTGTGGTTGTAAGAAGCATAAATGGGATTTCGTCGTATTGGCGAATCGGATGAGCCGTACCGTACATAATACACTCTACTTTTAGTAATCAATTCCATTACATCAGCTGAATATCACAGATTCAAGTGATATCATATGGTAAATATTTTAAGTAGCCTTCTATATACCAAACATTGCACATCGGTCGTCTACTGTCATAAGCAGTCAAATGTACTGAAACAATTCATTTTGTAAAAAGGTCACGTCTTCTCATTTATCTAGCTTTGCTCGCAAATTGTTCATATACCATCTATGTAATTGTATAATTAGAGGCTATTCAAGATTTAAAGTCGAAAGCCACATGTCATACTTCTAGCGCTCACCATGCTATAACTGATTGTTTGGTCGAGTTCAAAACATTCACAGAGAGAAAAAAAAAAAAGTTGTGTAATCGGAAGATAGTCAACGTAAACATTTTTGGTCTATATTTCATATTCTCCCATATCTTGGACATAAAAAAAAACAAAAAAAAAAAAACAGCAATATAAAAAGACCATTAATTAGATTCTTTGTCTACCGTGATGTCTTGTCAAATTTATAATCTAACAGTTTGAAATAAAAACGTGTTTAAACACATAAATTTGAATACAGAAGTCGCCCTATTAACGCACCCAGGAAAAGTAATACGTTTACGTGTGCGAGATAGCGTGACCGAAAACAAAGATTGACAATTTGTTACTTTTTTTAGCTGTAGAGTTTTAGTTTGCCCACCGAGTATTAATATTTATCCTGTACAGGATAGTGATGTGTCATAGCAGACAGGTCCAATTATTGGAGAATACTGACATGCGCAGACAACGTCTCTGATTCTATAAATAGCTGTTATAAAAATCAAGATCAGTTTTTGTTGTCCGATTTAAGCTCCATCCCCTTTTCAAATTTCTCCTCGGATTTGGACCAATCAAGAAAATGACCTTTGGAACTATTCGATCTGCGGAGATCTGCGAATAAATCACAACCCCTCTAAAGAGTTATGATTTACGTACCTCGGTCGATTGTAGCGTACATGTATCTCTTCCCCCCCCCCCCCAAATCCGCCCATGGACTATATCTACCCTAAAATTCACTGTAAAAATCCAAGAATCTTGCAAGAGAAGATCTAAATGGACAAACAATCAATTTCTTTTTTTTGCAGTGGTTGAAAAAAATCGTCTTAAATCATTCCAACTTTGACCAGGACCAAGCTTTTTCCCCTTTGATGGGCCGGACGTGTTTGATGCATTGGATGCTGTTGACAGTTTTAGTGACTGAAAGATTCCAAACCAGCCAAATTGAAACTTTCAACGAAAACTGAAGTGATTAGCAAACTGCATTTGATATTTGATCAAATTAGTATTGTCACATATCTAGTAAATACAGTATGTGGATGTTAAGTTTTATGGCTTACCTACCTCGGTCGATTTTAGGGGGAGGGGGGCGTACGCGGCTTCTGCCACCCCCTAAATCCACCCATGCTTTATCATCATAACATCAACAGACAAGAGATGCGTGTTACATACAGAGGAATCAGGTACCTAAAACAATAACTGTATTGTCACAGTTCAGTTTTCAGTCTTTTGTATTTGCTTCACAACAAAAGCAGTAGCAGATGACATAATTAACATGAAAACATGAAAACATGATAGAAACTAGAAAACAACCAATTAGGTCATTTTTGAAGATTCAAACAGATTTCCATTGTGAGAAGTAACTAATAATGACAGACACATTTTTGGGGCATAACAATACGTAGCTTAGATCAGGGTTCTCCCTCAGTAATAAAAATTGGGGGTCATGGTGACCCCTTGTCTCCTAAGTTAAGGGTCATTTCCTTAACTTTGGGGGTCAAAATAAATGAGCTTTTATGAATCGTGTTTCGTAAATAAAAGGAAAATACAATATTTACTGTTGTTTGCTTCTATAACGAACCTGAAGAGAAGGCTTTTTAAAAACAATGTGAGAAAAGGAGAAAATGCTGTTAATCAACATTTCCTCCTTTTCCAACAATATTTTCTGCCCAGTCAGAGACAAAGCCATTAATTTAACCACATTTTTTTGTCTGCAAATGCTTTCAGCTTGGACAAGTCTGAAATTTGTCGTTCGGTTAAGAGTTAAGAAGTTGAGTAGAGTCAGTGGCCATAAATATTTCCTAGAGTCTGAATCGTATTGGCTTACTTCTTGATTTATTGTGGTTTGACTGATGAAGTTATAGTTATGAAACTTTCATAAAAATAAAAGAATGAAAAATAAAAAAAAAAAAAATAATAAAAAATGAATTTTGCAATGAAATGTATATTTTTTTACTCGATAAAATGCGATTTGATATAAAACCAGCAATCAAAAAGTGATAAACTTTTAGTAAAAACATTTTTTGACATTGACGTCAATGGTGATGTCACCAAAATGTAGCAGAAGAATAACATCAATATGTTTTAAAGAGCTAAAACTTTGATGTCAGGCCAGGAACACAAATACATGTAGCATATACATGTAAAATAGTTCCAATAACATTGATTTCTATCCGTAAAGTTTTCCTTATAATTCAATGATCAGAGGCTGTGTAATTAATGCTTGCACACTTAAAAAGGCATGCAAGTCAATGGAAATTCGGACTTTGATAAAATAGTCACGGCCACTTACGGTAGCACATGTAGAAAATGCCTCTGGAAAAGCTACTGTAGGTATAGCTAAAACGATAATGTCTCTTCTTGAAATAGAAGAAACTTTTGTGCGAAAAGAAGAAAATTCTGCTTACCAGCATTTTCTCCTTTTTTCACGGTGTTTTCAAAAGCCTTTTGCTTCAGAGTTGTTAGAACTCTGGATTATGTCGTAAAAAGTTTAGAAATAGATATATAATTAACTCCTTACCTGATGACAAAATTTTAGACTGTCAAATTGAAATCCTAAATTATTGTAATTGTCTTTAAAAAGAGTGGAAAATATTGTGGGAAAAAATGAAACTGCTGGTTATCAGGGTCTTCTCCACTTCCCCCAATGTTTTCAAAAGCTTTCTCTGAGTTATAAGAGTACATGATTACTTTGTAAAGGAGTAAGGTTGGCAAATTGTGTCATTTCAGGAAGATTATAAACTGTTCAGTAGGAGAAAGTCTACAGAGATTCCAGGCGGTCATATCTGCTGCAAAGAATGCGGAAATTCCAGTTAGAGGGTAGGTTATAATTATTGAATCTTGAAGCAAAACAACAAAAGCTAGCGCTAAATCGACTCAAACAATGCATTTTAAATTAATGCAAAACCTTAACACATATTATTATACACGATAAAAAACCAGTATGATCTATTCGAACATGATTTCAAAACCACCTTAACAGCAATCTTTCCAAACGATTTTCACTCAGTCTTTAACACTGTCAGAAACAGGCCAGAATAGTAATGAAGCATTTCCACTGGACTAAAGGGCCGAATAAATCCATATAACATTTTCGCGTAGAAATACAATCAAATTAAGTTTGTTTTCGTTTAAAGGTTTCAGCAAATGAGACAGTGTAGATCAAGGATAAGAATACACATTTTGTGCATTATGACCTTGATCTACATTTGCCGCAAAAACAACTACAGTCGTAAAAGGAACGTTAAGGTTTCAGATAAATCGATATCGTCATTAAAAATAAATGATAAGTCATCTCAAATTGCATAAACCGACTATAAGACCATCATTACAAAATAGCCAAAGTATGTGTGCGCTGACTATCTCTTTACTATATTTCTATTTAGTATTCTTTGTATCTTATATACTGTTCTGAATGTGTACGACTGTAATATGATATTGAAATTAACATTTGTGTAGTATGTAGAAAATAGAAATAAAATTGTAAAAAAAAATCATTTATAGGACCGATTCAAGTAATATATGAGCCACGCTCTGACAAAAGGGAGCTCAACCATGATACCAAACAATTCATCACATGATCACCGATCCATAACGTCCATTTAGTCTAACAACCGACTGTATTATGAGATACACTGGTTCCTTGACATGCAGAAAATTTACCAAAAGCAAAAGCCCGGACTGACCTGGGTCGATATTTTTTACGTTTTGCAGATGCATTAAGCCACTTTTTCACAGAGCATGGCTCGTATTGATTGTCATGTTGAATAAAGGACAGTAAAAGGAATTTGCAACTGTCTTAAAACTGTTTCAAACTTATTAACCGTGAAATTTTAAAATCTTTGGTAAAAATAAGATATCAATTACTGCATTGTTTCTTATCTAATAAAGAAGGGTCAACAAACAGCAGGGAAATTCAGAAGAAATTTAAAGAAAAAATTTTTTTCATGGCATTTCTATCATTGATATTCTACAGAACTATATCAATCACCCAACCTAATTTCATAATTAGAGTAATTATGAGTTGGTATATAAAATGAATTTTATAAAACGAGTCTAGCAAAAAAAAAAAAAAAAATAAATAAATAAAAAAAAGATATTGAGCCTTTCGCGGCCTTGAAAATGTATTAATTACACATTGTGTCTCAAGAGCGAAGGATTAACAGCCTCTTTATATGACATTGTGATTATGCATAGTTTATAATATAAATTATGCGTGAAAGCATAAATAGTCGTGTTGAAAATGGGGAAGATTACACTTCTTTAATATGAGTGTGTATCTATGATGAAAAATAGTTCCATAGAAACTTACAAATATCAAGCAGATACTCGTTATGGAATAATATTAATAATAATAATAATAATACTAAAGATAATAAAGATAATAATAATAAATTAGCGTAGTGTAACAGGCTGGTTTTTCAAGTGATTTCAGACCTATATTTTACGGTACATTCAGTGCTTTCGGTTGTAAATGTGAGCATCTTCATAATTTCATTTTATTTTTCGATTTAAGGAAAAGTCGTTATAAGTAAGGTTACTTTAGTATATGTTTTTTCCAGGACGTACACGCTTGTCACAAAAAACAAATCTATAGTGTTATTCATGTAAGTTTGATAATATATCTAGGCCATGTTTTTGCATGTTAAAATTAGAACTGTTACGAAAGAGTAATGTGAAAAACAATCTCTGGTCAACCTCGTTTGGCCTTTGATTTGAAGTTCTATCGAAGTCTACGAGAAAAATGTTTTAAGCTTGCCTATGAAGGGTCGCTTTTTTTTTTTTTTTTTTTTTTTCTCGACTCTTAAAATTCAACATATGTCAGATTCTGTATATCTGTTTGTGCATTCCTTCTATCTTAAAAAAAAAGATAATTTAATTCGCTTTCTTTTTATGAAGCTGAGGGATCTAACATAAAAAATAACAAAAAACAAACAAACTCAATAAGGGTTTTTATTTCTATAATTTCAGAATTGATGCGTATGCTGGATGAAATGTTAACTGGAGCACGGTGTGATTTCAACGTTGACTGGATCCAGGGATTTCAAGGAGACATGTTGGTTTTGTTCTGCGAAAAACTAAAAACTGATCTGCTTAACTCACTAACTCGAATGGCAGCTTTCACGAAGTCAGAAGTGACTTTGACAAAGCTGAAGTGCTTACTTCAAACTTAAGAAGGTCTCTTTCACCGAGAGCACAAGCCGGACTGGATGTCATGAAAAAGACTGACAAACAAGAATATAGAAAAGTCCATTCAGGACTGGAAAAAAAAAAACGCTACAAACTGCTATTAAGAGACGGCCATATGGCCTTGCTAGTAACTGAAACTTTTTTTTTTTTTTTTTGGTCATCATTCGATTATTTCGAAAATGCCAGCGGATCTGTTCTTTGTAAACAGATGTCTACAGGTGTAGTTGTATACACGTGTAGAAAGTAATGACCTGTGCGAAGGATTACTTAGAGCTAATGTCAAGGAGAATTGATAACAAATTTTTGAAAGATACACTTACGGCCTTTGGAACTGTAACACAAGTATGAGTTTGCAAAAGGATAGTATTTTGAATTATCCAATGTTCTTCAGTCATCAAATTTCAAACGAATCTCAAAGTATGTTCATTAAAAAATGGTTTCAAGCTGGCATTCACTATATTGGCGATATCCTTAAAGGCAGTGGAACCGTTTATAGCTTAAGAGAATTCCATTCGAAATATGATTGGAATATTAACTTCCTAAAATATGCTGCAATAAAAGCAGCGATTAAACCTTTCTAAGAGAAAATAACATTTGACTGCCCTTTAATTTCTTACCAAAGACCGGTTTTTCCATCACTAGTAACACTCTTGTCAATCAATTCTAAAGGTTCCAAAGAAATGTATAAAATATTGAATAAAAGCTAAGAAGTGCCAGTCCCTTTAAAATGAATGAACCAAATTTTAAATGCAAACCTAAGACCAAACGATTGGGATTCATTTTTTTTTTTTTTTTTTTTTTCAATATCGTTTAGCATTATTAATAACACAAAAGTCGAATGGTTCCAAACAAGAATTTTGCACAGAATATTAGATACAAGCTGAAAATAGGTTATATCATAAACCCCTTATGCGATTTCTGTAAAAAGAAATTAGAAACAATTGAGCACCTTTTTTGAGAATCTGACATAACATAACCGTTATTTAAAAGCTTGCTGAGATTTCAGAAACGTTCATTTATGTCTATTGATTTACAGATGGTTTTATTTGGAACTACAGAAAGGTGTCAAAAAGCAAAAAATGTAATCTCAAATTGTCATTAAAATTTTTTCAATGCGGAAAAACAGATTGCCTTCCATGAAGACTTCGTTCTATTGCATATGTCTTGAATAAATAAATATCGGCAAAGAAGAAGCAATCCTTTATAATAAGATGGAGGAATTTAATGAAAGTTGGAGAAATCATTTTACCTGTCCATTAACTGCTTAAAATTAACGATACGTAAAATCAGAAAGCTTAGATAATCAATTCATATGTAACCCGTCCTACTTTACAATGTACTCTCAATTTCCATGAAGGTTTATGTTACTTTATTCAGATGAATCTATATAATCAAGTGATCGATAAAATCAAAAAAAGAAAAGGAATTTTAACAACATGTAAAAAGGCAACAGAAACCTAGATATTTGAGACCCGCAAAAGTCAGGTCTTCCTCTCAATGTGTGTGTGCACTTTTTTTTTTTTTTTTTTGTTTGTTTGTTTATTTTTAAGTTATATATAATGTTGTTCTTATTTGTAGTAAAATACTGGCGTTGCTTAAAAAAAATTAACTCATTTCGTCCTGCAGAAGTTTTTTTTTTTTTTTTTTTTTTTAGCGTCTTGCAGCGGACGATCTTTTGGGGGCGTTGTGGCAAAAGGAGGATATCGCTAGTCACAGCCGATTTCTCCTCTTTTCCGCAATGCACTAGAGTTGTTTCGGAAAGGAATGAGTTAAATTGGCTCGTAACTCGCGTATTGAATCTGTTGAATTACCCTTATACCCTGAAAACGGCTCCAGTTGTGTTTTTTTTGTTAACAGTGTAGATCGGGAGTAGAATGTTCATAACGTGCAGTCTGGCTTAAGATCTGCACTGCCCGCTACTTTACTCCTATTCTACCTAAAAAGAGGCGTAAATGAAAATGTTTCGGTGGTTGTTCTAAATGAACAGGACCATTTAATTTGGCGCTTCAACTCTTTACTGACAAAATTTTAGACATGTCTGAATTGAAAAGAACTTCAGACGACATTTTGGCGGAAGGCTACAATGGTGGATTCGTCTTGGGGAAGAAGAAGAGGGCATTGTTTGAATTAGAGAAAATGCCAGTTAACGACATTTTCTACCTTTCCAACATTTTTTTTAAAGTGTATAATGCCTAGCGGGTATTAAGGCGCTGAAGTGTTTGGTAAAGGGGTAAAGGAAAGCTACGAGTCCTAACATATATTTAATATGTAAAACTATTGTACAAAGATTAAAATAGAGCACTGAAACAAAAAGGTTTCCAAGTGACCTGGCACCTGACCGGACGACTAATAAAGCGTACTTGATAGTGCAGATTCTCAAAAGGGTCTTTGTAGTTGGTACTACGTACATTGTCTAGCCCAGGCAAATTCTGTTATTAAATAATGATTCCTTCCACTTTCAATAGGGTCTTAAATTGAGGCAGTGTAACAATACATGTAGTATGCTGTCATCTGCGAAAATTCTAAGCACTACAATTAAAATATGTTTAATATCCAAAATTTGAGGAACTCCGACCTTATGACAGGGTAAAAATGAAGATACTTAAAATAGCCTTACTAATGTTTAAGGTTCCTGTGTGGCTCATGGGTAAACCGTGGGACTCTTAGCCTGAAGGCTTCGGGTTTGAACCTCACTGAAAGCACGGGAATTTTCGTGGGATTATCCTTGGGAAAGACACCTCAAAACATTGTAGAGGTGAAACCAACGACTTGAATAAAATGTGAGCTGTTGCCGTGATATGACTGAAATACTGATGAAAGCGATGCTAAACACCATTCAATTAACATATGCTTAGAATAGCAAATATAGCATGTCACCTGTTTAAATAATTTATACTTAAGTTTGAATTGTCCAGAGACCCTAGAAACCCTGTCAAATGTTTTCAATAAATTGCAAAATACCTAGCAAGAATATATCTGCTTTCGAATACTTGAAGTATGTTTTATATTGCTAAGGAACAGAACCATGTTGAGTGATCAGGCATTAAACAAAGGCTGATAAATTAACAAACTCCTGATATTTTTTTTTTACAACAGCCTGACTCAACAGCTTGAGAGAGATGAAATATTGAGCTTGTGCGTACTGCTATTTTAAATAATCGGATGTGCTAGCTGTTTTAGAGTTGATATCTAAACATATACATGTACTTAAATTATTTAAAGATATAGAAAGTCTTGAACTAAAGGGACAGTGTTCTTAATTATTTTGAACAGATCGTGACCACAGTAAGGGATTAGATTATTTCTAGAAGTTCTTGTGATGTGATTAATGTTTTTAGTCTTCCTATCCTTCTATAATTTTTATTTAGTATACATGTATTCGAGGATCGACAGTAGAGCCTTGTAGAAATAAAAGCACTGTGTCCAAGTTGAAAATCTGCACACACACACACACACACACACACACTTTGGAAACTTCTTTGCACCTACTTATTTAGCTAACAAAACCCATGAAAAAAAGTATCTAAAGACTTTAAAATTTCATTTTGTTGATTTTGTTCATGAAACTCAATGTTTGACATCTGAAAATGGCGGAGAGATTGCTGCAAATAGAACAGCATACGGTCAATTTGAAAACATTTACGTGTGATGCCAAGCATGTTGAAAACCAGATTCATAAAAAACTTATTCTTACTTAGAGATATTTTTGATTGTTCAAGAAAAATTCCCGGACAACAGAAATTGATCCTAGTGGGTATACCATCTTTTCCCCAGAGTTTTCTTTCAGGAATACTGTTATTGATTACTAACCAATTATTTGTATCATATTCTTTCGGCTAGGAAGGTTGATAAACCTGCTTATCGGTTCAGGGGTATGTACATGATAGAGTATATATACATGCATAAATAATTCTTTTTCTTTGGCCTCAATAGTCGACTTTGTGAAACTGGCTATTCACATGTTTGTATTGGTAAGCTGGTAGTGCATACTTAAAGTTACTATTGTACCTATAAATGAATTAAATTACTGCAAAATGATATGGTTATACAATAATTTGTTATTGTTTATGGCTTTCCTCCAGTTATCCGTCACTCCTCAGTGGCTAAAGCAAACAAATGCTGAAATTTTACCATAGAGTTTCATTGTAAAAACATGTAATGGAAAATGAAAGATAGTGAAAAAAGATTGTTTAACGTGGTTTTTGTAATTGAATAGTATTTCAACAAAGAATCATAGTACGAGTAGTATTGTTTTATTTGAACTCATTTCATTAAAACGCTAGTTTCCAAACCAACAAAGTAGCCTATATAGGTGAGAAGCATAATTACCTTCAAGCTAAATGTCAATTTTATATTGCCACGAAAACCTATACAACTTGTTAGTTTCAAGGTCATCTCAAAATCACATCCGCAAATTAATCTTCAACGATGAAAGAAAGATTCATTTCTTACCTTTCTAGCTAGAGTAGGGGTACTTATTAAATGTTTCTAAAAATAAAATTTTTACTAGTATGCATTATGGTCAATGTTGGATTTGAATTTGCAACACTAATGGGAGGGGGAGGTTTACAGGTATTCCCCGTTGTCCGTTTATAAAACAGCTGATTATAGAATATATTTTTGCAGACTAGAAGAGAATTGCATGGGGTTACTATAGTAATCTGAACGAAAGTATTGATCTAGATTATTAAATTCTTACCAAGGACCTTCCTTGCTAGAATTACTTAGTATAATTAACTCATCCAAGTAACATACAATTACGGACTTTAACTCCTACATGTATTTATCAAACAGGTAAAAAAAGAAGCAATAGACGTACTAATGCTAATTTTTACACTGTGTCCGCAATTGCATATATCTGAGACAATGTAAGTTCCATTAAATGTCTTTGTTTTGTTTTCCTCACTTGTTTGTGTTATGTCAGTAAAAACTGTATTCCAAATGCGTATAGTAAATTTTGCACATATTAGCATCCATTTAAAGCCAGGATGTATTAAATCGTATTCTGGCACCGTTGATCACAGCGGCGAACATAATGCTCTATGTGCAGTTCTATGTTCTTTAAATTTGAGATTAAATTACTTATCAAGTTTGCATAGTTATTGGCAAGGCATACATATCAAATTTCGCCACAAATACAAATGAGCACTGCTCTGTAAAAGGGAGCATAATGTGTCTGCAAAACGTATCGACCGAGGTCAGCCTGCGCAGTCATTTTTCTACATGTCAAAGGAACAGCGTACCTTGTGATTCAGACGGTTGTTAGAAAAAAATGAATTTCATGGATCCATAAGTAAATGATAACCTGCTTATTATAATGCATCATGTAGATGTATTAACCTCCTTTTGCTAGAACATTGCTCAAATGTTATTTGTACATAGCAAACATCGAGAAGGTGCCGACGTCGACTGAAAATAGTTTGCGTGTCCTGTGCAGCTTGATCTTGATCTACACAATCTTCTTGAGGAGCTAAACGAAAAGACATGTATGCATGTGTATGAAGGCGTCTTTGCACCCTTTTTTCCCCATTCTTATTTGGTGCCAGGTTCGGATATGAAGCGGTGTTTGCAAAGAAGTTTTGTCGCTGCATGTCTGCTGCTTGTTTGGTTCATACTTCATATGGTTGTGACGCTAGAGGATGAAATTGTTTGGAATTCGATTATACGACGAGAACCAAAAGTTTTTCCTGCGGCATCAAAGAACCAGTCATTTGCTACCTGTTCAAGTCAGATTCTAGATGAGATGGTTAACATGCCTATTCCATCCAAGCTGCATGAAAACGTAGATGTCAGTGTTTTCGAAAGATCCGATTGTTTTGTAATAGATTCAGAGAAATCGGGACTCTACAGAATAGTTCATGAAGGGAACTTTGCCCATGTCATTTGCAACGCGACAAAAAAGAGGTTCTTGACAACCAATGAAAACGAACAACGCGTGAGTAAAAATCTTGCACTCCATGCATTGAAAAGTTACACTACGTATATTTGAATTGTATATATTTAAGGATGCATATGTGACTTTTGATGATAATCAACAAATGCAATGAGTTTATTTATCTGAATTTTTTCTCCATTATATTCAGATATCGATTGTTTCTTTGACAGTCCATTTACACTGAATTAACAACCAAGTGTTTGAGTCTGTCTGAATCTGAATTGTTGAGTTTTGTTGTATGCAAAAACACAACGGCAGAGGTAATTATTTAAATGTCAAAATGAAATTTGAAATAATCCTTAAAAATAAAGGCTAGGTTTACACTATTTCTAACGGAGATAGAAGATAATATGCAGATTTTATTTGGTTTTCTATTTTATGCCAAGGACTAGTCAAGACCGCTGTCACTTAGGAGGGCAATAGGTAGAACTTACAGTCACTAAAGTGAATCCGTGATCTAACTTATCACAGGACATTCAACAACGTGCAGACGCTTTCTTCAGTTTCATATTTATCTAGATAAAGGTCAAGATGAAGGTCACAGTTACAAAATGAAAAGGATGAGACATCTGGAATGCTTAAGAACATAGGAGACTTCCATGTCACTCTTATTAAAGGGGGAGAGGGAGGTTTTCAATAACAAAAAGTTACCTTTATAATATAATATTCAGGTATTATAAATATTATATCGTTAGGGTAGTTCGCACTTTTCTGTTTGTTATTGAAAACCGCTCTCTCTCCCTTTAATAATGCTCACGTATAATAGGCCCTACTGGAAAGCTCAGTGGTAAGCCTATCTGACTCATGACCTGATGGTTGCAAGTTCGATACCCGTTTTAGGCAAACTTTCCTCCTGGCGATTTTTCACCTCTCACCGCTGATGCATGTGAGAAAAGTATTCGGTGACTTTGGAGGGGAAGTTATGTCAGTACTGGTGTGAGAAAGCCAGGAAACACAAGCATAGATGCACTGACTGCCGTGATATGAACAGAGCTGTTAAAACAGCGTTAAACTCAAATACAGTCAAACAATCAACATGTGTTATGAACTGTATTTGACTATTCCCATGTTTTGGATAGACCAAATCAAAATTTGGAGAAATTTAAAGATCTTCTTGTCTTAATTCAAACAATTGTAGTATTTTGCCAAGGTTGTTTAATTTATGATCTAGATATTATTTTCACGAATATTCTATACTGACGTCCATAAAAAACGCTTCATCGAAAAAGTGCAGTAACTTTATACATAGCCATTATATTTATGTCATTTTTGTCCTCCGTATTATGTTCACTTATTTAACTTATCAAAACATAAAAGTTTGCTTGTCTTGACGTGTGGACCAAAGCCATGACGTCACTCGCATGTTTTGCAAATGCGTCCCGTGCACTCTCTCCACGTGGTTCTATACGCCGCCATTATACACCTGTATTCATTTATCGATCGGCAAACAAGTGGTCATTTCTATTTTGGAAAGTTTTTTTTTTTTTTTTTATTTTCAAAATGCCAAGACTAAATAATGAAGAAAGAGAAAGAATTTTAGGGATGCTTGAAAGCGGACTATCTCAAAGTCACGAGGCCAGGCGCTTAAACGTAGCAAGGTCGACGATAGTTCGTCTTGTACAGCGGGGTAAACGCAACAGAGAGCGTTTCTGATAGGCTCCGGCCCGGTGCACCTCGTGTGACGTCTGTCTGGCAGGACAATTTCCTTCGTCAACGTCACTTGCGTAACCGTTTCGTGACGGCGCAATCTACGACGTCAGTGGTTATATGCAATCGCGGAAGGACTATCAGCTGCAATACAGTACGGAGACGTCTTTTAGAGCGGGGAATCTCTTGCAGGCGGCCGTACCGTGGTGTGGTGCTCACAGAGCGTCACCTTCGGGAACGTCGGCAATGGGCTCAAAACAACAGCAGCAGATGTTGGCGAGATGTTGTCTTTAGTGATGAATCTCTTTTCATTCTTTCCAACGCCGATGGGCGTGTCCGCGTTTACCGTCGACGTAACGAATGTTACACGCGTAATTGTTTACTAGAGCATAACCGTTTTTGGTGTGGCGGTGTCATGGTTTGGACGGCGATTAACTACATCTTTAAAACTGACTTGGTTGTCATAAATGGGAAATTATATGCTAGAGAGTATGTGGACCAAGTTCTTCGTCCTGTGGTCGTTCCCATTTTCCAGCAACGTCCTGGTCTTACGTTTCAACATGATCATGCTTGACCCCACACGAATAGGCTCACCAGAAATTTCCTCAGGGGCAATAGTATTGATGTTTTGCCATGGCCCGTTCAATCTCCAGACTGCAACCAATATTGAGCACATGTGGGACGTCCTTGGACGTCGTTTGCGTCAACGCAATCCACAGCCGCAAAGTGGCGATGAATTGACAAATGCTCCCCATGAAGACTGGGCTCGAATTCCACACTATTTGTTTCGTAATTTGTGTGGATCCCTGGGACGATGTCTTCAGGCAGTGATAGCAAGTCAGGATGGTCACACGCGGTACTGACGACATTGTGTTGGCGAGTTTGTTTAAACGTCTGTTTCAGCTGAATGTCGGGCACTTAAGCTGAGGTATTAGGTGAAAAATGTCGAAATAGAGGTGAAAAATGTCGAAATATTCCCATAGTTTATTTCTAAAGTCCAGGAATCGTGAAATATATGTTTAGTTTATAAATATGGATGTTCAAAGGCAGGTGAAGCGTTTTTTTTTAAGGACGTCAGTATATATAAAATATTTAGAAAACTGTAGGGATTTGTTTGTTTTGGTATAGGAACGATCAGAACTTTTGAACTGTGTATCATCCACTGCCGTTCACAAATATTCCTTATGGCCTCATGTCCTTTACTAGTGCGCTAATACCACGTTACCACGGAACATTTGTGTACAAGTTCCCTTACATTTTTTTTTTTTTTTTTTTTTTTTCTTAAATGATCAGTACTTTGAGAATTATTGTGTACAAGGCGTTCGAGTTAGAAACAAAAGAACATCTTACTACACAGGCAAATGAAGAATAAGTGATACTAATAAACATAAAGCACGTTTAATGAATGGTGTAAACCTTATACCTTCGAAACCAAATTCCCAGTGTCGGCTTTAAAAATACTCTTGTTTGGCCCGCAACATGCGAAATGAGACCTTCGGACATTTGCGTAAAGTGTCATCCCGGATTAGCCTGCGTAGTATGCGCAGGCTAATCCGAGACGGCACATTACGACTACATAAGAATTTTTCATACAGTAGACTTTCCTGAAACAGAAAATCGCACAAAAACGGGAAGTGTCGTCTCGGATTAGTCACAGACTGCACAGGTTGATCTGGGACGACACACTTTTACGCATATGTCCAAAGGCCCCTTTTCGTGTGTTGCACGCCATTAATATTGGTAATCAATAAACATGAATTAAGATTTAGTAGATAAATACATATGAAAACATTGTGGCAAAAGTTGGACAGAGCTGTTGAAATCGTCTCAGTCTTTTAGGACTTGTCGCCTTCAAGATACATAAACTCTTCCGCAAGGGGCTGTAAGTGCAAGCCGCCGGTACGTGGAAACAGTAAACACTCAAGTTTCCAATACTTTTAATCTATGGAGCTTTCTTTTGCAGACAGCCCTTGTAAGTCTACCGGGATCAAGTAATACATGGGTGCGCCACCTTTTAGAAGAACTAACAGGTATGTAATACATCTACCTTGAATTTAAATCGCTAAAATCTTCAAGTTATAACTACTAAGTAAGTGAAATGAAAATTTCAAGCCTGTTCTAAAAAAAACCCAAAATTTTGCTATTGCAAAAGGTATTTTTTAGGGGAAAAATATCAGATCAGACTGCACGTTCTGTTCAGTCTGGTCGTAATCTACAATGTCCGCAAAAGGTCAGTGGGTCGCGCTTAGCAGCTTAAGGGTTAATAAGTTACCTGTCAGTGTAATGTGACCATAATACTTTTTTATGCGGCGTAAATTCCTCGCTTAAACAAACAAACTGTATTTCAATGAGAGTCATTCCTGTAAGTCAGTTTATTCCCCTTACCAGATAAAGACTAAAGGTAACCAAACAACAGATTGGTCCTTATACCAGTGTTCCTTTGTTATTATCCTTGATTCCCTTGGGGATGTTGCGATATAAATAATTTATGATTATACATGTATATGTATGTAAAGTCTCCATGTAATTTTGAAGCAAAAATGTGCTCAACCATCAGAGATAATATTTTAAATCAACTTATAAAGCAATCTAACCAGATTTGGCAGCGATATTATCTCAAGAACATATTTATGTAGTTCAAGAAAATCAAGGATAAAATCCAAGTAATCCCCTATGTAGTACTGGAGAGGAATTAGGGGAAACAACTGAAGAATGGCCCTCATTGCTTTTGCGATCGATGACCGTGGCAAAATTAAGATCTATTTTTATTGTAATTTTTTGTTTCAATAAAAGATTAAGTGGCTTTCTGTAAGATTCTCTGGAATCATTGTACATCCCGGCCATACAGTTCTGCCAACTAAGTGCGTCACTTCCATCAGATTTGAAATCACGAACCCTGAATTACTAGACGGCTGCACCTTTTCGACTGTGCAACTCGGCTCGGCTTGAACAATCGTAATCAAAGACAGAATATCGGGAAACATTCCCAAGTACCGATTTTGATCATTTTCAAAATTGTTTTTATCCCATAAAACCTCCTCCAGTAGTGCGCAAGATTTCATATTGATAATACGTCAGCGAATAATCGTTTTTTGGTCTCGGCTCTGATTGATTTGTAATTTTGAATCCTTCAGTCCGAGGAAACCACCCGCGAGACGTGCTGAGTTTTGTATTAGGTCGCAATTTTGTGGAACAATTACGTTATAAGCCTATTAACTGACATTGTATGAGCAGCAGAAAGTTTTCACCATTTACATGTTTTAACCGTTATCCTGCTAAATAAAAGAAATTAAACATTTAAGCTAATAGGTAAAATCCAGATTTTGCTATTTAAAAGATACTTTTCGGGAAAAGATATCTCCTTTTCGGACAGTGTGGATTTAAAATCAGACTGCACGTTATGTGCAGTCTGATCATGCGTTACACTGTCCGCAGAGGGTCCTTGAGTAGCGCTTAGCAGCCTACGGGTTTTTAACAACATCGAATGCTTTGAACAATTTTGTTTTAAACAGTGGGCGATGGAAAATAACGCGGATTACTCCCTCAGGAAACGATTTCCTTCATACTTTTATGTGAATGTAACGGAGCAAACTTTTTGTAACAATCTTTGGAATCGAACTGCACTTGTGAACATGACTCCGTAAACGGTGTATAGGCTTGAAGATGACGATGCAGGACACGTACTTCTCTTAACATGAATAATTTTAAATATATATAAGAAGGAAACTGGCGCACTTATTTCGCAGAATTGTACGGCCGTAATAAGAAATAATTACACAGAAGCTCGCGGAAAACGGTTTGATTTTGTATTGATACCATAAATAGAAAAAAGAATAAATCTTAACCTTTAGGCTGCTAAGCGCGACTCAAGGACAGTTTAGATCAAGATTAGACGGGACAGAACATCCATTCTGATCTGGATCTACATTGTCCGTTAAGGTAATATCCCCTCCCCTCAAATATACCTTTGAATGAATAACATTTCTGTTTTTACTATCGACTTGGATGTTTCATTTCACCTCTTTAACCGGAGAGAGGTTAACTTTGCCACGGCCATCGAAGAGATAGAGACATAATGGCGTGCAACACACGAAAAGGGGTCTTCGGACATATGCGTTTAAGTGTGTTGTCCCAGATCAGCCTGTGCAGTCTGTGACTAATCCGAGACGACACTTCCCGTTTTAGTGCAATTTTCTGTTTCACGAAAGTCTACTGTATGAAAAAAATCTTATGCAGTCGTAAAGTGCTTTCTCGGATTAGCCTGCGCAGACTGCGCAGGCTAATCCGAGACAACACTTGACGGAAATGTCCGAAGGCCCCTTTTCGTGTGTTGTCCGCCATATAGGCCAGTCGTAGGAATAAGAATTAAATGAATATCCGTAATCTAAACGAAAGGTTAACGCTATACCAAACGACACAATTTCAGACTCGACCAACTTGAAAGCATTTGAAGACGACAAATTCAAACAAACTTTAGAGATGATTTCTGTTTATAAATCTTAGAAAACCTTGTGGGAGAAGGAGGAAATGCTGGAGTAGATAGATATATACTTTATTTGGGCCAAACCCCATTATGCTACGCATTCGCTTAACAAAATAATTTATGCTTAAATTAACCATATAAATTATGCCCCAAATGCAATTATGAATTTATTATCGTTTATCAAAATCAACCACGCTTAAGCACGCTGTGTAAATTTATGCAATCCAACCATCCTTAAGCATATGGCTAGCCCTTATACAATATAAAACATAATAACAATTTTATGTAACATTAACATGGTCATAAAATTAAAACAAAAATGGGTTAACAAGTCAATCTAATTAAGGTCAGCAAACAAAATGGCAAAACCTTTTTTATAAACATTTTTTACTTAAATCAAATTTTTATTAAAAAAAAAAAAAAAAAAAAAAATTAAAAAACATTTTTTTTTTTTTTTTTTTTTAAATCTAATTTAATAAAAATTTACTTAAATTAAAAAATGAAACAACTTGTTAATGATTTTTATACTGAAACTGTAATATGTAATGGAGAAAACGGTATTAGATGTTCTAGTTCATCATATGTATTTTTAAAAGCAATACCAATATTAGAAGAAAATATTAGAAAAAAACTTGATTGCTTACCTTACTTTAATTTTGAATTTCCAGATTTAATTTTTTTTATAAATATGAAAAGAAAATTTAGATATTTTTCCGAATTAATTAATCTTAAATCAAGATTATATTATGAATATAGTAAAAAAATAAAAAATGAAAATATACCTTTTGCTATGTTTTCTTCATTGTTTATTTTTAATGAAAATGGTGAAATTACAAAACAAACAAAAAGCAAATGTGTTTCTCATTGGATATTTGATAAAACAAGAAGTATTCATATATATGTAGATGGAGTGATAATAAATAACAAAGAAGATTTTTTAAGAGATTATATTAGTGACTATAAAAAAATTAATAATTATCTTTTGGTATTGGAAAAGATTATAAAACACAAAATAAAATAATTATACCTTATGTTAAAATAACTGATTATGATTTAGATTTTTCAAGTGAAAACTATAAATTTAATGTTGATGATATTTTTCCTTAAATATAAATATTTAACCTTTTTACCAGGTTAAATATTTTAATATGTTTTTGGTCTTGCCCCTTGTTGCTCATATTTTTTTATTTTTTCTTCTGTTAATTTTTTATTTTTTTCTTTTTCTATAATTTTAATCCTATGATGACCCAAAGCTAATGTATCCTCACCATTTTCAAGTATATACCTTTTATCATCTTCAAAACTTAATGATTTTTTATTTATCTCTTCGGTGCGCAATTTATGGCCATAACTTCTTATCCCACCCATAATTCTATAATAATCTTTTCCTGTATCCAAACAATCCTTATAATTTTTAAATCTTATTTCATTTTTAACAACAGACTTTTTTACCCCCTTACATCTTTGACCTTCTATATTTTTATCTTTACCATTATCTTTCCATTGTAATTTACTATTTTCATCTAAAATTGGTTTTGATTTAGGGTCGTCAGGATCTTCTCTTAATATAGGTAATTTTTTATAAGCATATGTTTTTGCACCCAAACCAACAAATTCAGTCATAATATCACCATTTAATTCATCCTTAAACATACCTAATACATTTTTATTTTTTTTTCACTATACAATGGATGCTCTTTTGGGTAACCACTAAAATCATACATTGTATCAGCATGTTTTGCCATATCTTCATACAAATCTTCAGTTACTATTACAAGTATAAAACTATCTGTATCAGTATAACACATCCCAACTTTTTCACCATATATTGCTTTAAAATGAAGATAATAATCTAATTGCATTGTTGTTTTACTAATATCTAATATGCTTACACCTAAATAAACAGGTTTATCATATGTTAATTCTAATTTTTTTGTATGAACAGCAACTAAATTTTCATCAAAAATTGTAGTATGATGATAGTTTGGTTTAGCGGTAAGCTTTTTAAAACGATAGCTATTTGTATCATTAACTAATTCTATATTTACTCTGTTTCTTATATTTTCCATAGTTTTACCAAAAATAGCATTCATCATTAACTTAAATAATTTTTCTAGAAAATCATTTTTATCATCTTTAGCTTTTTTTCTTAAATCTGCACATAAATCAATATATTTTTTAATATCGGTACTTTCTTTAAATTTAATCCCTCTATGTATTTTTTTTAAATTTTTAATCCTAATTTTAAGTAAGGTTTTAAAGCTTTATAATGTAAAGCATAATTTTCTTTATCATTTAAGTTTGGAATTAATTTTTCTACTTTTTCTATTTTTAGCCTTTCTGGTGCTAATGAAAAATCATTATGCTCATCATGTAACTCTTTAGGATACTCTAAATCAACATCTAAGAAGCATGGATAATTTACCCAATTTTCTAATTCTTCATCAGTCATATTTTTAAAACCACCTACAGGTAAAGGTTTGCTCATAGCCCATGGATAAAGACTGTTTTTATCTATATATAACAAATATGTTGAAGGTATTGATGGGTTGTAATCTTTCATATATTTATTGTTAGCCTTTACATATCTCTTACTACACATGCTAACCCCACCCCTTTTTAATTTTTCTGTAAAATAAAGTTGGTCACGGTCTGTTAGTAGTTCAAGTTCTATTTCACTTATCTTTAGCATTGCATCATAACCATAACCAGGTAAAGTATAATACCAAGCAGGATCTAAACCAAAATTTTTAAGGCTAGCATTTCTAAAGTTTTCTAATACATCAGCTAAAAGCAAAACATCTACTTTATTGTAAAGCTCTAAATAATCCTTAAACGTTTTCATGTTAAAAGTTTTCCAAACATTTAATGCATGCTCATAATCTTCATCTTTAATATGTTCTTTGTTTAAACTTGAATAATTTTTTTCTTTTGGTGGTAGTTGTGTTTCTTCTAATTTTTTAAAACAATCCAACCAATCATAAGGAAAAACTCCTTTTCTTGTAACCAGTGGTAATTGTTCTTTTGTAAAATATCTTGATGAAATATTTAACTGGTCTTCTTTTAAATTACTTGAAAGTTTATCCAAACTTTCTGCTAAAAATTTAAAACTATCTAAAAACCTTATTTGATGAAATTTATTTTTTCCAACATTGACATATTTAGTAAAGCTTATATATTTTTCCTCGTTGTTAGGAATACAGTTGATACGACCACTAGTTTTACCAAGAAACTTAATAAAAAGATGAGCATCATAACCGCTTAAGTCATGAAAGAAAACAGGTGTAAAGTCGGGAATTTTTGCTTTAAGATTACATTCATTACAAGCGGCTCCCCTATATTTACCAGTAAAATGGCAATGGTCTCTTACTTTATAATTTTCATGAGTAAATTCTTTTTCACATAACCAACAATGCGTTTCTCTTTTATGTGATTTTTCTTCATCTTCTGTTATTTTAATTGGTTTGGGTTTTTGATAATATTTTTTATGTAATTCTTTAATATCTTCAGTTAACATATCAATAAATTTTTGTTCAACATCTTTTCCTGTATAATTTCTTAATATTGGAGGACAAAGCTCATCATCAAAACATTTAACACAATACCAAAAACTAACAGGAACATGTTTTTGTGTTTGAATAGTATAACTTTCTTTTTCACTTGGTTTATCTTTGTTTTCTATAGGTTCTAATACACATTCAAAATCACCATCAACAACAAAAGGCACCTTAATTTTATTTTTATGATTTTTAAATTGTATTATGGTTCCTGGGTCAGGCATTTTTAAATTAACTCCATCATGGTCTATGCAATATTTCATATGATTTTCTAAAAGTTTTTTAGTTCCAAAATGACCCATACAAAGCATACAATACTCAACATTATTATTAGAGGCTGTTTGAGTTCTCAATAAAGCATTAATATTTTTTTATTAAAACATAATGTGATTTTTCACCATCATCAATTAAAAGTAAATTTACATGATTTTTTCTTAAACTTTTTATAGCTCTAACGCGTCTGATTTTTTTGTTATCATCATACATATAAACATTAACACTAATTTCTCGATTTAGTCTTTCAAACTTATCTATATCTTGTAAAGAAACAGGATATGTAATTCCTTTCATATTTAAGGTATTTTTCTTTGATTTTAAATTTTTATCTACTCTTTCTGGATGGCTATCTGTTGGATATAAATACCTTAAAATAGACCATGTAAAACATTCTTCATCATCCTCATTTTTCATATTGATACATGCTTTTTTGTTAGCTATCCATTTTGGAAGAGGTATATATGATGAAGCTTTCAATGGTTCATAAGCAACTGTATGTAATTTTAAATGAACCACACTTTCAAATACTCATCCGCTACCCATTTTTCTAAAATTTTTTATAATTTTCTAAAATTCTATCAGACATAGTATAGTACAACTCTATTTCATCGGTTCCCTCTAAATCAATTTCATTTATTTCAGAAGAAAAATTAGCTTGTATTCTATTATCTGGATCATTATCCATATACATCCAACATTGAAGGTTCATTTTTACTTTTGTACCACGTTTTTTTCTTAAAACATTTAAGATAGTTGGTTGTACTAATTCTAAAAACTCTTCTGGTGAAGAAACAGGAATTCCAGGTATTTTATGTTCTTCAGCAAAATTATTAAGAGCTGAACGCTCTTTTATAACTTTTATTTGATTTGCTTTACTATATAATTTATTAATTTTATCTTTAAGTGCTTTTATTTCTGGTGAAATACTAGGCACAATAGGTTGTACATTTTCTAAGCTTCTTAACAAATCATTAACTGAAGTAGTTGGTGGAGTGGCTGGCCTTTTTCTTGATGTTGATGGTAAAGGTTGAGCAACAGTTGGTTGTAATATTGGAGCATTAATATTTTCCACTCTTGTATCCAATATAGGATTACCCCCAAAATTTAAAAATTGAATTAATTATTGTCGCCTTAAACGTGAATATCCCCTTAATCCTCTAGTTCTTGCTAAAGCCCTTAATCCATTTACTGTATATAAGTCATAATTGATATCCATAATTTGCTTTTTAATATTAAAAATATCTCCTTAAGTCAATTTTTTTAATTTTATTATTTTATAAAAAATAATAAAATTATTGAATATCAATTCTATATTTACCATTCCAAACCCTTCCATTCAAATTTTCAATCGTTTGAGGACAACGATCTATAAACTTACTAGCCTTGTAAATTGAAGGAAATGTTGTTGTTTCTTCAGTCTCAACATCCTTTAAGGTTACCTGCTTAGGATTTTTAGCAATATCTTTTAATCTATCATAATTTGGTACTTTCTTAAGTGGTATAGCTTCTTCAGAAAACAAACCATTTTCTTTTAATACATCAATGTATTTTTTCTTGTTCCAATAGGAATACCACTTAATGTTATTATCTTCTAATATTTTCTTAAAATCAGCAATCTTTAGCATATTTTTTTATTTAAAATAAAAATTATTTAATATACTACACTCATCTTATTCCCATCACTCTGAAAGTTAATCATCCTGTCACTAAGTAAAACCGCATATGCCACAGTATTTGGGTTAGGAGCTATAGTAAATGTTGCTTTAATGTGAATATCAGTTACAGAATACTTTAACCTTTCACTCTGCTTTGATAGGTCGAACACAAAGGAAAGAGAGTTTTATAATCTGAAGGAGTAATATTAGGGTTTGATACTAATTCATCCATGTAAAAAAACTTTTTTCTAAACAGAGCTGCTTCACTATATATTCTACTAAATTGATTTTGAGTAAAATTTATATCATAATCATAAGCAGGATATTTTTTTGAACCTAACATTACATGGATACCTTTAACATTTATGTTATCAAATATAGCTGGGTTTTGTTCTTGATTACCACTTCTACCTTCTTGAAAACCAACAATTAAGAAACGTGGCACTTCAGGAGATGATTTAGCTGATAGCCTCCAAGTAAAACCTGTTGCTTGTGGAACCGCAATAGAGTCGCTTTGTATCATTCTATACCCAACTGGAAATTTTTCTTTCTTCTCGATAAATTTGTAAAGTTCCAACTTGTTACCATCTTCCGGCTCCACATGAGGCATAAACCAAGATACTTTTTGTAACCTAACTCTAACGGCTTCATGTCTAGCATTACCACCTACAGGAGCGGGTATCTCCGCAGGTCTATAAATTGCATCATTATCATCGTTTCTTGTTAAGGTTAGTGTTTGTTTCATACCATATAAAATTTTGTTGTAATCTTCACAAAAACCAAATATATGTTTCAATGGTATCCTAAAACTAAATGTTCCTTTATCTCCAGCAGCTATATTATTATCATTCGCACCTAAAATATAATCTCTTCTAATTTTAAAACCTGCATTATTCATATTAGCAGTTGCACTGGTATCTTTATACCACACTTGATTTAGCCACTGTGATTTAGAAAAATCATCAGGGTATTTTAACAGCCCAAGTATTGTAGTAGTTTGACCAGGATAATTAATGCTTTCTATCTCTTGACCACTAAGTTGATCTCTGATATTTTTAAACAAATACATCAACCCATTATTTGTTAAGGTTACCCAATCACGGTCATTAGCTGAATGATATTCAGTTCCATCTGTTTTTTTTCTAATTTACCTATAATTTCTAAATATGACTCAGAAGGGTGATAAAAAATATCTTGAGTTTCGATGTCAATCCTAATATTTCCCCCTGAGTTGTTTAAATTGGTTCCTGTAATAGGTAGATATTCATAATATTCATATTCATTAATACTATCATCTTTTAAAATCGGTGCTTTAATATTTAAAATATCCATTTTTATTATATGCAATTATGATTTTTAAGTCAAAATTATAATTGAGTTGAGTTTTTAGTATTCTAACCATAGTTGAGGGAATGATTTGTTTTCATCATTTACAAAAACACCCTTAAGTTTAATATTTTTAAGGTTTTCTGCAGAAAGCTTTTTTCTCATTTTAGGATAAATTCTATTTCCGTAAAGAATGGTTACCTTAGGTATATCATTTTCTTCTAAATATTGATTTACATCTTCTTCAAATTCCTTAATGATATCAGCTTTTTCAGGTGACAATTTTAAAACAACCTTTTTATAATCATAACTTGTATTGGTACTCTCTAAAACTTCACAATCTTCATTAAGTTTAAAATTTGCAAAAAGAATACCAACCCTTTTCGTATTGTATTTTTCATATTCTGTTATTTTAAATTTAAGATTTGACATTCTTTTTTTATTTAATGTTATAATTTGCTTAACTTAA
Source organism: Tridacna gigas (assembly GCA_945859785.2). Taxonomy (NCBI): domain Eukaryota; kingdom Metazoa; phylum Mollusca; class Bivalvia; order Cardiida; family Cardiidae; genus Tridacna; species Tridacna gigas. The sequence continues at coordinate 7,215,215 of OX244039.2, forward strand.
ATTTATTTTTTTCATAATACTTTAACTCCGGAACCCCTACTATTTAATTTCTTAACTAAATCTTGAATAGCAATGGCGCTACCATCTATTAAGGTGTTAATATTTTGTGTTGCAGGTTGAGTTGTTGTAGTAGGCTTTTGAGTATATTCTTCTAAAATCTTTTTAGATTTTGGTATCAAAGCCTTTTCAACTAACTTTTTACGTGCATCAACCGCGGCACTCTTTCCAACCTCTAACGTTTTCTTTGCTCCTTCCTTAGCAACACTCTTACCAACATCAACTGCTGAAGATGCAATTTGTTTAGCTGCGCTGCTTGTAAAAAGCCTTGTAAGAAAATTAGCTAAAGTATCAAATATCCCTGCTCCTCCATAAGCATAATTTCTTTTAAATCCTCTCTTTTGTGATGAAATCATTTTATATTATACTCATTAAATTTGTATAATGCTTTGAATTTAATACACGTTGTGTTTTTAATTCATCACAAATACTTACAAGCTCATTTCTTACACCTGTATTACCAGCTTTTTTACTTGCCATTAAGAGGTCTAATCTTTCTAATAGTGAGTTAGGGTTAGATGGGATAATGGTAATTCCATCTCCAGTTGCTTTTCTTTCTGCTATGATTTCTTTATAAAGAGGACTAATAAGAGTAATGTATTTGAATCCACCACTGCTTTTAGGCGGGGTTTCTTGGGTTATTATCACGAAAAATAACATTGGAATACTTTAATATTTCATCATACTTAACATAATCAGCGGGATCAACAATAAATTTTTTACCTGGATTTCTTGACATAATAAGATCCCATAATCCTTCTGTCGATTTATATTTATTTGCACCAACCCAAATATACTCACCATCATAATCAACAATTTTATCACCTATATAATAATAAATACCTTTCCTTTTAATACCAAATACTTTATCAATATCTTCTTCATATTCTTTTTTAAAATGTCTATATTTTTCATGTAATAATGAATATCCTACTTTTTCCTCTTCCTCTTTCTCTTCCTCTTTAGGAATTAATTGTTGTTGAGGCAAACGTTGGGGTAACTGTTCAATACCCTCTTTAATAGGTTTAAGCCCTTCTGTAATCTCCTTTGTTGCTTCTTTTTGTGTTTCTGTAATAGGCTTAAAAAACTTTGAAAGGTCTGTTTGTAATTCAATTTCACCTGTTCTCTCTGCAAGCTGACTATCACGAATTCTTTCTTTGTTGCAAGATATTCTTTTACAATTTGGTCCCTTTTCACAGGGTCTTTTATCTTTAAAAATGACATATTTTTTAAGTAAAAAAAAATGTTTATCTTATTTTTTAATCAGTATTACCTATCTCACAAGCACAAGAACATTTAAACTTAGGTGGTTTCAGTTTTAGTCTTAATGGGTTCCATTGTTTCTTTCTACTAGTCTGCGGAATTCCTCCCGTGCTTCCTGTTTTCCCTTCTCGATTAAACTTTCTTGTTCCTCTAGCTTGCTTTTTTTCTTTGACTTAACTCGTATCTCTTCCTTCATCACCTTATATTTTTCCAATTAATCCATAATTAAAGTAAATTCTGAATGTTCTACTTTGTTGTCACTGATAGCTTTAGATATATGTGTAAATAGTGTATTTAACTTTGAATCTGCTAACATTTTAATTTGAAGGTGTTTTTCTGATTTTGTCCTGGTTCTTCTAACAACAAACTTACCTATCAATGCTGAAAGTCCAACAGCTAAGGCACAACCTTCTAAAGCTATCGTTGCTGGAATTGCTACAACGGTACTCAATAGAGCTATTCCACCTGCTCCGGCACCTAGTGCTAAGGTGGTTAGTCCTGTTTCAACGTTATCAACTGATTTACTAATCTTCAAATACTTTTTACTTAATTGTTCCCTAACCTTAACTTCATTTTCAAGAAATGTTTGAATCTCTGATATCTTTTGCAGTCTAAAAGACTGACCATTGTCTCCTGCTGATAGTATTGGTTCTAATGATGGTGCATTTGGTATATTTCGTGCTTCTGGTAGGACTGGATAAATCTTTTCTTTTAGTTCCATTTTATTGATTACAACTATTTTTTTTTAAATAGAATAGTAAAGACGACACAAAAATTCGCCTTCATTAATTTTTAATAGGTTACCAGAGTTGTTTGTAATTGTGGTAACCACATCCGGGGTTTCCTCCAACAGTACCTCATTTGTTATACTTAATTGTTTAATTTTTAAGTTGAATGATAGAGAAATTAAAACAGCTCCTCTACTCATCATAAAACCAAAACCTAAAACAATGGTTTTAGTTTCACCAGCTTTTAATATTAGGGGTTGTTGAGTAAAAACATCCAAAGTAACAGGATTAACTTTTTTAGCTGGATGCTTAACTTCTACAGGGTTCCAAAAAATATTTTTTGGTTGAACCATTTTAGGTTTAACTCCAAATTTATGCACATTCATATTTTTTAATTTATAATATTGCTCCTAATATAGGAATATTTTTAAATGGGCTATTAGGTCCTAAAAGAAGACCTTTTCCATCATAAATTTTTCCACCTTGTTTTAAATACAATCCATTACCTTTATTTTTTAACCCTTTACCTTTGTATGGTTTAAGATATAACCCACTGCCATCTGTTTCTACTTGGCAAACACAACCACCTTTTTTAAGGTATAGCCCGTTACCCATTGCTTTTTGTACTCCTGATGAAGCTAAACCAGATAACGCGCCTACACCTAAAGCGGGTAAAACTGTTCTTGCTAATGTGGGTAAAACTGAAGATGCTAACCCTGCTATCAAAGGTAAAAATCCACCTTCTACTTTCATGTTATGCTTAAGTTGTTTGTTTGACATTTTAATGGTTACCCCTTTACCTGCTTCTAATGCTTTATTTAATTTGTTTGCTTGCGACTCGGTTAATGCAATTAAATCATCACCTGATAAATCATCATGATTTAAACGAATACTAACCGGACAACTAGATTTAACAGCATGTTGTATCTTTTTCTTTTGTCCTTCTGTTATATTTACTTTAACTGTAATGTAATTTGTCATTTTATATTTAACGTGATTCTTATATGAAATCTAATCGTTAATGTTTCACCTCTTAAATTTAATACGTTTCCATCTTGGTCAGTTAGCGTTACGTTTAAATCATGTATTTCATTTAACGTTAAAGGTAGATATACTAGATTAACTGGAGTCTCAATTATTTTATAACCTGGGGCCACATTTGGAAAAAAGCTATAAATTGTGTTTCTTTGAGAACCATTAACATAACTACCACTAATAAAGTCAATATTAACAAGTAAGCTATTAATACTTAAGATATTAACTAAATTTTCTGATTCATGAAACCCTCGAACATATTTTGCTCTGTTAAATCCTAATACTTTTCCAATACTGTTTCTCTGATTAAAATCTACCTGGTATCCATTTTCAAGAATTAAAACTGATTTTAATGTGTTAGTGTTTGCTGATAAGCAAATATAATATTCTTCATTGAATAGATCATAATGTCCTTTTTTCTTCATTTCTTGTTGTATATAATCGTTAATATCAACTAAATCATAGCTACCTGCTGGTATCTTTATCTTTTCCCATGTGTTACCGCTATCTAGTGAATAAACAAAAATGTTGTTACTATCAGTAATATTTGGAAATGAATAGTAAATTTCAAGATTGACTAGTGCTATTTCATATTTTTTATCACGTTCTAGCTGTAGTGGTGGGGTAGATCTTATTCTAAACTCTGATTTGTTGTCACTTACGATAATTTGAAATGAAGATTTACGATCAGTGTTTTTTACTATTTGTTTTAGTAATTCTTCTTCCATTTTTTTATTTTAAATTAAAGTGTTTTAATATGTTTAAAAATATATCTTTTTTACTTAAGATATATTTTTTAATAGTAATCTCTGTAATCTCTTGGTATATAAAAATTGTCAAAACCGCATCTATATTTTCCATTGTTACGGTTTTTAGTTAAAACAATCACAACAAAACCATGTGGTTTTTCCCAACAGTTTTTACAAAAATTGATAAACTCTGTTTTAGTCATATCATCACCCACATGATCACTATCAATATGATTAAGATTGTTTAAGTCTTGTCTAAACAAGCATATTAAGTTAGCATTTTCTCTAATAGTTTGGCGTGGTAACCTGAAGTAGTTTTGTGCTAGATAAAAACAATCAGCATTACTATGTCTTCCTCTTACATAATAGTTTTCACGCTTGTTTTGCCTTTCTAAAAGTAAGTCATCAAATATCATTAAGTTTTTATTTGATGCATTTAAATCTCTTGGGTCAGGTACATCAGATGCATTTTCAAAAAATTCACAATGAATATTAGATTTTTCCTTAATTGTTTTTGCCCATTCTTCTACCAACGCTAAGGGTGAAATATCATTGTTTTGAACTTCATTTTTAAGTGAAAACAACCTTAATATATATTCTTTTGGTATTTTTTCTTCAAAAGCTTTTTTAAGTATGCGATATTCTGGTTGAAACAAGCTTTTACCAAAAACGCATAAGTTGTCATAATCTAACCAATCGGGACGTAACAAAAGGTTAAGTAAAAGTGTAGTTTTTCCACATCCTGATTTACCAACTATTAAACCTCTAATACTTTTTGGTAAAAGGGGGTGGTTAAATCTTTTTGCTAACGCTTCATTCCATGATAAATTAACAATATCCATTTTATATTAAAATTTTTAATTTAATATAAAAAATGTATTGTGTTAAGTGTAAAAAACAAACTGAAACAACCGATTTTGAATGTGCGGTAAGTAAAAATGGTAGAAATATGAAACGGGGTAAGTGTGTTGAATGTGGAACAACTAAAACTCAATTTACTAAAATAGAGGGTGGTTCGTTGTTAAACAAGGTTATCAATAATTTACCTGTTGAAATGCACTTACCAGGTCATAATTTTACTGGTCCAGGCACCAAATTAAAAAAAAAGATTAAATCCTGATTTAACACCTAAAGAATGGTCAAAACCTGTAAATCGTGTTGATAAAGCAGCATATCATCATGATATATGTTATCTTAAACATGATGATACAGCAACAAGAAATTCTGTTTGTGATAAAAATATGCTTAAAGAGTTAAAAGGTATCTATAATCCAACAATTAGGGAAAAAATGGAAAGAGGATTGGTTTCTTCATTAATTGGTACTAAAAAAAGATTTGGTATGGGAATTAAAAAAAAAATGACCAAAATATAACGCTAGCAGAAGAATTACATAAGCCCGTGAAAAGAAAATTTAAGAAAAGGAGAGTTAGAGTTAATGGTATTGATAGGATATGGGCTGCAGGTTTAGTAGATATGCAAGCATTTTCTAAACTTAATCGTGGTGTAAAATATCTTCTTGCTGTAATTGACATCTTTTCAAAGTATGGTTGGCTGATACCATTGAAAGACAAAACAGGAAAATCAGTTTCTATAGCATTGAAGAATATTTTTAAAGAAAGAAAACCTGAGAAAATGTGGGTGGATAAAAGTAAAGAGTTTTATAACAAAGAAGTTAAAGATTTGATTGAATTATATTCCACTGAAAACGAGGAAAAATCAAGCGTTGTTGAGAGATGGATTAGAACAATGAAAGAAAAGATGTGGAAGTATTTCTCTGCTCACTCAACAAATGTTTATATTAACGTGTTACCAAATCTTGTTAAAGAATATAATAACACGAGACATTCTTCTATTAAGATGACGCCAACTGAAGCAAGTAAAAAGAAAAATGAAAATAAAGTTTGGAAAACATTGTATCCTGATTATAATCAAGTAAAAGAAGATATCAAACCAAAGTTTTCAGTTGGAGACAAAGTAAGGATAAGTAAAAAGAAAAAGACTTTTGAAAAAGGTTATACCACAAGATGGACAGAAGAGGTTTTTACAGTTTCAGAAGTAAAACATACATCACCTGTAACATATAAAATTAAAGATTTAAATGGTGAAGATATAAAAGGTACCTTTTATGAACCTGAACTACAAAAAACAAAACAAGAGTTGTATAGGATAGAAAAGGTTATTAAAAAAGGAAAAAAGAAATCTCTTGTAAAGTGGAAAGGTTATTCTGATGAGTTTAATTCATGGGTTGATAATAGTGCTATTATAAATATTTAAATATATAAAAAAAATGAAAGATATTTTAATTGATAATATAACTTTACCAAATAAACCTTTAAGCAATTTTGAACTTGAGGATGCCGCAAAAAAATTAAAAATAAAAAAATTTTAGAGGAATATTTTTAAGAGATACCCTACCTAAAAAAGTAAAAAATAAAGAATGTGGTATATTAAATCTTGATGACGCTGGTGGGTCTGGCACTCATTGGGTTGCATGGTATAAAAACGGTAAAACTAAAATTCATTTTGACAGTTATGGCGTACAACCACCTCTCGAAGTTATAGATTATTTAAAAAGCCCATTACATTATAATACCGACCAATTACAACAAGCAGGGGAAGTATTTTGTGGTCATTTATGTTTGTACATTCTTAAAGAATTGTGTTTAGGTAATAAATTGCAAAATGTTTTAAATAAACTTTTTTAGCAATATAAAAAAAATGCCTGTTGATAAATTTGGAAGAACAAATGAGGTTAAACAAGTGGTGATGGTGGTGTGTCACTCACTTACATAGGTAATAATTTTTTATGTAAAGATGGAACAACCACCGTTACCGGTTCTATAAATATGGCTGGTAATACGTTAACACGGGTTAGTAATCCAGTAAATCCCCAGGATGTTGCCACTAAGAGTTACGTTGATGGTATCTCAGGGTTGTTAGATGAAAACGGTGGATACGTTATGACGGGATATTTAAACATGAGTTTTAATAAAATAAGAAACATACCCGAACCTATGGAGCTAAGTGAAGCTGCTAATAAGTTTTACGTAGATAATGGTGGTGCTATCGTAAAAAATTCAGATGAAAGTTTTTCTGCTATTGCGGATATAAATATGCAAGGACATACTTTGACGGATGTTAAAAAACCTACAGAACCACAAGATGTTGCAAATACGTTTTACGTAGATACTGTTGTGAATGAGGCTACCACTGGTGAAAAAGCTTTAACAAAAAACCATGCTGGGGCTTTTTTAGCAGCTGGCAAAATAATTATGAACGGTAATCCAATCACCGGCTTACCAAATCCAATAGACCGTGACGCTGCTGCAAATAAAAATTATGTTGATAATGGTGGAGCTATCGTAAAATATCCTGATGGAAGTTTTTCCGCTGTTGCGGATATAAATATGCAAGGTTTTTCTATAAAAAACGCTGGGGCACCTATAGAAGAAAGAGATTTAGCAACAAAATCCTACGTGGATGAAAAAGTATCGCTCCCTAAACCTGTTATAAGCGTGTGCGCCGAGGAACAAGGTGCATTAGCAGATGGTAATTATGAGTTTTCTTTTGGTAATGGAAGCTCTGGAGTAAGCCATGGGATAGGAGGTTATTGTATGTCTGCTCCTGGTAGAATTATAAGAGGAACTTTAATTATTGTTAAAGGTAGTGGTATTCTAAAAGAAGAGGTAAAAGGCAATATAGTCGTAAATGGAGTTGAACAGGCTGACTACTCCATAGTAAAAAAGAAAGGAGAAGGTTGTAGTTGTATAGTTTTCCCACAACCTTTAGTAATAGATCAATGTGATGTTATAAACTTTATAACAAGGTCAAATAACCCTAATGCTAAAAATGCATATTTGACGTTACTGATAGAGTTAGACTTGTAAAAATATTTAACCCAGTAAAGGGTTAAATATTTAATTTTTCAAAAGTGAATACAAAGTAGGGCAATGTGTCCAAAATCTACCACCAGTAAAAACATAAGGGATAAAAAATTTACATCCTACTGCTTCTTGTGGTACCATTTTAAATCTTTCATTACATCATTTAATATTTTATAAATTACTTCTTCAGAGCAACTACCAGGTAACTTACATATACATCGTTGTGGTGTATCAGTTAGTATATTACCTGGGCTATCACTTACAAAAAAAAACAAACATAAGTGGTAAAATCAGAACTTAGTTTTTTATGCATGCTCCATTCGTGGTATATATATTTTTGTATATCCCATATAGTTTCATGTAAAATATCATAACTTGTTACATCCCATAAAAATATCTTAAAACCTGGAAAATCATCATTAATAATTGTATGCTCATTAATATCTTTATAGCATATTTTTTTCATTTAAGCGTTTAGCATTTGCTTCTTCAATCAATTTTTTAAAAATTAAATTCATTTTTTAATTTTTTTTTTTCTTAATTTAAAAAATTATCTTTCTTCTAATTTTACTTTCTACTTTACATAATGGACATTTTTTATCTTTGTAAATAGGGTCGCAATGTGAGCATATACATATATGACCACAATTACAAAAAAGAATATTAGGTTTTGTGTTTTCACCTAAGCATAGCACGCAATTTTCTGATTTAAAGGTTTCATTTGTGTTAATGTGTTGTGGTTGTTCATCTTGTTCATCTTGTTCTTCATTTACCTCCCCTATCCTTTCAATTCTTTCAATACCATATCTAGTATAAGTGGTTCTATAAGTTCCATTTCTAAAATTATCTTCATAGTTTTGCCAAAATAAACCAAAATCACTTTCTTGAAATCTATCTGTATCATTATCAATTTCTCTTTCACTAGTTTGTAGGGTTCTCTCTCTTTCTGATTGGTGTTGTATTTCGTAAATTTCATCAATTTCATCTTGATTTCTAGTGTAATCATTCTCCCCCAAAACTTCTGTAATTCCTCGTTCTACAAATATTCTATTTACTTCATTAAGTAATCTATTTTCATCATCATTTCTTAAAAAAGCATCAATACCATCTCTTTCCCTTGAATAAAGTACCGTTCTTTCTCCTACTTCATCCTCTCTTACAACTGAATTAAAACCATATCCATTAAATACCACTATTTGCATCATTACCATATCTTTCTCTGACTAATCGTATAAAATTATTAATATTTTCATTGTCTCTTCTTTCCTCTTCTTCCTCATCTCTTATTTGTGGTAAATCACAAAGCTCCATAAAATTATAAGGATAATTTATTTCATCTTCTTCTTGAAAATAAATAAAAAGTGTTGATTCACCACTACCAAAATGATTATAAATTCTTTCTGATTGTTCACCTATTGATTTAAAAACATCATCTAAGATTTTAATAAATGATATTACATTTTCATTAAAATTTAAAAATATTTTTGTTAAGTTTAATTTTTGATTACTTTCATGAAATCTCACATTTAAGTTTAACCAAAGTATTTTATTAGGATTCTCATATTTCATTCTACTATATTCATAATATATATCACTATATGAAAAGCTACCATCATAAGGCATTATTCTTGTTTCATAACCAAAACTTATTTCTCTTCTATCTTCTCTATAATCGGTAAAGCATTTTCCACCGATAGCATGTTTCAACTTAATCCTAAACGTTTCATCAAATCGTAATTTTTGTATCAAACTCATCTTATATTATAACATAAGGAAGAATATAAGATAAATTCATTTTTTTTTATCATCACAAAGAAAATAAAAAAAAAATATTTTTTATTTTTTTTTAAAAATTTGTTTATTGTTCACCACCAAATTCCTTTCTCATTTTTTCAACTGATGCCTCAACTAAATCCTTTAATTCTTCTTCATCAAAGCAATTATCATCATCAATTTCCTTAATAAATTTTTCTCTTTCTTTAGAAAGTTTATATTGAATATCACCTATTATTTCATCAAAGCAATTATCCAATTCATTTATAGCATTATCTTGCCTATTACTATATACTGCTTCCATTTCATCAGCATTCTTAAATGGAAAAAATTCACGTAAATCCTTTTCCTCTTCAGTTGTGAGTTTCGGTTTAATAACCAACCCTTTTTCAATTGTAAGTTTTTTAGCTACTTCATCAATTTCCATATTTTTTATATTACTCATCTTACCCATATATTTATAACAACTTAACAAAGAAAAATTCAATTTTCATTTTTTTTTTTTTTTTTTTTTTTATTTATTTATTTATTTATTTATTTATTTATTTTTTTTTTTTAAATTTTATTTATTTATTTATTTATTTATTTATTTTTTTATTATTTTAAAAAAATTTAATTCAAGTAAATTTTTTTTTATTTTAAGAATCTCTTAACCCTTTACTCTCAACATCTAAGTTATTTCCCAGTGCAGATATAGCTTTCCATCTTTAAATATTTAACCTATTAAAAGGTTAAATATTTTTATAATTTTTGTTGATGGTATTGATGTAGTCTCTTTTTTCTAAATGACCCAATGTTAAAATGTAAATAAGGTACAATTTCTCTTTCATCATCAAAAACTACCAAATCTAAAAATTTTTCAAATTCGGAAAAAAAGTTTTCTTGTTTATAATTTATTTTTACATCTTTTTTATGAGTAATCTTTTCTTTTTTAAATTTTGCATAAAACCCTATTTCATATTCATACTTATGTAACACATATTTCTTTACTACACTAAATTTATAATAAAATGCAGGCTTGAGGATTTGTTCCACATCATCTTTTAAATTTATATCACTAAAAATAAAAAGACATAGTCCCAAAGTTTCATAATTCATACCATCATTTATGCTTAAACATCTTACTTTCTTTTCTAAAACTTTTACTAACTTTGATTTAAAATCTTCTGATATTTTATTCATTACATCCATGTTTTATTTTTTTCACACGTATGATGTATATATTTTTAAAGAATAACAACAAGTTTTTCAATTTTTTTTTTAATTTTAATTTTTTTTTTAATTTTATTTTTTTTTTTAATTTTATTTTTTTTTAATTTTTAAAAATTGATTTAACTTATTTTTTCTTAAATAATAATAACCCATAATAACATCTTTGGGTTAACCCTTACTCTCAACATCTGGGTAAAATGATTGAATATTTATTTAGTTTTTTGAATACATTATTTTTTTATCATTTAATATACCAGTATTAAATAATATTTTTTTCGTTTCACCCTTAAGCAACTGTTTGCCTTATGATATCATGCATATTTAAATTTTATTTAAAAAAAAAAAAAAAATGTTTTTTTAAATTTTATAAAAATTTGATTTAAGTAAAAAATGTTTATAAAAAAGGTTTTGCCATTTTGTTTGCTGACCTTAATTAGATTGACTTGTTAACCCAGTTTTGTTTTAATTTTATGAGCATGTTAATGTTACATAAAATTGTTATTATGTTTTATATTGTATAAGGGCTAGCTATATACTTAAGGATGGTTGGATTGCATAAATTTACACAGCGTGCTTAAGCGTGGTTGATTTTGATAAACGATAATAAATTCATAATTGCGTTTGGGGCATAATTTATATGGTTAATTTTAGCATAAATTATTTTGTTAAGCGAATGCGTAGCATAATGGGGTTTGGCCCAAATAAAGTATATATCTATCTACTTGCTGGGTACCAGCTTTTTCTTTTTATACCTCAATGCTTCCAAGCCTTCCTTTTTAGGGTCGTTAAAACTCAGGATTGTTATAAAGATTATGTTTTGGAGCGAGTAATACATTTTCAACATTCACTTTATTTCACCCAGTAATGTTAAACATTATACAAGGGGTCAAGAAAATACACAAATTAATCAGTCTGATAAAAAAAAATAAAATAAAAAAATAAAAAAATAAAAATAGAAGAGATAAATATAGTAGAGGAAAGAAGATCCATTGTTGAATATCATTTTCGGCTAAGAAGTAGGGGGAGGATAAGGTGAAGGAAAAAAAAGAGAGAAGAAGAAGGGGGGGGGGATTTCAGACAGCGATAGAGTCTAAAGAAATGTGTCCTCCCATTCAAGCAATACGAGTATAGCTGTTTTCGTGCGCTGCATAGATGACGGTTAGACTTCAAGATCATCCGATAATGTATCTACACTACCTAATAGCTTATAACCCTTACCAAACATTCCCGTATTTTAACGACCATTAAGAAGAATACCTAAAAAAACAAAAAACAGAATAGTGGGAAAAGGAGAAAATGCTGGAAACCATTTTAGTAAAGTAGCAAGCGGGCAATGGCCATAAATAATACATCCGTGGAGAAACCAAGCCTCGTTTTTGCTCCAGATTTCTTTAAAATATAATAATTTTACAATGAAAATATAATTGATTTACTGTAAATCTTCGTATACAGTTCCTAAATCTAGATTTAGGGAAAACCGGGATCTGTGCAGAATTTTCTTCTGACTTTAACAACAAAAATCATGTCCCAGCCATGCTTGGCCTGGCTATGCCTAGGCCACTTTTTTCTTCTTTTTTTTTTTTTTTTTTTTTTTAGGTGGGGGGAGTGGCTTTGTTTGTAAATTACTGGGGTATAGGTTATATGCTAACTAACCATGACTGGATGAAACGTACCGGTTTAAACGTATATTTTATTTCGAAATTGGCTGCATCGATTGCCATCTCGAAAAGGAGTCCGGTTCTATACCCAGAATAAACATATCAGATAGGTTATGTATTTGAAAAATACCACTTAGCGGAAGCTAACGCCACTGGGCCAAGCATGACATTTGGTCTTTTTCTACTCGCTGGAAAGATAATTGGTTTTAGTCTGCGGTCTACGGCCTAACGCCCTTACAACAAAGTTTTAGCAAAACACTTTTACAAACATCCTCGTTGAATACGTGGATCCGTGGAAATCGATATTTGACCAATCAGGTCATCGCATTTATTTGGCCCGATGTGCAGCCTTGCTGTCTGCTATTTCCGCTCACAAACAAGCGACTTTTAATGTTGGAGAAGTGCGATATTATGTGTGTTTACAAGGCTTGAAAGTATGGAAAACGTTTAAAAGATGTTCTTTGCGATCGTACACGGCTTACGTGAGATATACGAAGAGATTACAAGTTTGCATTATGATTATGACTGACAATGGGACATGAGCAAAGAGTCTCGATCAACGCTATATTACGCAATGGATTAATTAATGTTATTTTTTTCCTCTGAAACTCTCTGTTTTACATTGGAAAACAAAGGTAAAATATATGAAATACTAACAAAAAGAAAGTACGTTCACTAAAATCTAACCTTGTTTAATAACCTCTGCACATCCAAAAAGGGGCACGTGTCATCAATGTTTCAATTTGACATTAACATTAACCCTTGGTGCGTGTAGAATGCTGAATGTGTAGATACAGATCAGAGTAAAAAGTGCTGTTTATTCTTGGATTCAAACCATCTGCTACTTAAATTAAATACATTTACGTGTATTCTTTACTGAAGGTAGATACGTGTAGATTTCAATTATGAAACAGACAAAGTTCTGTTTTGTACACTTTTGGAAGTTCAGCAAAAAAGGCAACTTATGATAGCACTTAAGCTGCTGAATAAATGAAATGCAAATTTCTACTCAATACTAAAAGCCAAATCATTGCGGTTTCAAAGTTGATTTCACCGGAAAGAAAATACCGTATCGGACAGTGTAGATCAAAGATCAGAATGTACGTTCTGTGCTGTCTGATCTTGATCTACCCCTTCCGCAAAAGGTTAGTGGGTCGCAATCAGCAGCTTAAGGGTAATTAAATCAGCTTTTGACTTAGCCATATTTGGGTGGATTAGCACATCTGCCATTTCAAAGGGTATGTCGGTAAGCAAAATTGAGTTTTAGGAGGTGTTTCATTCTTTCTCGTAAAAGTTCAAAACTTTGCTGGTACAGGTATTACATTGTCCGTAGCCCCTGACATTCACACTTTTTTTTTTGGTACAGATCCTTGTGTAAATAAGTTCAAGTATATATCTCTTACCGAGAATCCATCATCGGCAGAAACATATGAAAAGGAATATTTTTTCCGGAATTTAATCGATAGAAACAGTCATGACAGCCCGACAGTAGCCTTTTTGCTATACTGTGTATGTATTTACTGCGGTTGTTTGTGAGCCCTTCGCGACGGTAACCAAGGAAGTCGGTTTATCTCATTGCCACGGATCCATATATTAATACACAAAATCAGCATATACTAACAGTTC